>VXBB01000378.1:34843-50615 GCA_013399915.1 Illadopsis cleaveri | reverse complement strand
TTTTTCACACTGTGTCAATGAGAAGAAACTCACTAATCAGCCCTGTCTTGGTACTGGGAGACTTCTCACATCCCTTGTGGGACCTTGCCAGGAGTGGAGGCCAGACCTTCACAGACTAAGAAGAACCTTGATCCTGTGAAATTTCAAACTGTGTTCAAATAAAGAAGGAAGCCTATAGGAATTGCCTCTACCAAGCCCCCTGAGATTTTTGTTAAAGCTATATTCATGTTTATAGCTAAATGACATAGGGCTAATAGCGCCTCACACTTAAACATTCTATTAGAGAGTTCTAATGTTTATTTAAGTGTTTTTTATTGTTTTTATAACTGATAAAGAAATAAAGCAGTTCAAATGCATCTCAAAGACATAATTTTATTTCTTTTCCTGATGTGATAGTCAAGGAACTGAGACACAAAGGGTGACAAGGCCGAAGAATTTTGATGGGAAAAAAAGATGTGAAAAGATTTCTCTCATGTGTCTTGTGTCCATTTGCACAAAGAAAACCCTACAGTTTTTTAGGTTTCCTGCAAATATTCTTCTTAATTATGGAAGACTAAGCATATTGAAGTGTGTTTTTTAGAAATGCAAAAATAATAGATTTTAAATTTATTAATGCAGTATACCATTAATCAAATCTTCTTGGAAAGCTTTAATTTAACTGGAAAGGTCTATTGGATTTTGTTGTAGTTTTTAAATTAAGCAATTTATTTCAAATACTTTTAATGGATGAGAATATTGCCCACAAAAGAATTAGATCTTGAGCAATGTTTAATTCTGAAGGTTTCCCTCAACTCACAGCACATGAATATTACAGAATATCCATGAGGTTGATGTTTCAAATACAAGTCAGAGATATTTTAATGAGAACTTAAAAATACCTTGTGCTAAATTACCTTAAATTCCTAAATCATTATTAAATATTCATAAGCACAGTCCTTATGTTTTCACTGCATCTTATTCACTGAAAAAAAAAAAAAAAGAGAAAAGCAGTGAAGCACAGGCCAGCCTGCAGCTCCTGAAAATCAAGTGTGTTCTACACATGCTGAGTTATAGAGCTGGGATACTGCTAAATATGAAAAAGTTTAATCACAAATAATGCTTTTAATCCTTTTCATCAGAATGCTTGTTGCAAAAAAAACAAGAAAAAAAAAGGAAAAAAGAAAAAATAGTCTCATAGTCTGATGAGTTTGTTATCCTGGAGAACACACAGTGAACAGGTTTCAGTGTGTGTGAAAAAGAGAAACAGCTGTAAATCTTCATTGTGATTCCTAAATAAAAATTCCTTTTTTGCTGTTTTTTTTGTTTGCTTGTTTGTTTGATTTTTTATACTTCATTGGACAATGCCAAACCTGTTGTGTCTGCTTTGTCTGCAAGAAAATGAAGGAGCAGACTGAGTGGGTTGTCCGTGATAAACCCATCACTGCTGAGCCTCTGATCTAACTCACAGTAATAGGCAAACCACCAGATGTAAGGAAAGGGAGCCTGATACACAGACCCACAGAGATGTAAGTCAGCCTCTTCCAAGATCTCAGCCAACATATTAGGAAAAAAAACCCCAAATAGCTGAAGCCATAAATATAATAATGTTGTGCTGCAGAGCACAGCAACAGGAGGAGCACCCCTCAGTAGCCTCTCTTGCCACTTCTGCAGAGGGTGATTTGCTCTGTGCTTGACTCTCACCATCTGGGACAGGCAGCACTTCGAAGCATTGTTCTCCATCCTGCATGTTAGAGAGACCTTTGGTTCAGGGGCTTCAATTTCCAGTAGCCTTTGCTAAATAACATTTAATGGAGAAGGATAATTCTTCTGATGGAAACCATTAGTGATAGCCCACTGAGATTCAAGCAGAAAAAACCCCAATATCGCTGCTTTCATGGCATTGATGTCTGCTGTTTAATTTTAAATGCACTCCTCTGTTTGTAATAAACCTACTGATTTCCCAAGGTGAGCACTCAGTGCTGCCTTCTCCCAGTTACCTCACTTACAAGATAAGTGGGTGTCTCTTACAAGGGCTCTCATGTGCTTGCTGCTTACCCCTGCTACCATGTCCCTGACAAACCAGGTTACAGCTCTTCTTCCATTACCTTCTAGAAAAAGAATTACATAAAGAAAGGGCAATTTTTGTTTAATTATAAATTTGGGAGTATTTTTTCACTATTTGTACCACAGTTTATTGTAGCCAGATTTCACTGTTACTGACAAAAAGCAAAATTCCCAGAAAATTCGACGTGCTGCAGTTCCCTGTAATGGCTGGAAGCTCATTCTCGCTTCCTTTTCACATGTACTTCTGCAGTGTCTGATTTATTTTAACTTGAAAAAAGGCATCTTTTTTACAATGCAAATACAGAGATGTCCCACATCCTTGCAGCAAATTATCAGCAGCTAAACGTCATGGTTATGAATAATTCCAGCTTGCCCTTGTCCTGGTATTTCTCACTTCTAGAACAAATTTGGAACAAATATGGAACAAATTTTCCATTATAAATTCAGTCATATTTATTGGTAAACCTCTGTCCCCTGTGAAAATGGCATCTTAAGCATTTCATTCTTTCAGAAAATGGTGAATAACCATTTTTTTTTAAAGCACAAAAGGTTTTAAAGTTTTTTTCTAAACTTGTTTCACTAAATCAATACACATAACAGCTGTTTCTGTTCCTATGTTTTGATGAAGATTTATGTCCCATATTGAACGACCATCTGTCATTGTTGAGAACTGTAGACACAGCAAGAAAGTTGCTGTCCAGAAATAAAAGATAAAGGGAAAATAATATTTTTCTTGGACATGCTGTGCATCTTTGGAATTCAGTACTGGACAGAATGGGGAAAAAGAGGAGAGGAGAAAGGAAGAAAAAGGATTATCACACTATGTATTTTTACTGCTTTATTTAGCTTATGACTAGGCAGCAGAAAAACACAGACTAAAGCACTGTTCATTTTTCCCATCCTGGAAGAGTTTTTCTTTTGTTTCCTCTGGAAACAGAGGATATATTGGATAGCTGTGTTTCATTTGTTGTAGCGTACTTTACTTTTATTTGTGAAAAGCACAGAGGGCTGCTGCTGCTAACTTGTCAGGAATGCTGAGAGTAGGAACAGGGAAACCATACAGCTGACAACAGTGGAAACACATGGGCTGTGGCTGTGTGAGTTTTCCGTATCAGATGCACTTGTTTGCAACATGGAAGTTACCCAATTAAAGCACTGAATCCTCCTTAAAAGAGGGAAGATTGTGTTCTTCCTTTGTATCATTCTCCTAGTAAACGGTGTGGAGTGTTGCTGTATTCCAGTGGGATGGGCAGCAGTATTTACATGTAGTTTAAAGGCTTCCTATGAAGTCAAGGAGAAAGCTCTAGGATAAGATTGTATTAATAGTTCTAGTTGCCTTTTAAAGAACTTTGCTTTGTTTATGGTTATTAGGGAACTTTAGCACATCAGGCACCTAAAATATGTAAAGTCAAACAGCAAGGACTATGAGCATTCCACGTTCCATATCCTTATGTCTCTGCACATGCATGTCTTCTGCCTGTGATAGTATGTGACATGAAAAAAAAGGTGTTTTCTGTTTTATTTATATCAAATTGAGTTTGTGGGGTACCAGTAGCTGAACAGGACTCATAAGTGTTCCAATTTAGATGAAGTTAATAATTAAAAAAAAAATCTAAAATCACATGTAACAAGGTCTCCGAACCCATGCTGTCAAAATAAAAGAGGATGAGGTTTATCTTGAGCCATGTCCTTAACTGTTTGAAGCACCTGCTTGGAGATTTAAAACTGGAGTTATGACTTTAGTAATGGATCAGCCTGTCAGTGGAATTATTGCAGGAGATTCAGCTCTGACAAATCATGTTAGCTCTTTATGGTGTGTGATGAAGCAGCAATGACCCAGCAGAAGGTCATCAAACTTGAATTGATTGTAACTCTATAGATACTCCAGGGTTTTTGATGATCATTTTGTTCCCAGATGTTTTCTGCTATTATCAATGGCTATCAAATAATACCAGATGATATTGGGAATAACACTTTATTATGTTTATTAATTACATAGATGGTGGGATTGAGTGCGCGTTGAGTGCATATGGTGGAAGATGTCCCCACTGTGGAGGACCATGCATAAGCACATTTTGTCTCAAACATTCTGATCATTATGACAGGAAAAGTGTGATCAGAAGAGAGGGGCATGGAGGTGGGGCACTGCGGTCCAGAGCCAATTTTCTGCTTTGCCTGGAGACTCGAGCTCAGTCCTCCACCCTAATTCACTCTCGGGAGAAGGGTTCAAGTGGCCGGCTGTGCATGTGTGACAAAACTGCATGAAAAGTCTACTGTACACAAGAGGCTGCACCAGGTTAGCTGTAAAAGGGAGCCGATTAGGCACCCTCATTCTATTCTCTCTCTCTCTTTTGATCTTGTTTACCCCTGTTCTGGATCATCCACATGGCAGAACGATTATGGGATTTATGATCAGGTGAAATTCCCAGTTCTCTGTCTTCTCTGCCTTTACTTCCCTCCTGCCTCACTGTGCCTGGGCACAACACATCTGTCCTATTCTACTTCATGCTCAGTCCTGAAGTTTGATGTGAGAGTGGGGAGCTTGTGGCCACATGTTGTGGCTTTTGAGCTAGTGTCACATGAAAAGGGGAAATTTCCTCAACTCTTGGTGTTGGATTTGTCTGTCAGCACCCCAGGAAAGCCGAGACCCTTGTGCCCCACCAGCCTGTCAGTGTCTCATTACAGGGACCCTTCACTGAACAGCCCTGCTGGCTTGGAGGGGTTTTGATTGACTTTTTCAGGGACATATCCCAACAGCACAAGGGAGACCCCTCAGTTGGGTCTTCCCACATTATTCAAGTTTGTTCCCCACTGTTGACACTGCCAGTGCCCAGAAGGATCCCACAGACAGTTTATGGAACAACACTCTCTATTAATATAAAAATGTGACAGCCTAAGGTTTGAGGAGCATCACNAGCAGGTGCTGTGGGAGCAGATTTTGGGTGTGGCAATCATTGTGGGATGGGTCTCAAGCATTCCAGCCACATTCCATCCAGGGACAGCAGCTGCATTTGACCCTATATTTTGTGTACTGTTATAACTTCTGTTAGGATGTGAATATTATTTCTCAGTTTCCTCTGATTTTACCCTCAGCCATCTTTCCACAGGCAGTACTTCTGCAAATTCCTTGTGCAGAGTTGAGTGCTGATTGAAGTGCACTGTACAAAACTAAGGACTTGTTAGCCAACAAGTCTAAAGAGTGGGCTGACTGCTGGAGTTAAGGTGACTGTAAAATAGAAGATATATATGTAAATTAAAAGATATATATGTAAACCAAAATAAAATAAAAAGAGAAAGAGTTTCCTGACAGGTGTTGGGTGTCTTTGTGCAGCCAGATGCGAATTTATAATGAACATCATGCCCCATTCCAGTTGGTTGAGGCACCTTCCCAGAGTTGGACAGGATGATCCTTAAAGGTCCCTTCTAGCCCAAAGTTTTATGTGGTTCTGTGATTTTATGAGCTAGAAATGTGCACAGAAAGTGGAAAGAATAATTTAGCAAGTCAAAATGGTTCACAGTCCTTAGACCTTCTTCTCATGTTTCTGTCCTTTATTTCTGCTACCACTCTTCTCCACCCTCTCCACAAAGAAAAAAGTCTAACTGTAATTGTGTCATAGAGGAAATGCAATGAAGATTTAAAGTCTGCACATTGTGGATAATTTTTTTTTTTTTCAGTTTAACCATGAAAGAAGATATGTACAGTAAACATAGAAATATACAAGATCACAAAGTGCACGTACTGTCATGTATTAAGCTACAGAAATGCATGCTATACATGTGAAATACAAGTTAAATGTATACCAGTGTATGGAAGGATGCGAACCTTGTCTGCTCTTTGTTCTGGAGTTCCTTTAGGACACGAGGGCTTTTCCACAAGGCATATTCTAGTTGTGCCCATGGCATCGCTGTGCTTGGCTGCCAGTGCTACAGATTTAGCAAATCTTTTACTTCTCATGAAAGCATTTATCTTCACAAGAGCTGTCAGACATAAACCACACAAAGTGTGTGGGGCAGACCAAAAATAAAAACAAAACTTTAAACAACAGCTCAGAAATGCAGTGAAAATTAGAAAAGACAATCTGCTTGGCAGAGCTGCATGTTGGCTTTTTCATGTCCTATTTTAACATTTTGACATCCCTTCCCAGGCACCTGATTTATCTGAAACAAATCAGTAAATCTTTGCTAGTTGCCTATTTCCCTGCCAAAACATAGGAAACAACAAAGATCAAGTACATGCATTTAGCTCAGCCACAACAGGCTTCTTTGTGTTTCCCTTATTCTTGCAGAAAACATTCTTCATTCAGGAAAAAAAAACTGGATCCTGAAACAATAGTTCACTATTTTTTTCTGTTTTCAAAATGTCTTTCCAGGTGTATTGTGTGGAGACTGGCAACTGTGTGTGTTCATGCAAGGTGTTATCAGAAAGGCATATTAAGATTATTTTTATTAATCATTCTATTTGAAAGAAATAAAGATTTCTCTATACAAGCATGTCTTTTTTTTCCCCATCCCTCCTACTCATTTGACATTTTGTAAAAATGTTTTTGCAGTTACCCAGGATTGCAGATTTTATGCAGTACAGCTGCTAAATATCAAGGGGCACATGAAGTCATGTTGATGTAATGAGGATGGTGCTGCAAAGGCTACAACAGAAAAGCTTGTGAAATATAAAGCCCCTAATTATCAGTCTCTCCAAAACACATTGTTAAACATTTTCTTTCGATATTTTGTATTTGTACAAAACTAATCCCAGAGAAAATGCTTCTCCTACTTATCCCTCCTGGTGGCTAATTTTGAAATGCATAGCTGAGCAGACTCTGCCTCTAATGACAAACTAAATTAAGACTCTGACTCAGGAAAACAAATTTGCATATGTTTTATACTATGGAAAAGAGGAAACAGTTTAGTCTTGTGGGTTCAATTGAGTGGATGGAATAAGGAGAAGAAATTAATTCATAGCTGAAGTTCTTTAATTTGCAATAGCTTGAAATTCTGGTTTAGAAGCTCCTTAGGCTGAACAAGTTCAGGCTTTTTTTTTTCCCTCAAAACAAAGCAGCCTGTCCAACCGTAAGTGGGGGGAACCCCAAACAAATGCAGTGTGTTTTCTCTTGCCAATTATTTTGCAATTTTTAGAAGCATTTACATTTACACACAATTTTAATAGCATTCTTTGAGTCCCAATTATTGAAGACCATGAAGTTTTCAGAATCCCATGAATGATGTTGATTCTGTGCTCCAAGCCATCAGGATAACAGATGCTTTAATTCCATACATGTGTTAAATAGGAAACAGAGAGAGAAAAATTGACATGGTCTAGTTATGCTCATTTTATATCACTCCTTTTTATTACTTTTTTTTCCTCCCTTAATGACTTGGATCATTTTTGTCTCCACTATCATGGGTCTCTTAGGCAGTATAGCATTAAGCTGAAGTTTGTTGGTGGCTGAACAGAGAAGCTGAAGTGTCATCCTGGTGAGAGATAAGAGACAGAGAAGCAACTTAAAAAAATATTATCTTATTTTCATTGTGTGGCAGTGAAATTTATGCTGAAGTCTTTCAATAAAACCTCGTTTGAGTCAAAGCAGTCACCAAGGACAATTAGCAAAGTGAGTCAGAGGGGAAATGAGTTCCAGAAATGCTGAGGGAGTGAAAGAAAAGAATGTGGGAGTTTGAAATGTGGAAATCCTATTCATCAGTGGCTAAGCAAACTTACAGTATTTAGAGATTTGACATAAATACATAGAAGAGGATTTCAACCCCTTCTGTCCCCACCTGACCAACTTTCATGTTGATCCCTAAATTTGCTTCTCATTCTTTTCTCAAGTGCTGCAAAGAAGCACAAACCCTCTTGCAGAGATGATTTTCCATGAAAAAGTAGATTATCAAGGCAGGAGCAGATGGCTGTTGGTAATTATTGATGTGAAGTAAACAAGGGAAAACACACCAGTATTAGCATGAAAGAATGCAGTTTCTTGGCAACTGAGCATAAGAAGCAGTCAGTGGAGTTCAATGGCACAACAAAAGTGCAAGGGACTGGGAAGCAGTGAGAGAATAATGTAAGGTAGAAGCAAAAAGAACAAGAAAATGAGGGTAAGCTGGGAACAGTTATGAGGAGTGGGAGTGGTTCAGAGTTGCATATGTGTGGAAGCTGGTGTGTGCTGTTAACTTCTTTCTCAGCAGCATCAGCGGTACCACTGCTTTATTGTGTGGGTTGCCAAAAAGACACTGAGTCATAATTCTTGCTGCCATTCTGGGGTAGAAATCAGGGAAGTCCTTAAAACAAACAGAAGCTGCCATTAGAAGTGAAATTCTAAAATTAATTTGCTTGTATTCATACTTCCTAAAAGTTTTTTCGTGGCAGTGGGTGGGCAAAGGCACTGACTGGTCTTCCTAGGAAGAAAGGATTAGATGCACTTTTTAAAAAACATATATGTAAAAGCAGTTATAAACCACATCAAATGTCATGCTTGTCAGATCTATGGTGCAGACAAAGAGAGGCTGCTGTTTGCCCAGTCAAGGTTGGTCAACATGGATGTAGGAGTCGGGAATTCGCAGACACTTTCCTGGCTCTGCAATAACAATGGTGTGCAGCAGTCACCCAGTGAATGCTGCTGTTGCTAACTTACGCATAAAAAGCCCATAAATTTGTTGTAGCTCATTTCCCAGGAGAGAGAAATTATTTTCATGGATTTAGTTATTATGTGCTTATTTATTATTTAGTTATTATTTAGTTATTATTTTTATATTTATTTTGTTGTGTGGTTTGGGGTTTTTTTCAGAGTTGATGTGAGCTAGTGACTGAGTAGCAAAGTAAACTTGCAATTCCTTTATGAATCCCACAAGCCAGGCTTTTCATTTTCCGTTAAAGGCAGGGCAGCCAAATGAAATACTGAAATGTACTCAGTGTAAGCAAGTGTCAGGGGGTAACAGGAAATACATTTCTCCCTAAGGTTGTCTTGAAGGTCTTGATTACCATTTTAGAGAATATCATCAGTATTAGTCCATCTTAACTCTCTTTGGTCTTACACAACCCCTGAAAGGATTGGGCTCTTACAAAGAAAACCCTCCATCTTCTTTAAGAACATCAAACCTATCTAGATTTATTTTTTGGGAGATTATGTCAGTCACTGCCATCATTAATCTTAATTTATTGAAAGGTGTCATGTGGCCAAGGAAAACCGGGAGAGGAAACCAGTGAACGACAGCCTGGTAACCAGGTCTTTCAGAGTGAGACACAGTTTCTATGCAAATGGCAAATTCAGTATAGTATGTGCCTACAAAATCTTACCTATAACCAGCCTAGGAGCTTTCCTTCCCAGCATAGATTTGGAGGTGTAAATGAAGTGGTCATAGTTGTAATTGTGCCTTATTACTATCTGCTGTTGATAACAGTGGGGAATCTCCTAGCTCTGCCTTCTCATATTTGGTGCCTTTGTAGCAGCAGATGGGACACAATTTTTCATATAGAAATAGATTGTTCCAGGAGTTTGGACTGATTTGTAAGTCACTGATACTTTAGTTTTCCCTCAGCAAAGGTGGTTCCTAAACCCACCATGGCTCTGTGCTTACTTATTTTACTGTTATGAAAATGCTGGTGTTATTGTCTGCACTGGAGGTATGCTGCAAATTCAATGTAGTTGGATCAAAATATCTGCTACAGTGACACAGAACTCTTCTCCTTGGGATAAAAAAAAAAAAAAAAGATACTGGAAATCCTACTGCAGGTATCAGCAGGGATCAGGGACTCTCTGTGAGAGATGGAGGTAATGGAGAAGGGTCCAGGAACAGGACAACGTGGGCAGAGGAACCAAAGCCCCAGATCCTGGAAAATCTTGACTTCAACTGTCATTTAAAGAGCATTGTTGTGTTGTGAGAGAAGTTTTATTGACATTTTATTTAATGTGTTGTGAGAGGAGTTTAGTGATGCACTTTTTCATCGGGTTAGTTTCATCATCTGTTGGACAAAAATGATAAAAGGAGTGGAAAATGTAGGTCTGTTTTCTGTTATTTTGGTGCCTTCTCAGTTTTAAATCTGATGTATTTTTCCACTAGATTCAATACATGTCCTCAACTGTTAGTGTTAGTCTTAGTCTGCTGCTTCAATGTTTTATTACCCATTATGTCTTTTCACTAATCATTAATCTAGTTACAAAACTAGCCACAACTAATTACCTCAAAAAGCCTTCAATCTTTATTTGAAGGCTGTTTGTTATTCCAAAGCTGTTTGATGTCCTGGGATCAACCCATTTCTTGCCTTTCCCTTAGAGAGAATCTTACAGAAGCAGCAATTCATTAGAGGAAAGAACAATTAATACACTTGAAACCAGGCTGTCATGCAGGTTTTCCTGCAGAAATGGCATGAGCAAAGCTCTCCTGGAGTATTTTAGGGATTTTCTTCTGAAGTGATGCTTTTGACACTTAAGTCTTTCAGATTCTGCCCTCTAAAAGGGAACTCTCTCCACAAAGCCAGCTTTTTCAAAGGTGGTCACTTGATCTCCCTGGTTACTGACTATGATATATTTAATAGCCACAAGAAATACAAGAGTGGACTATACATATCTGATCAGGCTGCCACTGTTAAGAGTTTTTCCTTGTCTGTTACCTTTCTGCTTCACCTCTTCTGTCTCACTTTCCACCAATTCTACTTTTATTATCTCATGAAAGATGTAAATGCAAGAGCTTCCAGAGACCCTGTGTGACACATTCCCCACTTGGTCTAGAGCCCATGCTGTTTAACCTGTCAGTCTGTGGCTGTAAAGCCTCCTTTGCCTCCAGAGAAGCCCTTCTATGCATTCAGACATGAAATTCCTGATGCCTCTCTGAGAGGAAAAAAAAACACATCCAGTGTCTCCTTAAAGATGTATGTGATGCTAAAAAACCCCACAGAGGGCTTCTGAAAATATATCTTTTGTAATTCTAAGACTGCATTTCAGCAAGCCAGGACACTTTTCTCTTTGTCACTTTGTAGGTATGTGCTCATCACTTGTACCCTTCAGCTCATCAATTTCTTCTGATCCCAGCTGTACCTACTGTCCTTTGAGTGATGATGAAAGTGCTTGTGTCTTTTTTTTGCCAACAACATCTGATCCCTTGGAGCCTTTTACATAACAGCAACTCCTGTAACAATCTGTCACATGCACACAGCTTTTTCAGAGGCTTGTAAGTAACATTTTCATCGGTAAACTGAAAGTCAGATCTCTAATCTGGCCACTCAGTGTGCTGTGTTTCAATTTCTGAAGGCAGAAATCATTCTGGGTTTTATTTGTTTGTCTAAATTTTGGGGTTCTGGTTTTTTACTATATTTGAAACATACAAGGTTTGGAGAAAATTTTCGTTTCAGTTTTGGTCCATTTTTCTGCAATATCACACGGATATATGTGAGTTCACAATGAAGAAAATAAATAGGAGAGTGAAAAACAACATCCTGTTCAAGTTTGTAAAGCTTATATGCAAAGGTGACAATCCCTCCCTCTTTCCATATTTCTTGTAAGCCCTCTCTCATATGAAGGGCGGCAATAAGATCTCCATATAATTAATGTAATGGTAGCTGTAAAACATCAGGAATCTTTGTCATATCCTTAAGATCTTCTTTGCATGCCATGTTAGCACAACTCACAGTATGGTTTTTCTAGCCCTGATGCTTGGAGAGCAGCATAACAGTGATTTATAGTGTTGGCTACATAAGGGTTAGAGGTCTTTGCAGTTTGTCATATCAGAGATGAGGAGTGTTAACAGAGCATTTTTATTGCAACTGTTAATTCTTGGAAGATTTCTTAACAAAAAAAAAACCCAACCAATCTTTTTTTGTGGGTTGTTTGTTTTTTTGTTTGTTTGTTTGTTTGTTTTGTTTTTGTTTGTTTGTTTGTTTTTATTGCAAATAGGTTTGGTATCTCTCTGTAGATTTTATTTTCTAGTCAAATGTTGTTCTGCTAGGGTTTTTTTGTTTGTTTGGGGTTCTTTTGATTTCAGAAACTATTGTGTTGAAACAACATGGGGTTTTTTTCCAGGATATGATATAAATGTACAGCAGATCATATAAAGTACACAAGAGTCTTGTGATTCATTTTTAAAAGGAAAGTACATTATCCTTGCATGAAATGGAACTTTTAACTCACATGCCTTTTTCCTGAGTTAATGAGACATTCCCTCTTCTCTCCCTCTGCCTTTATTCCTGTCACATACTTCCAGGGGGAGTAGGAAGAATTGGGACAGGGTTTTATTGCACTGCAACACTCACAACCTCATTCTCATGTGCATCATGGCAGAGAACACATGCAGAGAGTCTTTGAGTGGGTTTTTTTTGAGTACATCATCTCTCTGTAACCCATTCTTTAACCCACGGATTGAGAGGGACCTTAATGTTATCCATAACGTAATATCCATGGGCAGCCTCTGGAAAACAAAAGTCCCCCACTCAAAGGCCCACCAAGGAGTGCTTTCTTTCTGAGTCCCCCAGCTAGTGCTCTGTCTTCAGTCTCTGCAGTATGAAAAAACATCTAAAGTTGTTGTTGGAAAGTGTTGGTGTTAAAAAGAAAACAAACCCAAAACATTTTGTAAATAAATTAAACCAGTAAGGATTTTGGGGCAGAATAGACATACATATATACTACTGTTTCTTTTAACACTGCAGTCCTTACCATGGAGCTGGAAATCAAGGCCTATGTCTAGATTAGAAAATTCAATATATTTTAAAACATCTTTGCTCGCAGCATGAACAGGCACACCAGAAGCCATGGCTGATCATCACTTGCTTGCTTTGTTTCCAGAAAAAGATTTTTACAGAAAATTGCCACTTAGTAAATGGTCTTTGAGTTTTGTTGCTGCCATATCATGCCCAGGAATTACAGAAGGACCTGGTAGTCAGCAGAGGCCAAAGCTGTGCCAGGAATTGACCTCATGAAATGCTGGCATAGCCAACTGATCTTCTGTGTCCAGGAATGGTCCCACCCAGCAATAAATGTACTCATGAGGATATAAACTTAGTTTTCAAAAAGATAACCAATACATTAAAAGCCTTAGGTGTCCTTTATGATAAATGCTCTAACTTGTAGACATGGATGACATGCACACTTATATCTGGGGGTTTTAACTGAAAATATTAGAGATATTACACAAATGTAATTTGTTCAGGTGTACCTGAAACTTTTCAGTGTGTTATCAATGGAAAAAGTCAGCCAGGCAGATGAAAGTGTCTCCCTGCTGTCATAGATATGACAGGTTAGATTCCTAGTTTAGAGTAACTTGAGATTGCTTAGATTTCTTGCTGCTTCTCATTTGAGATAACAATTAGTTTAATTGCTTTAAAGGTCACTTTGCACACACAGTAATTGATCTATTTTCTCAAGACAATGAATTTGAATTCCTTGAGAACCTGAGTTTCCATTTCTTCAAAAAGTCTCATGGCAGACAGGGTCTGTGCTGTGGGAGAGAAGCTTTAGTTTGCCTTGCAGACCCTGCATGCCCATGGGACTGCAGGTTTTCCTGAGTCCCAGGATTCTCCCCCAGAGACACTGACCTGGTTTTACACAAGGAAGTCCATTGCCAGGAGTAACTGGGAAATCTTCTGTAACAGAGAAGATGACCAAATTAATGGACTGGCTTTGGAGTGCACCAGCTCTGCAGTTTGCAGAGGTTTCTCAGAAGAATCCTCTCTCCGCTGGGGAGGTTTCTCAGAACAATCACTGTAACATAGCAACGTCCACCCAAGTTTCCTCTCTTCCCATCTCATGTGTTTCTTGCTAAATATCCCAATTCCCTAATGAAAGTAGTGTGTGGCATTTAGCAGCTGTGGGACTACTAGTCTTCCCAAATAATGTAATACAGTTATTACTCTAACATCCTGAAATATAGCACTGCTGCTATCCCTTCTGGTTTCTCTTGAGCAGCCTTTTCAGAAACCCGAGTGGTTCAGAGTGATTCCTTCTGTTGGGTGGTTGAGGAGTTCTGCAGTAAAGTGTGAGGGGGTGTTTCATATTAAATTTACCACAGTACTTCACAGCAATATCTGAGGGTGTTGACATACTCTGCATGTTCAAAGGGCTGCCAGGGGAGTTGTTAGCTATGCTAGCTCCTGTCCTCACCTCCCCTAACACCTATACAATTATGGATGTACCAATATCAGTGTGTGGGATAGCTGTACAGGTGAATATGTATGTTCACACATAAACACAAATGCATATCCACAATATTATTTAAAGCAACTTCCTATGTATCCTCTCTTTCCAATAGAAAGTAAAAATATAAAGCCCCAAGGTTGTCTCTGCCACTGACTCTCTGCATGTTAATAGGGAGGAGATTCACAAAATAGATTATTTCCTACAAGATAGAGATGAACTATCCTGTACTGATTTGTCTGTGATTTGTTAAAGAGCCCCAAACCAGCTGACTTCCTAAAGATTGGCAGGATTCTCAGGGAATATACAGGAACTTCACAGTTGACACCAAAAATAACATTAATTATGTTTTCCTGGAGATGATGACAGATACAATATCTCAGTTTATAGCATAAGTTACAACTCCTTGTGCTTGAATGGAATAATTTTGAGAAAATTCAGTCTGTCATGCAAATTTTTAACCTCATCTCAACTGTTTGGTTTTTTTGTTNTAGCCAGGTACCCCTTTACCAATTTAGGAATTCTTGAACTTTTTTTTTTTTTTTTTTTTTTTTTTTTTTTAATTCAAGTTGCTCAGTTCTCTAATAGAGAAAAGAGAAGCACACATGGGTAGCCACAGCTACTTTTAGAACCAGCTCAAGCATGTACTTCCTGCTGGTGCCCCAGAAATAACAGGGCTATTCTTGCTGTGAGTGGTCTTTTAACACCTTTGCCTTTTCAGCCTTGAAATGACCCACTGCTTTTTATTTTAGAATAAATCCCATGGATATCATGGACCTTGCACGGGGAAGCAGAAAGTCTGGTCAAATAACATGAATCAGTCCAGGTCTCTTGCAGGACTCTCTGGTTGGAAAAGTCTTTTGAGCCAAATGAGGCATTTGCAGAAAATAGCGTAAGAGGAAAGAGTAAAAAAAACCCCAAACCCTCAGGAAGAAAGACATAAAAGAAAAAGAAAATTAGGGTTTTCCCAGTTATACATAACATTAAATTTTTAAGTACATTTTCAATTAGTGTCTATAAAACCATTTCTGGCTTTCAGACAAACTTGAGTTTGAGTTCTTTATAAAAAGGCATATTTTTCAGCTGTAGCTGAAAGTTTAGATAGGTCTTTTTCAATGGTCTGACAAATTGACTTTCTAAATGGTGGTGAAAAAGGCATTAACATGACACTGACATTCATACCGTAGGGAGAAAAGAATGAATGAATCAACAGGAAGAACGTGATGAAGTGAGACTGAAATTGAACTATTTGCCTGTGCACTTTCTCCCACAGTTATATTTGACACAAACTTCTCAAATCTTGCATCTTCTCTGGATTTTACCCAGAATTTCTTGGTCTGTAGTGAGACACCAGACCACTGTTCATTTATTTATTTTGCGTATAAGCATCTGTGGATGGCAGGGAGAGAGAACTCTGCAAACCTGAGACACTTTTGAGAGAACACGTGGTTTTATTGCAAGGGTCATGGGTAAAAAGGGCCTTGCCTTCAGCCACCAACCTCGGCTGAAGGAAAGTCCTAAAGAGAGAGAGAGAGAGAGAGTAGGGGTAAGCAAGATAAGGTAAGAGAGGTGAGGTAAGAGAGGTGGGCCAGGTAAGAGGGCGAGGACCTTGTTAC
>VXBB01000378.1:10543-30352 GCA_013399915.1 Illadopsis cleaveri | reverse complement strand
GTTGTTGTTGTTTTTTGGAGTTTTTTTCCCTGTGTGAAAATTCAAATTGAAAGAAGCAAGTAAGCAAAATCTGAAAAAAGAAACAGGTGTAAACACCTATTTTAAGTAGGCTGCCCTTTCTCAGTAGGAACTAGGTGCTAAAACCCTTCTGCAGACACAAAATGATTATATCAAGCTTAGACCATTAATTCCACTTTATAGGGGATGAAATTGTTTTATTACCTTCAGTACCTTTTTTACAGCCTTGAAAATGCTTTGTAAAAGAAGCATAAAGCTGAATCTCACCTACTAGTTATCTTTTCCTGTATGAAGGAATCCTTCCTCTCTTTCTGCATGCATTAAAAGGTTTATTTCTTCAGAGTATCTTCAGCACTGGGCATCCCTTTAGAACCAAGAGAACTTTTTACCAAGGTGTCTCTTGTTAAAAAGCAGGGAGCACGTGGCACATTTGCTGGGTAGCAAACCACTTTGAAAGCAGGATGGATTCTTTCCCCCTGTAAGAGCCCCCTGTATTAGCTGACACACTGGGAGGGAATTGAAGTTTTTCCTAAGGAGAAAATAAACAGTCCTTGTATGAACACGTCTAACTTGGTGTTCTTTCTTTGCAGGACACCTGTGTGTGCCGCCTGTAAGGGGGGAGGATGCTGCAGGACAGGGGGGGAGCTTCTGTTGCTCCACTCCATTTTCTGTTGTTTTTGTGCCTCATAATGAGCAAATCTCATACCAGACAAGTCTCACATTTCCTGTTTGTGGCTGCCCAGGGAATGCCAAGGTCACAGGACAGATCTGTTTTCATGGTTTCCTGTCTGTGTGTGCTGTATAAATTTTACACCAGAAACTAATTTCACAAAATTTTTAGCATGAAGAAATTCGAAGACAGAAAAAGAGGGCGAAGACCAGGGGTGTGCTGAATCTCAGATATGCAGTAACAATTTGCAGTGCAAAGTCACAAAAAAAGCTACAACTTTCTGCTCTCACACTTCATTTATTCATCCTTAAAGCAGAGCCTTCAACACGTGCATTTGAAAAGCTCTGCCACATGGCACAAGCCATATTTTTCTCTAGGAGCAAAAACAAACCTCACAGGATATACATGGGCTATAACTTTTGATCTGCTGCTGCTGCTGCTGCTGCTGCTGCTGCTGCTGCTGCTGCTGCTGGTAAACATTTTGACACTACAGAGCTAAATCTGTAAGGCACGGACTGAGTATTTGTCACAGGCTGGTGATACACTCAGCCAAAGGAGGGTCAGATACCACAGAACTATCCATAGGCATATTCACATTTAAAAATATTCCCTGTTGGCTTGAATTGCTTCTTTTTTAAAGTCTCCATGCTATTACACCAAACTATCTTGAATGACATCCACAGATTAACATCTTAAATTTCATTTCACTACACCGTCTGTTTTAAATATTTAGTTAAATAACAGCCAACATAATTTGATGAGGTTGTGATTTGAACCATCTCCTTAAACATAGTGAAATAAATGTATTTGAAGGATTAGTTGTTTCAGTCAGCCATAGGAAATGAAGAGCAGCTGTGAGAATAATTTTCCTTTCCTTTTTTTTAATTCTCTGAGATATGGTAGACTGTAGCCCCACATGGCTACAGTGATTATTGTGTCCAGAGAGGTTCAGGCGCCAGCAGGGAAACAGACAAAACAAGTCTCTGTTTTGTTAAGCACAAGAGTCCATTTTATTCCCCCCCTCCTGGAGACGGGGGAGGGAGGAGAAGGCGAAGGGCAAGATAGACCCGCAGGGGCAAGGTGATAGGGTTTTATCAGCTATTCCAGGGGAGGAGTCTAGGGTTTAGGTCAAGGGAGGAGATAAGGAGAGTAAGATCAGATTTCAGCTACTTCAAAATGGGAAGCTTCCACAGTAGACATGATACCTTCATAGAATTTCTTCACTCGTGCTCAAATAAAGCCATAAGGTTTTTAATTTTTTTTTTTTTAAATGAAATATGCGAATTTGTTTCCGCCTTCATTCAGTGTAGGTGGGGGAAAGTTTTTTAGACTTACAAACATCTCTCCTTTGTTTACTTTCAAAGACAGTTTGTGTTCCTGTAAGAGAAAACTTCATGCCTTGATGTTTCAGTCAGAAATTACAAAAAATTATTTTCTGTAACACCTTTTACTTTCTTTTGAATTAAGATTGAATTTCCTGGGCCAACTCAAAGGCAAACACAGTCCTCCAAAGTTTTAATTCTGTGTTTTCCTTATTAAAATTGCTTCAATGATCCCCAGGTTATCTCTGTGGAGGGACCAGAGCAGGTGGCTCCAGGACAAGGGGAGGTGACAGACAGACCTGGAGAAGAATTCTCCCTCCTACACCAGTGATGCTCCTGCCAGAAATCACTAGGCTCTCTGTTCAAAAGCTGGAATGCTACCTTCCACTCTGAAAATGTCTCTTTTATCACATTTCTACTGGAATAAAAGAACACTTTGATAGAAATAGCAAGTCCAGTGTTGGTTTAGTGATAACATCGGTGAACTGCACCGCCAAATAATTGCTTAGTCAGGTCCTCATGCTTATGGCATTTATTGGCATACTGAAGTAATCTCAGGGGATCTCTTCTCCGGCACTAGAAAACCATTTTTATGAGCAAAATCACACCTTAAAAGTGTAACTGCGATGTAGGTAATGGTGTCAGTTTCTGTTTTCCTATTCTATTGATAATTCAACATGTAAAATCACATTGCCAAATGGTTTATGGTACTCCAGGTGCAGTTGTAGTGGGTAGGAAGAAAAGCCTGGCATGCAAGAAAAGGAGAGAGGGAATTACTGGGCCTTTATTGCTTAAAAGCATTTGTATCAGAAATTAAAACACGGAAAGATATTGATTGTAGTCCATACATTGCCCTTTTTCTCTTAATGAAAAACAGAAAATAGGGGCTGAAAAGAAGGGCTGAGTGATCAAAAGTCTTTCTCTTGTTTAGAATTGTTACCCTTAAGAACAATCTATCCATCAAAATAAAAACAAACGTCTCTCAAAAAAAAAGTAAGATGAAAGGTTATATAACCTAGTTCAAATTATTGGCAATTAGCATGGCACTGGAAAGTAATAGACACTGGAAATTAATTTATTTTATAAATTTGTGTATGATTGTTATCACTAAATAAAAATCAAGAAACAAAGAGATAAGAAACACGGGAAGATGAGGTTATAATTGAGTTGTCCTAATTTACAGTTTCTCAAGTGACTCATGGCTGTAGCTAAACAATAGAAAAATTTAAGTAAGGAAAAAGANAACACTTTGATAGAAATAGCAAGTCCAGTGTTGGTTTAGTGATAACATCGGTGAACTGCACCGCCAAATAATTGCTTAGTCAGGTCCTCATGCTTATGGCATTTATTGGCATACTGAAGTAATCTCAGGGGATCTCTTCTCCGGCACTAGAAAACCATTTTTATGAGCAAAATCACACCTTAAAAGTGTAACTGCGATGTAGGTAATGGTGTCAGTTTCTGTTTTCCTATTCTATTGATAATTCAACATGTAAAATCACATTGCCAAATGGTTTATGGTACTCCAGGTGCAGTTGTAGTGGGTAGGAAGAAAAGCCTGGCATGCAAGAAAAGGAGAGAGGGAATTACTGGGCCTTTATTGCTTAAAAGCATTTGTATCAGAAATTAAAACACGGAAAGATATTGATTGTAGTCCATACATTGCCCTTTTTCTCTTAATGAAAAACAGAAAATAGGGGCTGAAAAGAAGGGCTGAGTGATCAAAAGTCTTTCTCTTGTTTAGAATTGTTACCCTTAAGAACAATCTATCCATCAAAATAAAAACAAACGTCTCTCAAAAAAAAAGTAAGATGAAAGGTTATATAACCTAGTTCAAATTATTGGCAATTAGCATGGCACTGGAAAGTAATAGACACTGGAAATTAATTTATTTTATAAATTTGTGTATGATTGTTATCACTAAATAAAAATCAAGAAACAAAGAGATAAGAAACACGGGAAGATGAGGTTATAATTGAGTTGTCCTAATTTACAGTTTCTCAAGTGACTCATGGCTGTAGCTAAACAATAGAAAAATTTAAGTAAGGAAAAAGACTTTATCTTTCTTACAGTTCAGGAACATTACACAAGAAACACTTTCAAGTGGACAAAATAATCCATATGAGCTATAAGGACAAGGCTTCAATAGTAAAATGAGATGTAGGTACAGAAGAATGCAAGTTTCTACTGCATGATTTTTGGGTTGCCTTCCCTGAGAATGCTCAGGTGTGTTTCTCAAGTTCATAAATATGAGTTCAAGGTCCATTAAATGTCTGAAGATTTTCTGGATTGCACCATGAAACTAGCAGGCATCTTGAGGCACACCCTTCCTTCAGGCTGCACAGGCAGGTGATTTTTTTCTCTTTTAGCCAAAGGTATTGCAGCACTTTCAGCCTTGGTATTTGACCCTTTCCAGAGTTGTTTACCTTCATAAACAAATAAATGCAGGAAATGCTTCCAAAAGTTTGTATTTTGTTTTTTTTTTCTGTGGTTGATGCTTTACTTATGAAAACCCATGCTGCATCCAGATGAGAAAAAGTATAACACCAGTTGAAACAAACACCCAGGCTAAGAATGTGAAATTTGCTTATTATGGGAGGTCTTCATGGGAAATTCATTTCAGAATCCCCAAATGACTACTGAAATGTAAAGATTTCATTGCAATTGTTATTGCTAATTTAAAACAAGCTCNATCACATTGCCAAATGGTTTATGGTACTCCAGGTGCAGTTGTAGTGGGTAGGAAGAAAAGCCTGGCATGCAAGAAAAGGAGAGAGGGAATTACTGGGCCTTTATTGCTTAAAAGCATTTGTATCAGAAATTAAAACACGGAAAGATATTGATTGTAGTCCATACATTGCCCTTTTTCTCTTAATGAAAAACAGAAAATAGGGGCTGAAAAGAAGGGCTGAGTGATCAAAAGTCTTTCTCTTGTTTAGAATTGTTACCCTTAAGAACAATCTATCCATCAAAATAAAAACAAACGTCTCTCAAAAAAAAAGTAAGATGAAAGGTTATATAACCTAGTTCAAATTATTGGCAATTAGCATGGCACTGGAAAGAAATAAACACTGGAAATTANACAATCTATCCATCAAAATAAAAACAAACGTCTCTCAAAAAAAAAGTAAGATGAAAGGTTATATAACCTAGTTCAAATTATTGGCAATTAGCATGGCACTGGAAAGTAATAGACACTGGAAATTAATTTATTTTATAAATTTGTGTATGATTGTTATCACTAAATAAAAATCAAGAAACAAAGAGATAAGAAACACGGGAAGATGAGGTTATAATTGAGTTGTCCTAATTTACAGTTTCTCAAGTGACTCATGGCTGTAGCTAAACAATAGAAAAATTTAAGTAAGGAAAAAGACTTTATCTTTCTTACAGTTCAGGAACATTACACAAGAAACACTTTCAAGTGGACAAAATAATCCATATGAGCTATAAGGACAAGGCTTCAATAGTAAAATGAGATGTAGGTACAGAAGAATGCAAGTTTCTACTGCATGATTTTTGGGTTGCCTTCCCTGAGAATGCTCAGGTGTGTTTCTCAAGTTCATAAATATGAGTTCAAGGTCCATTAAATGTCTGAAGATTTTCTGGATTGCACCATGAAACTAGCAGGCATCTTGAGGCACACCCTTCCTTCAGGCTGCACAGGCAGGTGATTTTTTTCTCTTTTAGCCAAAGGTATTGCAGCACTTTCAGCCTTGGTATTTGACCCTTTCCAGAGTTGTTTACCTTCATAAACAAATAAATGCAGGAAATGCTTCCAAAAGTTTGTATTTTGTTTTTTTTTTCTGTGGTTGATGCTTTACTTATGAAAACACATGCTGCATCCAGATGAGAAAAAGTATAACACCAGTTGAAACAAACACCCAGGCTAAGAATGTGAAATTTGCTTATTATGGGAGGTCTTCATGGGAAATTCATTTCAGAATCCCCAAATGACTACTGAAATGTAAAGATTTCATTGCAATTGTTATTGCTAATTTAAAACAAGCTCGAATTCAAATATTTATACTCAAAGAAAGCCAAAGATCAGGTGATAAGGAAGTAGTCTGAAGGAAAGGTATGAAAGCAATGCAATGGAAGAAACACAGATTAAATGCTTTCAGCAGGAAATACAAGAATCGGGGTGGCAGTGAAAGATGAGTGCAATGGAAGATAATCTGGGTTTGTGCAGTTTTGGAAATATAACAACTTAGTTGCATTTTTTTGCTGTCATATTTATTTATTGATACTTCAGTATTCTGCTCAAGCTGGTAAGAGCTGAGGACACTCAGGACTGGCAGGAGATATACATCAAGTGGTGGAGAACACTGCCTGGAGAGAGTTTTCTCTGACAAAGAGGTTTTCTTACTGTTGCCAGCCATAAATCTTCAGTCTTGGGAAAGAGCCTGGATCTCACTACATCTAGCAGATGATTTGCCATGACTTTTTCCCCAGCTGCTCGGATTTTGAACTGTCCTGGAGCTTTTAAATTCACGTTGGGGGCTGTGCTCTGGCTGCCATGGCACACCAGGTTGGTTCATGCCCAGCCTGTCACAAGTCAGGGGGTAGCAGAGGACCAAACTCTGTGCAGGATCAAAGGGAATGGCATTCCATACCAGGATCAGATCTAGCACTGTGACAGGGGGACTTCAATGCCTGTAGCAGAGATTCAGACATACCAGGCCCAGCAAACAGGATGTAACTAACTAAAATCTTGAAAGTTCCTCCTCTGAGTCTTAAGACTCAGCCTTACATCTTAGCTTTCCAAAGGTGAGGTATCTTTTACCATGGAGAAGAAATTACTTCTACTGTTTATTTTTGTAGTATTTAATTTCCATTTTAAAAGCTCTTCATCAATAGATATTTTCATTGAGCATTACTGGGCTTTAATGGGCAAAAGAAAGATACTAGAATGAGTAAACTTGTTTTTTGTTGACATGGAAGAAAATTTACTTTGACAGTAAGTGTTCTTAGTATTAATTGTAGATTAAGGTCCCTTTACTTACAGGTGTGAATATTTAAGCAGTTTTTCATTCTATAACATCTGTCATTGGAACTGTAAATACTTTTACTTAACTAATGCTGCTTTTATTAACATTCAAGTTATGAAAGCATAAAGGGAAATATCTGCCTGAGATGGATTTTCACCTCCTTTTTGCTCTGACTTCTTAGTTTTCAGTCTAGGAAGAAAATAATTAAAAAAAAAAAGCAAAAATACTGTTTCCTGTATTCTCTTTTAAAAAAGTGTTCTGGTTATTTCACACTGAAATACGAACCCCTTGCCTGTTTCAGTGACCGTATTCTAGTAGAATCTTATCTGGATGCAATACATTCTCAGAGCCACAGAAATCACTGAAATCGTTTGTTTCAGGCTCATTTTATAAACTGGGCTCTCTGGTGTGGTATTTCAGTTCAAATTAGGTTGTGTCAGATAGGACAGATTTTTCACTTCAATTTTTTTTTCAGAATATTTGTTTTGTATTAATAAAGACTCTGACTATTTCTCACAATTCAGACATGCCAAAAAAATAATGTATTCCTGAGGGCAGAAGAGTTTGAGGCTTGTAGGGGTTCGAGTTGCTGGCAGGAAAGAAGGCAGCTGTTACCAAGATCTCTTTACAAGTGGATTTCCTGTGGCTCCTGTTGGTAGCTGTTCACTGCTGATCACTTCCTTATTGGAATTAATGCAGATGATCATTCCCCTGCACAGTGCTTGGAGTTGGACTCTGCTCTGTGCCAGAGGAACTGAAACAAGGGTTTTTTCTGCCAAATCCCCTTGCTGATCTTACCCTGGAATTTCTGTCACATGTGTGTGTGTGTGTGTGTGTGTGTGTGCGCGCGTGTGCGTGTGTGTACGTAAAAGCAACAGGAGAAATGTGTTTTTCTAATGAGTGAGAGCTGTGGTTGAGTCAGGACTGGACCAAAGTGGTTTGATCCCTCAGTTTTCTCAGGTTAAAATAAATTAGTGGAGTTGGAGAAGGTCTGGTAGCAGTCAGAGGAGTGAGAATGGTGCAGAGACCCACTGCGAGTGCAGAACTGCTGGAGACCCTGCACCTGCTTTGTCATTTCAAAGGGAAGATTCAATACCACAAAAATTACAGCTCTGTCAGGATTGTTGGTGTCACAGAGCATGTGGTGCTTTTCAACACAGTGCCCCTGTTTGCCTGCAGTCATGGGGACAGCAGGAAGACACAAAAGCTTTTCTTGGGATTGGATTGTTTTTCCACACCTGCCAACCAATCATATTCCTTTTTCACACTGTGCCATGGCCCCACAACCTCTCAAGGGGTCTCTTGCTGAGCTAATGTGAGAGACAACTTACAAACTTGAGCTGGCGAAGTCATGCCTTTTAATTCCTATCCTTCTGTTCATTCAGTTTGTGACTTCTTCCAGTTGGTTTTTGAGCATTTGTAGATTCATATTCAGTGGTTTCAATAAAATAAAATGAAGTGACTCTAAATAGCTCATATTGTGAATGATGAGGAAATGAAGTTATGACCTCACTAAATTCAGAGATGTTCCAAAACACTTTCACACAATAGATGATGTGACTCCAGACAGAATTAATTGCTATTTTATGTAAGAATGCAATTAAAAGGGGTTGAAGGACAATGGGAAATAGGGTGATGACTTGTTTACAAGGTTGGATATAAGGACTGTAGCGCAAAGAACAATAGTGATAAAGGCTGAACTGTATTATAAGAACAGAGTTTGTATTGTTACACAGAATAAATCACGCTCTAGCTGTGTGGCCAATGTGGTCTTGTCATAACAAATGGTGGCAGACGGGAATGTATATTATGTAAGATTTACAAATGAAGACTTTCTGGCTTGTCTCCATCCTCACAAGATTTTTAATGCTCTGATAAAAAAACTCAGTCAACACACACAAATTCTTCTTACCAATGTGCCTTGCCAGTGGTGAAAAATAGAACATTATCATACTCAAGACTTGAAAACTTAAATCTTATTTCAATGGTTTTAAGGCTCTTTGTAGACTAATAGCATTCAAGCTCATCAAACTCTACACTGATGTGTTAGATGCTCAGAAATTTCTTTTCTAAATACCCATTTAATCCTTGAGGTTGAATATCTCAAAGATCTCACAGGCCAGCTCTGCCTCACCATCATGGCTTCTTTGGCGCTGCTCTTTTTGCTACAGTGTGACCCGGCAGCCCCGTGCCCTGCCGGGACACCCTGGCCTTGCCTGCCGGCAACATCCTGCCAGCCACCAGCCCAGGACTTTCCACTATTCCAGCCTGGTGCTCTGAGGGTCCTGCAGGGGCACCGAGACCAGACTGCTCTGGGTTTTGTGAAGCAGAGCTCTCAAGGTTCTTGGTNGATATGCAATATTTTTCAATAAATGTAACAAACTAGAACACGTATATCAGCTCAGGAGATCCCTAACCAAAATTTGGCTTCATTGTAGTGAAGCCTAGTCACACAGAGCCAAAACCTGGGGGGACTTACTCACTTGCAGATCTCTAGAAGGTTGCTGCCTTGCCTTTGTGAGGCAAGAACAGTTGCCACAGTGGGAAATGTTTTGGAGGTTTTAGTAGATCATGATGATGGTAATGATTTTGAAAACAAAGAGGATTATTTTCCTATAGCACAAAATCCACTGATTCAACCTCCCTTGGAAAGGTCTGAGCTGGAAAGGGACATTTCCTTCTGTGCCCCTCATGGGCTGTGCTGTGTTATCCATCAAGGCAAGGCAAGGTAAGCAGAGCAAGGAGTCACAGCGAGGGTGACAGCAGCCACACTGATAGTGCCACAGCCACAACCAAACCCTGGAGACAGAGGCCCCTTAGCCTGACCCAAAACACCCAGAGCTCAGATGTGCTGCTGGAGCAGTGGACAGAGCCGACACTCTGAATGTGAGAGCAAAGGAAAGAAGTCAGATGTTTCTTTGGGATTCTCGGTCAGAGCTAGACCTGAGAAATTCCAGTGATCCAGCCCCCCCACAGCTGAGAGCTGCAGCGTGTTTTGGGCAGATAATCACTTCTGACAGTGTTAGTTGCAGTGAGAGACATCAGCTTCATTTATATCTCCCTGAATACACTGAGTGCAGTTCACAGATAGTGCTTGGGTGAGCTGGTGATACTGCACTCAAAGACTCTTCTCCTTACCTATTTTAAAAGACTTTATCTTACATATGTCTCTCATAAACTTTTTCTTTTTTCCTCCCCACTATTTCCCTCCTGGAAACCTAAATTCATTCTGCAGGCTGTCATCCTGTGTGGAATGGCTTAATCATCATGAGAATAAAATCTCTGTTATGTGAGCTCAAGGACAAAGCTCTTTTACATGGCAGTAACAGTAACCTCAGACCCTAGAATGGAATACAGCTGCACACTGTGGATCTTTTCCACTTATTGCTAATTAAATCCTGTTTATGTGAGTATATTAAGAGCAAAATTTCATTTGCAAACAAAAATGACATCACTGTCAGCAACTTCAATGAACCAGAGGTTAGGAGTGAACCCTTCAATGAGAACCCACTGACCTGTTGCCTGAGCGACATTAAAATAATTGAACACTTCTGCTTGTCATAGGAAAGAAGAAATTTTTGCATTAGCTGTAATCAGTAAGAAAAATCAAGAGGTTGTGTTGTTTTTTCTTTTAAGCTGGCAGTAGGCAAATTGGCCTCTGTGACACTGCACTCAGTGAAGAAGCAGGATGCATTTTTCAAGCTGATTTTACTTCACATTAGGGTAACGCTGCAGGAACCCAGCTAGAGTTCCCACTAATATCCCTGTCCTACCTGTAAGCTTATTAGTAATTCACCTCTATAATTTGCATACACTTTGAGATAAGAAAACAAAATTATTTTTAATGACGTATCCAAGAACACACACGAAAGAATAGCTGAAAAATAAATGAGCTGAGTAAGACTTACAGCTTTGGAAGGAGTCATAACATGATGAGTATTGGAAGCTACAACTCTGATCCCAGCAGGAAGCCCAGGGTGTGCAGGGAACAGGGAGCGCACACGATGATGCATCATTAGCAGAATGAGCTGGTGCATGCAGAGCAGATTTCCCACTACACCTAATGCAGCTGTAGGAGTTGCATTCACAGAGCTCATTAGGGTACTGCTTCTTATTTATGTTTGTTTTATGTCAGTGAGTTCAGTGCTGCTTTTGGGGAGTTTCAGAGGAGTTGTGATCACCACCACGATCAACTGACCCAGGCTGGGTCTGTCAGCTGTATGCTGAACTGGAAGGTGTTTAATTTATCCTCCCTCTGCATGGCAGTGTTTGAGCTGAGGAGCTGGAGAGCTGGAGAAATAGCTAACTGGTGGTTAATATTAATACTCCTTTCTACTGATTCTTATGATAAAATAGCAAGTTCTTGCAGCTGATCCCAGTCTGACTAATTAACAAAACAAAAATGTCATGTTCTGGTGAAATTTAATGGAATTAATGTGTTTAATTATATCTATAACTCTATTCACAGATTATGTCCTGCTATCTTTTCCAATTAATGTACAATTTTATATTAAACTCTCATTTTCCTCTTTCCTTGTTATATCACATTTTTATACCTTNGTCGCCCCCTCCCTCCTGGAGTTACAACAGATAAAGAAAAAACACCTCCCCAACCCGGTTTCAATAGATGGAATAGAATAAACTTTTTTTTTGGTTACAAAACTGAAGACACTTGGTTAAGATTTTGTATCATAGCCTGACTAGTTGCTCCAGAAATAAAATGTACAGAATCCTTCAATTTTGTATTTGCCCAAGCTGTTTCTTAGCTTGTGTTTAAAAACCCAGCATGCACCAAAGCAGCCATGGACATTACAGAGCACTGTTTGAGGGGTGTGAGATTTCTGGAACACTATAAAATATGAGTATTCAATCACTGCCATACTAACCATATCCCAATGCTCTCACAGTGCATTCTGAACATACACATATGTAATGCTACATACCATATGTAATGCTCTCTGAAAAACCTGTTAGTTAGTTATTGCCTCTTTAATTCTGAAGTTCTAGGTGAAAGAAAACCTATGGATAAGTAGAAGTCCAGCTTTAGTCTCACATAATCCTTTTCTCTTAATTTCTGCCTTGTAAAAGGTCATAGAGTGATAAAATCATAGAATGGTTTGGGTTAGAAGGGACCTAAAACACCATTTCGTTTCAACCCCCCTTGCCATGGGCAGGGACACCTTCTACTATCCTAGGTTGCTCCAAGCCCTATCTTACCTGGCCTTGGACATTTTCAGGGATGAGGCAGCCATAGTTTCTCTGGGCAGCCTATGCCAGGGCCTCACCACCCTCTCAGGGAAAAATTCCTTACTAATATCTAAGGAATAAACCATCAGAACCATCAGACTTTGTCTTTCAAAAAACATTTCTTAGACAACTTCTTCTTTTCCTTAATATATACCAAATTTTGTCCTAGTTCTCTGGGGTGTTCAGAAGCTTCAGCAATATTTGTGCCAGGTTTCTAATAAGTACTGGACTCTGGGTGAAACTAATCAAGGGGAAATTCAAAGTCACAGTGTAGGACAGTAGAAAATACAGGAAGGTGTCATATAAATCAAGTACATCAAGAAGAGCATTTATTGTCCTGGCCAATTGCATTTGAAAATGTGGTCCAGGTGTCTGAAACACTTCCCATTTCACAGTGACAATGGTGTGACCAGCACCTTTTGGGAGTCACAACCAACTTCTCCTGCAAACTTCAGTGCTCTAGGTCCACCCCACTGCTTTAGAGAGCAGAGGGCATCTCACTTGCTGTTTTGGAGGTTCCTCCCTACAGCTGCATCAGTTGCTGGTCTATATATTCTGTTCTTAAAAGTCCTGCTCTCTCTTGGCACAAACCATCCTTGCCTTCTTTTTCCAGGTGGTTTGTACCTGTAGGAAAAGTTTTAAGTGTCTGTAGGGACAACAATAAGGTTTGAATCCTTACCTGGGTATCTTAATCCACTCACAAGAGAAAAAGTATCTGTTTACAACGTTTGGCTCCATCTGACTATTTTGAAGTTAACATTCAGTAAATATTCAGGGTAGAGTTAACACTCGGGCTGTCCTGGCTCTGAGAGAAAGAAATCCACCATTTGTACAGGTGTGAGCCACAGGACAAGTGATGATTGAAATTGTACCATATTGTGATTTACGGCTCCATGGGCTTCCATGACTCATTCTTCTGAATGCGATGAGAAAAAACACAGGAGAACAGCCAACATAAAATAAAAGAGCACAAGGTATTGTAGACTACATCCAGTACATTTTAAGGAAAAATTCCATCAAATTCAGTGATTATCTGGCATTAAATGGAACTTATGTTTTTAGAAAGGCTGTATTTTAGGAAATCACCCTCAAATTGATGTCCAGGCAGCCTCTACTTAGTGAGCTCAACATATTGTGCTGCCAGTGGCATGGGGAGATCTCAGGTACCTGGGGCTCCTGAAGCACCTTTTACCATCAATAAGGTATCTTCACCTACGCCTGAGCTGTTTTCTTTGTACTGAGATATTTTACACTATGATTAATTTTTTATTGTTCTTTACATGCGACACTCTGGATTGACTGGTCTTTTATGTCTGCAGATGACTAGTCAGAAGTTGTAGAGAGCAGGTCTTTTTAAAGAAAAATACAGAGAGTTCTATTCAGTGTGTTTATTCATAGTTAATATTCATTAGTAATTCACTTCTTTATAGAAACAGTGTCTTTTTTATTCCTATTTGCTTCTTGTTTTCCCTATTCAAAGCAGTTTAAGGTTTTGCTGGTGTTGCTTGAAGAACAAAAGCTCATGACCTACTCTTTATAATAGTCAGATTAGTTTCTCATCAGTCTCCCTCTTCAGTTAAATCATATTTTTTCTGTCATTCACTGGCAAATTACCAATCTGAAAGTTACATCTTTGCTATAAAGTGACCATAAGGTTGAGATAATTTTAATCTGTCTCCAGATAGCTTGGTTGCTTAGAAATCCAACCTGCAGACTCCCTGGTTAGACAGAAAAAACAGCTTAATGAAGCACAGGTAGTGCTAAGAACACTATATAGAGCACAGGTATCAGAAAAATGGTAAGGTCAAAGTCAAAGTCATCTTGGAAAAGCCTTTTCTACTTGAGAAAAATATATAGTTAAATAATTGCACAAAGATTGTTACATCACTGAGTATATTCTAGTCTTGGCATATGCTGGGCTGGAGGACAAAACTCAGAAAACAATGATATTTCTAGTTAATTTTGGGATGTGCAGGTAGTTTTTGATTTTTCATTTTTGGTTTGTTGTTTGGGTTTCTCTTCTCAAGCAATAAAATGACAGCATTTTTAACTACAGAATTAGTGTCATTCATCTAAAATATCTGAAATAAATTACCAGAGATTGAGGGGCTTCTTGTGGTGCTGAAGAAAAAGAAACTGTTCTTAAAAACATCTTTTAAAAAACACCATTTCTGGATGAAAACCTCTTCATCTGGGTAATTGCCACTTTTGTGTGTTCATCCTCTGATATTCGTCTTCATTAAAGTGCAGGAGTGTGCTTTAACCAGGTTTAGCAGCCCATAAATACTAAACTTTTCCTTGCACTAATGGATGTAAATTTTAAAAAGCAAGACACTGCAATCTAGCTGATTTGATGAGGGCTGGATGATTATATGCATCTCAGGGGACTGTCTGAACAAGGTCTGTGGACACAGGAGATGCACAGACAGCCCACTCTGGTGTGCAGGTCACAGCACACTGCTTCCTTTTCTCTTCTGCCAGTGATTTTCCCTGATTCCTGGGGGCAGAATTGAGCAGAAATTCTGCAGTGAATAAAAATCACTGCACTTTTCTCACTATGGTCATCGGGATTCTGAAAATTTGCAAAAATGTTTATTTTCACAGCTGACAGCACTTACGTTCTGACTAGGTTTGTTTCTAAATCGTACCAGCCAGTGTGTGTAACAGACCAAATGAAGATGGCACCTGGCTGAATTGCTGAAATTGTCACCCCAGTGCACACATCCGCTCAGTCTGCCTCCCTGAGGCTGCCAGAAATGCTGCTTCATCAACTCGATGCTTGAAAGGAGGGAGGGAAAGGAGAAAAAAAAGCAGAGCTTAACTTGAAGCTTACCATGTTAGGTTTTCTGGTGGCTGCTCACTGCAAGGCTGTACCCACGCAGCAACAGGGAGTTCAACTGAAATGCTGGCATTCCTTTAAAGCAGGTGTTGTATCCTTTCCAAAGAGCAGACAAAATGCTCAAAATACATCCAGAGGGCTTCTGATGGAGAGAGATAACATTAGGACTGTAGCCCTGGAACCCTATGGCCAGAAGGAAGTGTGGATGAGAAGTCTCTGCTCTGCACTGCGGCATAGACAAATATCTTCTTTTGGCAACACCTGTTCTTTTAATTCACTCAGTCAGAACTGGCACACCACAGCAGGAGGGGAAGCACTTTCTTCTTTTTCTTTGTCACTTAACCATATTATTTTGTTCATCTCACTAACTTCACACTGTGGTGGGTCCAGCCTAAACAGCCTGTGTGCAGGAACTATGAATGCTTGTTTAGTCACCATTCTCATTTTCAATCAAACTTGAATGGAAAGCCTCATTGTTCTTAGACGTAATTACTCAGCTTGAGGCTATTCCAGGGAATTTTTTGCACATAAAGGTAGACTTGGTGGGGAAAAAAGGAATAAACAGCTTCCAAAGGTGGTGTCTACTAAGAGTGCTGTTGGAAAAAGGTGTATGGTTTTGAATGCATTAGCAATGCCATTACCTAAACCCCATGATTATTTATAGGAGTTGAGGTGGTCACTGGAGAGATCTGACTTTGCCCTGTGCACAGGCAGCTGCTGTAAATGATGGCACCAGCACCATGCTGTGACAGACCCCCTCAGGGACCAGGTGGGCCTATGCCAAGGTAAAAACTGGAGTGTTTCAAAGAAAAGTGCTTATTAATGAGGAAAGAAGAGTTTAGTTGTGTCTAGTTTGGTTAAGTTTTGACATACCTGGCAGTTTAACAATAAGATTTTGGTGAAAGGGAGTTATCAATGTATTTATCTTAAAGGTGTACATGTTGTTTGTTGTCTGTGATTCTACACAGGAAATTATTTCAACAGAGAGCTGGGCTTTGTGCATGGCATGCCTGAAAGAAAAATTCAGCCATGGTGCCTCTAGCAGTCTTCCCAAGGCCAGCAAGAGGAATGGTCACAGCAGGAGGATCCCCCACCAACCTCTTCAACATGAACTTGTCTTTGGGTTGCTTTTGGAAGAATGAGTCTCAGGACAGACTGGCTGAATTTTAACTCTTTCTTGGAGTGCTATGACTGCAAACAATACCACTGACTTCAACAATACCCTGCATCACTGTAAGTCGTGGCACAGGAAAAACAAGCTGTTAAAAGGGGTGGCAGGGGGAAGGAAGGCTCACCCAGACTTGCCCCAGCACATGGGGATCCACCACTGCCCTGAACTGAGGATTATCTGCACAGGAATGGACCCATTGTTTGCACTTTGCAGACCCCAGACAATCTTTCCCATTTCAGTCACAGTGCCCCTGCCATACATTCAGTCAACTTCCATTTCATTTATTTCACATTTCTGCTTTAGACCATTGACACCCTTTACTTTAATTTTTTCTTAGTGTTCTACATTTTGAGAGGAGAAGAGCCAAAGCAGAACACAGTTTGCAAGCTGCATATACCACATGGACTACTACAGTGCAAAACTTATCCTCTTCATGTTCCATTCCTGTCCAAACTGTTTCTAATTGTCATGGGTTAATATAGCTTGGTTTTTAAAGGGTAAACAGTTCTTTGTCAGGAACTTAGAATCGTTTTGGAAGGGATAAGCACCTTTCAGAGACCATTGTTAGATACTGGCATACAGTTTGACCACTGAGGAAGCTAAATGTGACTTTTGGGAATACCCATATGAAGTCTGAGTGTGTCCAAGCCAGCTCTTTTCCTTCTGGCTGGAGGAGCAGGTAACACCGCTCTGAGGTGCAGCCCAGGCTGGCCAGGCCCCGCTGCTCCCCCTGTGAGGGGGAAGCCAGCCCTGGTCTGGCCGTGCCTCCAGGACCCCCATCGGCTGCTGTGGGGGGAGGCTGCAGCTTAACATCTAGCCAGCTTTTAAGGCCTACCCCTGGGCTGGCCAGGGCCAGGGGAAATGTTCCCCACCCCCTTCACTGGGAGCTGCCCCCAGCCCAGGCTGGGCCCACCCCATGATACTGGGGGCCTTCCTACCATCCTGGCTGCTGAGATCCCTGACTACCTGAGCTGCTCCAATCTCTCANGAGCAGCCGCTGAGGGAGAGAGGACCTGGGCAGATTTAACTCTTTCCTAGCACAGATGAAAACTTCCAAAGCCCTAACCTTCTTGAGGGAAAGTTGAGAGCAAGAAATATTTAAAGAGACAGTATGAAGATACCAGGGTTGGTGAAAGAGAAGTTGTATCCTAAGTGAGGAAGAGATGACAAGCTGCCTTAGTCCTAAGCTAAAAATCTCCTATGAATTGTGGTAACAGACTGTAATATGAATATGCTAGAGTATTCCTTTAAATCATGGACAATATGAATTGGGGAGATGATTATTTGGATTTGTGGATTTTGAGTAAAAGGTATCTGTGATTTACTGAGCGAATATTGAATTAAAAACTGTGATCTAGTGATCCCATGAGATGTTTGAACAAAGAGGGATGAGAAGAAGCCCTCTGCGCCAGTGAAGTAGTGAGAAGACATCTCTGTTCCTGGAGATGAAGAGTCTTTTGCCTTTGGAGTTGCAAATCTTCGAAAGATGATACCTCAGTATGTGTGAGTCCACAGCCTATATCTAGTCAAGGGAACGGCTATGTGATGTGGGAGGTCCACAGCTGCAGAGGTTCCTTGGCAGGCTGCTTTTGTTAGAGTTAGAAGCCACAAGCAAACTGTTTCTCTTGTGTAAAGTTACCAGAAGAAATCAGGAGAGACTTCTCTCTCTCAAAAGACTAAATGAAAAACTATTTTATGGGTAGCGCTTGTCGTAAAGGTTTAAAGTTAGACATCTTAGGTAGAAGGGTATCAATATGTATCTTATAAGTTTCATTTCCATTTGCAACTTTGTATGACTTTGTCACAAATGTTTATGTCTCTTGTAAGCATCCTTTCTATTCGTAACTATGTACAGAGGATTGTTACTACAAGTTTTGTATAGTTGTAATTGCAAGTTTGTATAATTGTCACTATAGTTCTGAATAGCGTGTAAGAAGTTACAGTTAAAAAGTTGCTAGAGTGTTTACAGGGCTGACACCAGAGAGAGAGGAAAGAAGGGATCTTTCTTCCTCCACAGAAGGCTCTGAATCAGGACATCACTCCAGGCTATGATTGGTGGGCACAACTATCCAATCACTCAAAGGTGGGAAAGAATGATTGGTCCAGAGGAGCTCCCGCTAAGGACCAACAGAACCCTGGAAAATGAGCCAGTCATCTTGAGGATCCAAAATCCGCCAATCACTGGAAGAAAGGAGGATGTAAAAGGGACTGACAGCCTGAGGGAGTGTCTTTTCTCTGAGGGATATTCTTGCTTAAAGGGGGAAGTGCCCATATAGCACTATATGTATTTGTTACTCCGGCTTGTTGTAAAGGGTTCGGGACTAGCCCGACCCTTTTGATGTTCCAGTAGTCATTTTGTTTTAATAAACAATTGGCCATTTTTTTACTAACTCCGGATCTACGGCCTTGTTTATAACAGCACAGACCTAGAGTTCTGAGTTTTACCTCTTTACATTGTTTGTAAAAAAGTGAACGCTTTGTGGTGGGAGGAAGAGTGTTTTAGAAGTTTCATTTTTTGATTCTTATTTTGCTTCTTTTTTGTGTGTGTTGATAAATCTATCTGTTTATCTTTAGGTTTAGGTCTGCTTTGCTTCTCCTGCTCCTATCTCACAGAAGGAAAAGGAGAGTAAACACTCAAACCATTACACTAAGTTTAGCAAACAGAGACAGGTAAATGTAAAACTACTACATGATTTGGTGCTTCCGCCCAGTTACGGGCTAAAAAGTAAACCACTAATCAGCTGTACATTTTTTAACTCCATAGGAGCATTGATCTGTGTTTTGCTGGGACTGGCTGTTCCAGTGCTCATCTCCATGCCCATGGCTAACTGCGTAAAGCTCTCTGTCTTTTCTACTACATCCCTCTTATTTTTTCTGTATATTGAATTTCCTTACCTACAATCATGACTCCTTCCACAATTATATGGATCTTCAGCTTATTATTCTGATGGTTTAGTAACATCTGTAGAATTTTTCACTATGTTCCAATGACTAAAAAAGGCTGAAGGCTGTGCCCAGCACATGATCAAGCCTGCCATGATTTATCTTTTTCCAAACAGTTTTGTGCAAAATTTGAGCAGTAGGATTGAAGCTGTGGTTTTGAGTTGACCACCTGAGCTTCCCTGCATATTCCTACCTGTATGTCTGAAATAGAAGACTGAACCAAGGGATAAATCCATTCCACTGGCATTAGTCAGGGAAATGTTGGGTCACTGCAAAACATCTAACTTCTTTTTGCCAGTTTTCACAACTCAAATTGCCTGAGAACTCCAGAGAATTATGGTGGGACATTGAATTTTACATGACACCAGTTTCCATATTCATCTGTGTCGTGGTTTGTGTTTGCTTATCCGAGTCATGGCACCATTTATGTGGTAGTTTTACATTTGCTGAATTTTGTTTGCTAACTGGGAGATAGGGTTTTGGGAGAAAAAAGGCAAAACCAGGCTCAGCCTAAAACTAAAACAGATAGATTTATTAATATACACTAAGAGAAGAAAATAAGAAAAAAACCAAAAACCAATGAATGAATTTCTAAACCAACCCTTTCT
>VXBB01000376.1:197280-219274 GCA_013399915.1 Illadopsis cleaveri | reverse complement strand
GTCTTCCTTCACATCCAGAAGACGGGCGGCACCACCTTCGGGCGGCACCTGGTGCGCAACATCCACCTGGAGCAGCCCTGCTACTGCCGGGCCGGGCAGAAGAAGTGCGCCTGCCACCGCCCGGGCGGCGACAAGGACACCTGGCTCTTCTCCCGCTTCTCCACCGGCTGGAGCTGCGGGCTGCACGCCGACTGGACCGAGCTCACCAGCTGCGTGCCCGCCGCCATGGAGCGCCGCGGCTGCGCCGGCAACCGCACCCTCAGGTCAGTGCCTGCTTTCCAGATGCTCCAAATCACATCCTGCCTTTCCCAGCGCCGTGGGAAGGCGCCCTGGCAGCAGGTCCCGCTCCCCAGCCCCTGGGCGAGAATTGTCCGCTGCCGTCCTCAATAAGAAACAAACGGCGGGGCAAGGCTGTTGTTCCGGGGGAGGTTCTGCTGTGGGCTCTTGCCTTCCCGGTGTTACCTGTGATGCTTTCGCCTTGCCCTAAAATCGTGCTGATCCCACGTAGCGGGCATGCAGCTGCCTTTGGTACAGGTTAGCGCGAGAGAAACTCCGCTCGTGTTCCCGCAAGTTTCTCCTATCTGTTCGTCCTTTCGAAACTTGTCTTTAACAAATCACTACGCTCTTCTGCAGCAAGAAGGGTGCCTCTGCAGAATCTGATGGATCGTTGCAGCTGCTGAATGCTGTAACTAGCGGAGTTCGAAGTATCCAGAAGCCCTTAAACTCTCTTTCAGCCGTGTTTCGTGTTGGCAGATAGGCAGGTAGTGTGCTTCCCGTGCTGCACTGACCGCCCGCTCGCTGTGCAAGCTCAAAGTCGGGCGACCATGCGTGGCAGGCTCTGTACAGGGAACACTGTACTGGCAAAAATTGCACTGTGAATGTCCCTTTGATGATCTGATGACAGTGGAAAAGGGAATTCTGTGCCTCTCTGCATGTTATAATGTGGTTTTGTTGGGTTTTGTGGAAGGTCTCGTCTGTTCTAAACATGGCATAGTTGTCAGGTGGGTGATCTCTCTTGGTAAAAGATACCTCCAGGTGATTCAGTAAGTTTTGGTCTTTGTTTTGATTTATTTACTGTTCGATCAAATTATTCAGGCTAGCATTAGAACCTGTTTTTATTTGTTTGATTGATTTTGGACATGTGTATTAAGAAGTTATGAGCTGAATTCACTCTTAAATCTCAGCACTTTAATAATTGTAACTTCAACTCTGTAAAATATTAAGGAAAATATAAGAAGAATACCTTTAAAAAAAGTTTTATAATTTGGCAGCTACCGTACATTCTTTCATTTTAGTATCCATCTTGATTTTATGAGTCCACAAACTTTAAATTTTCAGTAGAATCACTTCCACATTGTGATTTGTATCTTGTCACTTTAGAACATGTATAGTCCATGACATTCGTGGGCACATTTTCACAGGGTTTATTCATCAAGACAATAGAGTTGATGATTGTTGTAGTTGAACAATTTGAAGGTTATTTGATGTGAACATCAAAGGCCCTCCCATACGGCAAAGCTAGTTGCATTTGGAAAGACTCCAGTCAGGATAATTTGAATTTATTGTGGATGGTTGTGGACTTGCAGAATACTTGGACTGTACTTGCAGAATACTGTTCAGGTAATTAATAAAATTCTATGAAAAAAGTTTAGCTGAAGATGAAGTGTATGTATTTGCTGATGGAAAAGAAATGCTATGAATGTCTTCAAGGACAAAATAACTTGGTAGTAGCTGTAGAACTTTAAGGAATATTCAAGAAACTTGCAATGTAAAAGAGAGGGGAGGAGGAAGAGTAATTCTTGTAAAAATATCAGAAAATACAGTCTGCCAGTGAAGTCCACTTTTTCTCTCTCTTGAAGAATATTAGTAGGTAAACAACCAAGTGCTAAATTCAATTGCAAAGATTACAAATGGGCAATAAAATGGGAGTAGTGGCTTTAGTACTATTATAGAAAACCGTTCTTGTATTAGGTAAATTTAAAACTTCAAGTTGAACTACACAGCCAGTCATAGTGGTTATTCAGTCCATAGTTAATAGTTACTTTGATTGAAAAAAGACATGCAGTGATAGTTTGCTATTAAAGGTGAATACTGTTTTCTGAAATTTTTGTTTACTGATTTTGTTTAATTAGTGGATTTTTTGGCTAGAGTAAGATGGTACTTTTTGATTAGTCTTTACATAAATGAGGAAAACGCTGTGAATAATAATTTATTGCATCATTTTAATACTTGTTCATTCTTGTATTGTGACCTGTGCTAGGAGACACCTTTACATTTTTCCCTTTGTTTTGTCATTGTAACCATGTAGCTTGACTCCTGCTTCTCAAGGAGCTCTAAAAGGAACCAAATAACCCTGAAGTATGGATTGTCTCTGCTGTGAATGTCTTTGCTCCTAGTGAAATTGGAATCAAGCCCAAACTACTTTGCTGTACTATTAGAGGCATGCATCTAAGTCTTTTTTTGATGTCTGAATGGAGAATTGAGGACACTGTATAACTAAAATAGGCAAGAAACTAGCATACGAATCTAATGTAAAGCGTGCTGAATATTTTTAAGTCTTCCTTTAAAGCTTCTGAATGCATTTGAAGCACTAGACTTCCTTGAATAGCTCAACTTTTCTCTTCTGCCTTCCAGCTCTGGTGTCAGAAAATTAGGCTAAATTGGTTGAATATCTGACAATGGATTTTCTTTGTGGCCAACAGGACCAACTCTTACGGATTTGGTTCCAAGGTATTTGATCTCCTATGCCAGATATTTGGTGCAGTGAAGATGTTAGGTGTATTTAAGATTTTGTTTGTTTATTTGTTTCTCCACATAGCAGGTGTTAACATGATCTGTTTTTTCAGATCCCTGTATATGTGGTCTGCCTTTTACTATAGGGAGGGAATAAAGGATTTATAGTGTATGATAGTGAAAATTTGTTTCTTAGAGGGCTAAAAATAGTATAAGTTAGATAAAGTTCTACCTTTTAATACAGATCTTCAGAAGATTTCATGAAGAAACTATAATTAGGATTCATGGGGGAAGGGGCTAGCTGACAAGGAGTGGATGATCATGGTAAAGATCCTAGAAGATCTGTGAAGCACAACCTCTCCTCAGTCTTTGTCTTTCATGGACAGTATATTTAAATCACGTTAGGGTTTTGAAGATTATTTTAGTTTTTCCTCTTTCTAATGTTGGAGTTTTGAAGTCTCAGGATCCAAGATGGGACATGGGGCAAAAACTGATGCTGTGCTCCAGAATGGGACTTAATTGTATGGTGTGCCTTGTCCCAGCTTCAGTATGAAAAGTTGTTTGTTATTAATGTATTGGATGCTACCATTAAGTTGTAGAGCTACCTCTTTTGTTAGAAAGCAAAGGAATTCTTTTGAATGACATTACTTTAAAAAACAACCAAACCAAGACAAAACCTGTCGACTATATTTCTTCAAATGTTTGCATATGTCTTCATTTTCAGGATGTTAGATTTTCTGCTAAAATACCTGTTAAAGTGTCTACAGAGCCAGGCTATTGGTTTTTCATACTAATGTGTAGCTGTCACTTTTACAAAAGTTGCTATCTGGATAGTGCCTTTTAAATTTTTTTTAATTTTTTTTTTTTTAAAGTAACAGTCTTTTATGTGTTTGCATTGTCCTCTCTGTTAGCCATTGAAGTTGGTGATGCTTGTGTTCACCTCCACCCCCAGAACTTGGCTTTCCTTCAGAGTTGCCAAGAAGCTGAGACTGTGGAATCTTAGCCAACACTGCTTGAGGAAAGAATGGGAAGAGAAATGTTGTGAGATGTCTAACCTGGTACGCCAGGGAAGAGTTGGTGTCAAGTCTGAGTGACATTAGGCTGCCTCTGCAGACAGTGGGGAGAAATAGAATAACGCAGGCAGCCCTTTTAGGGATCTCAGACATGTCTGAGACCTGCTGAATTGTCTTCTCGAGGGCCCGTTCTTCCATTCACTTATAACAAGGGAAAGAGTAGAATTATGAATTGAGACTTTGTGTCTAGAACTAGAGAAGAAGAGTTCCACATCTAATATTGCAGAGACATTGTCCAAACCGATTGTCTGCCTCTGTTAGGTTACCAGGTAGTCCTTGGGGTGTGAGGTAGGGCTTGCATTACCTTTCTGCTCTGTGGAGGAGGGGTTGAGAGAACCTGAGAAGTCCTTACCTAGGCACATTTTATCTCTAGCTGATGATGCCTACAATATAATTAATAGTTATTCATTATTGTTGATTTGAAGTTTGATTAAACTAGGAAGGCAATCTTTTAAACTACACACTTGAAAGAACACTTTATTGAAAGTTTTGTTTAATTTTCTAATATGAAACAGTGAAATCACTTGAGTTGTGTAAACCCCATAACCTTTATTGTCAGTGCACTTTGGTCTTCAAAACTATTGATGTTCATTAATTCACTTCCATTATACTCTCTGTTTCCTTGTCCTGTTTAACTTACCATATGCTACATTTTTCTATGGAAGTGTAAATCAGCTGTAAACCCATGAGTCCTGGAATGGGAAGAGTTGAATAGAAAATATTAGTAGGATTCCTTTTCCTTCTTTTGCATTCCTTTGTTTGACTATTTTGTGGTTTTTTAAGCTCTAGCTATAATAGAACATAAGACAGACTCTGATCTTTGCAGCCGTGGTAACTGATCGTCACAAAAATGTAAGAGTGTTAATTGAAAAGTAAGACTGTGCTGAAGATAGTGGAGAGAAGAGAATAAAAAGTCACAAATGTTTAAACTGAAAGAAAAAAAAAGCACCAATTCTCTAGTGTCCCTTAGTATCTTCTACTGAAATGAGTCCTGGAGCCAGTAAATTCTGTGTAGTTTTTTTAATAAGGGAACCACAAAGACTAAACAATTTCCTGTTGTCCTACTACTGACTGTGGGTTTTTTACTTCCTTACATGTCTCCAGCGTAATCTGCGCAAGGGTTTCATTGTCTTTAAAATTGAAAAGTGGTGTTGTCTTCCCCAAGTGCTTAGTGGGAATCTTGTTAACTTCAATTTTAAGCCCATTGCATCTACTGTCTTTTGAGAACCTGAGAACGAATCGATCCCGTTTTCTCTGCAGTAGCCTTCTGGGTACTTTGGTTCTTAGGAAGCCCACTTTCAAGCTTCCCTGCTTGTAACCAAATCCAATTCACTCTGTCTTTATTGGAGGAACACAAAGAATGGCCTACTCTTTGGGTTTTTGTCAGTTTTCTTGAAAAGTGGTGTTTCGGTGGGAGTACAGTATTTCGTCTCTTAAGTGCAGTACAAAATGGACCAGAAAAGATTACTTGGCTTATTCTGAAAGTTGTGCTTGTACACTTCATTGATATTTGCCATTTTACAGTTGTCTGACATTGACTGTCAGCTTGGGATTTAGACATTATTAATTTTATTAAAGACTATTACTTACATTTTCCATTGTCTTTCTGTAGGAGTTCTGTGCTCATTCCCAGTGGATTTCATTCCCCTTCTGTCAATTTCTTTCATTTGCAAAATTGATTTAAGTTTTTTGTCCTTCCTAGCTTTTCATCATTGGCATGTTTAGTAAAAATGGTTTTGTTTTCAGCATCCATGTTTTTGATGCAAACATTAAATAGAATGAAATCCCTCTGTAATAAATATTTTGTTTGATAACTCTCAGAATTGCTTTCCAGGGTGTTTTGCCCTTGCCACATCATATTTTTTTTTTCTATACTGTGAGGTTTTTTGGCTTATCGGAGTAATTGGAGATATTGCCTGAAGTCATTCCTCTTTTTTTTTTTTTTTTTTTGAAAAGCATTTCCTTGCTAATGTTCCTACTTGAAGTCAGTTACTGTATTTTAGAGGGAAATTAGGCTGTTTTGATCCAAATTGATTGAGATAGTTATGCTGTCTGCTATTTATTCTATTTGTTTACAGACAACTTGTCTAGAACTTATGGCAACAGCTAGCAACTATCCTTAACTACTTTTGCACTGTACATGTCACCTGTGAGGTTCCCCTGTCAGAATAGCAGACATATGATTGATGTACCAGAACTTTTCTGCATCAAGGTTGTCACAACCCTGAAAAATCTTTCACCCAAAGATAAGTCTTGTCTTCAGAGTTTTGAAGGTACTGCTATAAATCTCAGCTGGTTGCCTACAAAAAATGACTAGAACTCATGTTTACTGTTAATTGCCAGGAATGATAAAAGAGTGGTCAGCACTATTTCAAATTGGAACAGGTAGTTCTTATTCATCCATCATTGTAATTTATGCATTACTGGAACAGAGTAAGTTTTGAGCTGAGAAGGTGCATGCTGTGAAAATGATCTGAGCTGCAGTTCTGACTGTCTGGAAGAGAATTTAGTAATTTATTCAAGCAAATTTGGCTTTTTCTGGATTTCTTTCTGGAAAATCGGCTGTCTAATAAGGTTTTCTGTACAATGCCGGAGCTGCCCCTTTTTTTGTGCAGGAGCCAGGCAGAGAAGTCCTGTGGGAGAAGAAAAGAATGGAAGTGTCAGGAGCATCCCCTAGGGCTGTACAGTGTTACAAGACATAGCAGCTGTTTTAACTTGCTCATATTATGATGCTTTTTAAATTTCTATTAACCAGCTGCCTAATTTAGAATAGTTTCCAATCCCCTTGAGTTAGGGTATTGCTTAAATTCTTACACAGCATTAGGATATATATGAGTTTGAGGCAGAATGGGAAAGGTTACTTTGTGAATGGGAAAAGCTGCTGTGTAACACCATTAGACTAAGAGAGATCAGATCTGTAGACCTAGCCAGTGGCAAAAATAGGGATAAAATAAGCTTGTAAGCTTGCTTGTGGAGTTGTTGTTGTTTTATTTTTTTTTTTTTTGAGACCTCTTTGTGGAGAAGAACAAAATCTCTTCCAGCTCAGCTCTAGTGATCACAGAGAAGCTGAATGGAAAGTAAAGATCTGATTGAACTGAATGATTTCTACGTTCAGGTGTGCTGACAGTTTTCAATGTCTTAATTCCTAAGCAAGCAAGAGTAAAGCATCTTCTCCCAGAGTTTGGTGAAGCCATGGCAGTGAATTGAGCTTATATATAATGTAAAGACTCTGCTGCTGTTTGTGCAGAAGGAGACCCAATGATAGCAAGAGAAAGCCTGTATTCGTTAATATTTTTAGTATTGCATTCAACTTGCTGCCGGTTCTCTGGAAGTATTTATAACCCAAATTTCTATGCTGCATTGGATGTTATAATGTTCTCAGTTGCCTCAGAAGGTAACTTTAGTCCCTTAAAAACTCAGTTATTGCTGAGCAAGGTTTTAAACACTGTGTAGGAGGCTAATGGCATGAATTAAGAGTCTTCTTTGGACAGTCGCTAGGTTACAATTACTTAGCCCTGAAACAACTACTATTTTAAGGGGAAAAACTTAACAGAAGTATTTTGGGATTTTGTTTGAGATGGCATGAATCTTCTTTCAGATAAATTGCTAGAGTAGCAAAATCAATAGCTCTTGAAGTACTTATGGTATGTTACATGATCAGTGCTTGAGATCTCAAAATGTATTGACTGAAAAGGTATAAAATGGGTTCTTGTATGGATAGGGCCTATTAGAATTTTGATTCTGCTATGAAGCTTACACTTAGGTGGTCTTATGTGTACCTCTTAAAAAATCTGAAGTGTGGCCCACAGGTTAAAGTTATCTTAAAAAAACCAGTGTTTGAACTTAATATCTTAACCCCCATTTTTTTCTTTAATAATTGGTAATCTGTTAGAAAATGCTTGATTTAAATGTGGTTTTCAGACACATTAGAAGTGTTTCATTATTACAGTTATATGCCAGTTGTGAAAGTGACAGGGTCATGCAGGGTGGACTGTGGCTCTGAGTGTTTACAAACTGATAGAAATGACAAACATGCTAGAATAGTAGTGGATAAATTTTGAATGCCATATGAAGAATAATGTTGGGATGGGAAAGCAATGAGCAGATGCTCAGTTTCCAAAGGATGGAACAAACCATGATATTCGTAATTGACTTGAGAGTATATTTCCCATTCTGTGAAGTGACTTGATGTTGATGAGAAATCTTGCCACATGGTGCACTTTGATCCTGGAAGGAAATGGTCCCTTCAGGATGTATGTGGAGGAGCTGACATCTCTGAGACCAGTTACTTTCTGCAAATAAATTAACTTGAAAGTGAGGTCAGTGGAATAAAGCCCTTCACAAAGTACTAATAAAAAGTACCAACTTTTTTTTTATTTCTCATCTAAATTCTAATGATATCAATGTAAAGAACTTGCTGACTTACAGATTTCCATTTGATTTGTGAGCTGGCTTTTGTTTAAGTAGCAAATGGATTTGTATCTCAGTGTTTGTGTGTTTGCATACTTAAAAGTGTCTATTTGCAATTTTTGACTTTAATTCCATTTATCTTTGCACACAGGCTCTGTCTGAGAATGTGGGGATAGGAGGAATAGCAACTGATGGTGTTTGCTTGAGGAGCTCCTCTGAGGAAGAGGAGAAAGAGGAGAAGCAGTGTAAGTGTAAGCTGTGAGCCTCAAGTGAGAGTGAAGTCTGGGAGAGAGCAGAGAGCAGAAATAACTGCAGTCTTGCGAGGTCAAGGAAGGATCAAAATTACGCAATATGAAAGTTGGGGTTTTTTCTAATACAAATGGTTTAGGTTTTAAAGCTAAACCCTAAAAGCTAAATATGTTCCTTTTATACTTGCTGGAAGAGAAAGATACAGAGGTAATGAGAAACTTCAAGTACTAGGTAGTTTGAACTCTTGTTTTACATAGGTGTTTTATTCTTCTGGTATAGGTTTTCTCAAGTTAGAGAAGTGTTGTAATAAGAGAGCCAAGTAGTAAATTAAACATCTTCAGCTCCAGCGGTGTAAATCCCTAATAGCAGAGCTGTCAGATGTTGTTTTCATCCTTTAACTAGACTTTAATTTTTAGTGATAGGAGTAGGACCATTATTTTCCAAGAAGTTCCCTGTGTGGGTGATGAATAACTTCTTAATGAAGTATTTTATATTGTTTTCTACTACAAGTAATTTGGATTTATTATAGAATTATTACAATAAATAATTATTATAATTATAGAATTACATAGGAAGGCACCTCTGGCAATCATGTAGCTCAAACCCCTGCTTAAAATCAGTCTAACTAGAGCAGGTTGTTCTAGGCTATGCCTGGAAATTTTGGGTAACTCCAGGGATGGTGGTGCCATAGGGTCTCTGAGCAGCCTCTTGCAGTGTTTGGCCACCCTCATGGGAAAAAGAGCTTTTCTCCTCAGCTAGCAGAAATATCTCGTTTTCCAAATTGTTTGTTTCTTCCTGTCTTACTGCTGTGTGCATCTAAAAAGAGTCAGGTTATGACTTTTCTATTTACTTCCACATGAAAATTTAATAGAGTAATGAGGTCTGCCTGATTGATGCCTTGTACCCAGACTGAACAAGCCTCACTTGGCCACTCTTTATGTGTGTCCCGCTTTAGGAAATATTTGGGAGAAAACTCCTGAACAGGGTCCCTCTGGGAAACAAACTTAAACAGCCCCTCCTCCAACCGGTCTGGGAAAGAACTTTTTCGGAGAAAAGTGGAAAAAACTGTTTATTTAACGAAGTGCCCACAAGCATAAAGAATGAATAATATGAAACAGTAAAACCTTTAAGTTGTTCTGAAGTGAGATGGCAGATTCAGAAAGTCCTTGCTGTGGATTGTAGCTCAGGTCGCTTAGTCTCTTGTTAGTTCTTCTGGCACTGGCAAATGCCTAGGTCTAGGCCCCAGTGGGCCACAGGTGCAAGCTCCCAGTGCTCTTTTGGGTTTTTCAGTCTAGAGCAGGTTTAAAAAGTCCTAAGAAAAAGAAAAAAAAAAAAAAAAAAAGGCAAAAAACAAAACAACAACAACAACAACAAAAAAACAGTCTAGGGAACTTCTCTGCTTCAGCTAGCTAAGGCTAGCTAAAAGCAAAGGAGATCTCTGTCTCACTGTTTGTCCATGCCTCAGCTGACACAGTCTAGGAGTGGAATGTGGAGGAGTGAGCAGTTTCTCCAAAACAAACTGCATGCTTCTTCTCCTTGGTTCACCCTCAGAACCAGTCTTAAAGGCACAGAACTCAATATACAGCACAAAAGGACAGATGATTTGGGATACAAGCATCACAAAGTTGTTCTAGGACAACGTGTCATGTGTTCCAGCTGCTAGGTCATCTTGGTGGCTTTCTGCTGACAGTTCCCACTGTACCAAGGTCTGCCTTTTATTGGTGAGCTCAAAATCAGACACATCGATCCAAGTGCTGTCTTACCAGTGCTGAAAGGTGGAGTGAGGGGAAATTATTTCCCCCAACCTGCTTAGTCATTCCTGCCAACAGAGCTTGATACTTGGTTAGCCTGCTTCACTTCCCAAGGGTGCATTTTGGTGGCTCTTATTCAACAGCATCCACCAGGAGCCCCGGATCTATTTCTGCAGAGCTGTGTCCACTGCATGCCCAGTCTGTCTTTTGTGTTACTTCACCTTAGGAGCAAGTTTTTTCTTTTACTTTGAATCATGGAATCATACAATGGTTTGAGTTGGAAGGGATATCAAAGATCACCTGGCTCTAGTCTGCCTGCTGTGGGCAGGGACACCTACTAGAGCAGGTTATTCAAAGCCCTGTCCAGCCTGGCCATGAACACTTTCAGACATAGGGTGTCCACAGCTTCTCAATCCCAGCACCCTCACAGAAAACACTTACCATGGTTGATCTTCATGAGTTTTCCATCAGCACAGTTCTCTTGCCTCTTGAAGTTGCTTGAAATAGAAGCACTGCTCTCTGGAGTGTTGATCTCTTTCTGCAGTGTGGGGTTACCTCTGAACCTGCTGAGACCAGACTCTGTCCCACCATCCGGGTCATTAACAGAGAGTTTTAAACAATGTTGGCATCACTGCCAATTCTTGAGTGACACCATGAGTTATCAGCCACCATCAGACATAGTACCCATGTCTCACCAGCATTCCTCAAATAACACAGTGGGAGACCATGGCAAAATCCTTGCTTGTGTCAATGTGAGCAATATCCACTGCTCCAGGGAAGTTTGCTCTATTACCTTTCCATGGATGGAAAGAGACTCATCAGCCTGTAGCTCCTTGAATCCTTCTTGAAGCTAAGTGTGCAGTTTGGTTTTTATTTATGGAAATTGGGAAGAAAGATTACAATGAAGAAGATACTGCAACACCAGAAGGTGTTGAAGTAAGTATTTTAACTGCTCCTTGTTCCTCAATTTGAGAATTCCTGGAACAGGCTCAGAAGCTATATTAAATAAATAAAAGATGTATGCAACAAGTTTTTTTCACTGTGGAGATTACATTAGTTTGTTGGAAGAAACAACTTATTAAAGCAATAAGTTTTTAAATGGGCTGTGATGCTTCCGTGATATTCAGTGTAAAGTTGGCATTGAGCATGTATTACAAAAAATATGTTCCTTTGTACATTTCATGTAAGAATGGGATGGTATGTTTCTCTGGTGCCTAGGAGGGTACATATTTTCTTATTAAATTGATTTTAGTAGATAAATTAGAACTTGAGTAGCAGTTCAGTAAATAAGAAGCAGTCGCATATTTGTCTTTTTAATCTTTTCTTTTATTTCAAGGTATGTTGAGTCAACCATTTCTATTTGAAGTATTTTTATCCATAAAGCTAACATTTTTATAGTTTCCATATTCATATTGCAGATGGCGTTTTTCAGAGCTCTAACTTCCATCTACAGTGTTGATGCTATTAAACTGTTCACAGTTAAATGATAGTGTAAAACTTCCTCACGTATTAGCACGAGATAACTTCCCAGAGTTTGTAATGAAAGAACGTAACTGTTTTGCCTTTTTTTTCCCTGAGTTTTTGGATTGAACTTTCAATATATATAAGATTTTATTGTGCAAGTTTCAAAGTTTCTGTAAGCAAATACAGAGTCCAGAAAAAAATAACAAATATACAGGCAAAGAGCTTTACATTTATTTAAAGTGGATTATAAAAGCTTTGAAGTGCCAAGCAGAAAAAAATCAGAAGATGTGATCTCAAATAATTAGTTCATGTGTGCATCTTTATTTTTTACTGCTTAACACTTTGCTTCTATAAAGTAAAGATTTAAAGTCCCTATTTTCAAGACAGACTTGTGTCACAAGCTTCAGCTCAACTGTGTTAAAGTGGTCATGCCTTTTTGCCAGGCTTTTAAAGCCTGAAAACACTCAGTGAAATTATTTCCTCCAAACAGAGAATTTAGCTGCCTAAATGAAAGGAGTAACTGAAATTACTTGTCCTAAACAGCTCAGGCCCTCTCTAACACGTTTCTTTCTTCAGCAAAACCTTTGTTTTGCTCTCCAGGACCATGTAAATGTGTGTTGAGTTTTTCAGCACTGCCTCTGACTGGTGCAGATTATTTTTTATCAGGCTATACCTCTTTTCATTTTGATTAAATTGCCACACACCTGAGAATGGGATAAAGAATCTCACTGTGATATGGGTCAGTACCAGCCATCTAAATGGCTGTTGGGCCTTGCAGTAGAGTAATAGGAAAACTGATGGACTGCATCTGACTTACAGATTGACTGGGAAGCTTAAGTGTGGCCACACAAAACTGTGGGTTTGATTAGGAGAGCAGTGGGGATGCTAGAATTTCATCATTCTTGTTTCATCCTCTGCTACTTGTATTCCAGAACACTATCAGGTAATTTCAATGAAAGTATTAAGCATAAACTCAAAGAAAATACAAAAAATGGTGAATTGGGAAGTCTTCATAGCAAGAAGGTAATTGGAGTTGCATTGATATTTGAAGCCAAATTGCAAGTTGTGTATCCTTTCAGGAGGTAAATTTATACTATATGCTTAAAGAATTTTCACTTTGTACTGTATATATGGATAGCAGAAGAGCTTAAAAGGACATGGAGAATATTAAAGATTTCTTTTTCACAAACACTTTTATTTTTATCTTTTTTTTCTGTAAAAATTCCTACTACTTCTTGTATTATTCAGGTCACGTTCTACACTTCTGATTTACCTGCTTGGCAGCCTGATGTTGCCCACTCTCCCATATTGCTGGCCTTTCTATCTTGCCAGCTCTTTTGCCTTTGTTTTATATGTTTTTCTTGTGCGACTCACATCCCCTTTGCATTGTACCTTCTTGCTTTGCATACAGAGTGATCTGGTTGGAGCAGGGCTCCTTTCTGCTCAGCGTGTTCAGCAAGCTGCAGCCTGGAATGGACTCTTGAGCTTGTCTGCCCTGTCGAAGTTCAAGCATGCTTTTAGCTGTTTGGCTTTGCCAGAGCTACCAGAACTGACCAGTTTAATCTATCATGGATTCTTTCTATTATTGTTCTCTCTGTTCCTAGCAGTACATAGAAACAGATAAGGAAAAATAATGGTCTTTTTCCCCTACCTGAAAAGCCAGGGGATTGAAAAGATGCCTTTTTGTGTAACTCTGTGTTTCTGCCTTTTCCCTTAAGCTGCTGCCCAAAGGGCTTTTCTAATTGCTTCCTTTTGATTTGCGTTCAGTTTGTCCTAGGATAAAGCATTAAACAATTGCAGGTTGTCTCAATAGCACATGCCTCAGTCTTTTACTTTTGCAACGACTGGGAGAAGAAGGTATTTAAGGTTACTGCTGACAGTGTTGGCAGAAAAATACTGTGTTTTACCATTAACTGTCTGATGGCAGTACAGAAACCCAGCTCTGCAGTGTGAGACACCAGTTTCATCCTGAGGCAGGAGCAGGGGAGTCCTTCCCAGCAGGTGAAGGAAGGCAGATGGGCCCTGGCTTTGTCCCCCTGCCACAGAGGCAAAGGAGGGAGGTGTTAATGCTTCTGTAACCTGGGGAGAAAAGGTGATGGTTTGATGGGACTGGAAATGCATGAAGTAAGAGGAGAACTTAGGTACAAGTAGAGGGAGAGATACCACTGGTTTCAACAGAGGAAAAAGGGATTTCATGAGAGAAGCAATATGCAAGGAAATCCAAATAGAACATGTTTTCAACAAGACACTGGAATGCACACAGTTCTATCTAGCCAGTTTTCAGCAGGTGTACTGGCTCTGCAGTGGCTTGTTAAATCTCAGTAGTCAAATTTTAGTTTCAAATTTTTGAGAGCTAATTTTAAGCAGTTAGCATATGCTTTCTCATTATCTTTTAAGAGAGATTTGTTTACCTTCTGCTTCTTGAATTCATATCTAGTATCTGAATTCTTATTTTTTTTCTCTATAATCATGGGTTAGAAATTAAGAGAAACAGCAGTTCATGAAAAATCATAAACATGTTATTCCAAGTCCTGGAGCCCCATGAGCAATGTGGTGTGTAAATGCACACATGCTGTCTTTTTTATGTGGTTGTTCTCTTCCCCTTCTTTGTCTTTGGAGCCCTTTCATTCTCTTCTAACCTGCTAGTTGTATTGCTCCCTGGTCAGCCTGATGCCTGGATGGCAGCAGCAGTGGCTGAGGCAATGATTGATGTGGAGACTAAATTGCTAGACACAGTCAGTGAGTGTTTCATGGGGCAGTTAGTCTGGAAACCAGAAGAGGGAGAAGCAGTTTTGTATGTGCTTCTGACCATTCTGTGCAGGATCTGGTTCAAAGTTCTGTTACTGTCATTCTGTAAAATGTATTTACATTTCTTGCAGGATCATCTACCTCCATCTCTGAAAATCCCCTGCTTTGGGGATTATGTTTTTTAAAGAAAATTATCTAAAATTAAAAACCATATTAAAGACAATTTATCAAATGAAAATCCTTGTAAGTGGCAAGGAAACTACCTGAAGATGCCATGCAGGAGTGTTGGAGGAAATGCATGCACCTATCAAAGATAGTAAGTCCAAAAAGAAACTGACATGGCATAGTTAAACAGCAGGGTAAAAGGTGGTTACACAAAACAGTTTTCACCATTTTTTAAAAGTTAAGTTTTGTCTGCAAGAGCAAAATACAAAACTGCATAAATTTCTGGCATTATAAGGTAAGAATGCATACATTCAGCTAAGAAAGGTGTTTGAGGAACAATTTATGGGACGTATGAAATTAATCTTTTTGAAACACACTGTGAACAAGAAGCCCACTGGAGAATGCACAGGGCTGATAGATGATCTCTCCTTCTATTCTCTAAAAATAAAGCTTTATCTAAAAAGAAGCTGTTGTCTTACCTCTTGTATCCAAGTTCATTTTTGGGCTTGAAGAGGTTCTGAACTGGAACCTTTCATTATGGAGGATGTATCAAATGATCTCTTCAAATTGAAGTATTGGTAGAAGCAATTATGGAACAAGCTTAAAAAGAAAACGGAGGGATGAAAAAAAGAGACATAAACCAGATGGTATTTAAAAGTGCCAGTTTCCAGAACTAGATGGTATTGAAAAGAGTTCAGGAATTAAGCAACCAAACTAGTAAATATAGATGTGACTCTCTGCTTGAAACTTGGCATTTGAACAATTTGAAAGTCATTTTTAAAGACTCCTGCTACTTAACAATAAGTTTAGCATCTACAATGGTAAAACTAGCAGAAATTATTACAGGATGTAGAATTAGCAGATAGTTGCCTAGTACAGCACAGTGGGAGCCCCACGTGGCTTCTGTAATAGAAAATCATGCCTGAATAATGTTGTAGTATCTAGAAAGGGGTCAAAAAGATGTCTACAAGGGAAGGTGAGTGATTGTAGTACGTTTCAGATAAAAATGGTAACCATATTTATCTTTGTATGTTTTTTTCTGCTCTCCTACCTTTTTCTGGTCACAATCTTAAGATTCCAAATGAAGAACTAAAAATTTATTCTTAGATCTTATGATACTTTTTTTTTTTGCAACACTTAAGATTAGTCTTCTAGATCTGAAATGCCATTGTGAGAAGAAGAATCTCTTAAATGAGAAATTCAGCAACAGTATTTTGTTACTGAAAAGCTATTAGAGCAGGCTTAGCCTTTTTTTTCCGTTTTATTCAGAGCTGATTAATGGCCTACGCACTTCTCCAACAATAAAATGCTCTCTGTCACTCTTCAGGCTTTAAGGCACAGTGTTGCAAAGATGTAACTGAAAGTTGTGCAGAAATTCATGCTGTAAACTAAGTAGTGTTATCTCTGCTTGTGCAGCAATGCTAGTAAGCCAAGGGTCTCATTTGGGGCTTTTCAATGTGGGGCATAGGCTGGTTGTATAAAAAATAGTTTCATATCTGACCTGAGTGTTGTTTGTCCTGCTGCTACTGCTCTCACTTTAACTCTTTTTTTTTTTCTTTTTTGTTTGGTTTGGGTGACGTTTGGTTTGGTTTTGGTATGGGTTTTTTGTTTTTGTTTTTGCTGTTGCTGGCTGTTGAGGCTTTAACTGTTTCTATTGTACCCTGAAACCAAGATACTAGACTTGGTAGTCCAAAATCTAAGTGAAATTCAGTCTTCGAAAATTGAACCCTGGGTGACAAATGGTTGATTTTTTAATTGGCTTACTTGTTTATTATGACTTGGAAGATACAGAAAAAGGTGACAAATTCAGTTGAAGAAGTTGATCATCAGACACACATAGGTTAGGAAAAGTTGGGAGAAAAAGTTAAGGAGAATGGCATGGTTAGAAATATGGGAAACCTCAAGACAGGAATTCTGAATTTGGCATGGGAATTAAAAGATTTGGAAAGCATAGAGGAGGCATCCTTTTTTTTAGGCTTGTGTGAGGGAGGACTGGTGGGGGGAAAAAAAGGGACATGAGATGCACTGTGTTGCAACCTTAAGTGGATTGCCGTGGTGGAATCAGAGCAAATGTAAATAAGGCTGTGGGTATTCCGAGATGCTGGGGCCTTCCAGAACTCAGTGTGAGTGGAGACAAGAAACAGAAGGATATCTGTAGTTGGCAATGAGGTGTAATGGAGACTGTTGGAACTGCTCTTTTCAGCTTTTGAAACTTACAATAGGTGAGCCTAATATTTTTTTCCTGGTTTTGGAAATAACTCAAATCCTTGAACACTTAGCAGTTGCCTATCCAAAACTTGTACATTAAGGGACTCCTTGTAGTACAGTGCTCATTTTGAGAATCATTGATAGAGAAACAGTTTATAAATAATAGAAGTGAAATCCTTGTAACTTTCCTGAATAAAATGCAAACTTTTGAGGTAAGGAGACAAGAAATTTCTGCATGCCCCAATTTTTTCATGTCTCTACAGGTACTTGGTTTGTCACATCAGCTTCAAGTTTCTAGGTTGTAATTGCCCATATAGCACTCAGACTCAGACTCATGCAGACATTTACACTGCAATAGATGGATTATAAATCCATTGAATCAAAATAATCATCATGGAGAACAGTAAACTTTGTGTGAAGTTTCTGTGAGCTGCATGTATATGCACCTTTTAATCTTTTCCATAATGAAAAGGCATTTTTGGCTTGATGAGATGTCGGTATGAGAAGTACTTGCACATAAAAAGATGTGCTTAGATACATCTGCTATGGTAAATTCCTTTCAGATGAAGTTCTGAATCTGCAAATTCTGACAGCTTTTTATTTAGTGGTACAGCTGTTAGCACAGGTACATATGGTAGCAATGCTTAGAAATACTACCTGTGAGTTCTTAAATATGTATAAAGCAAAGAAATCCTTTACCTTCATTTGGCATTTTTAAGATAAACCACGCTGGCTCTTGCAAATGTATTTTTAAATCTTCAGCTGCAAGGCTTTTTAAAAAATGATGGATTTTTTTTTTCTTCAGAAATTCAACTTAGGACCCTGAATCAGACAGTGCATTTAGTTGGAATTACTTCCTGTATGCATCCACATCCCATTTTTACATTGAGCATAGGGACTGAACTCTTCAATCCCTGAATCTAAAGACTTTATTTAAACAAATACAGCAAACCTGACCAAATAAACCCAGGAAAACCTCAGGTGAAGGAGAGTCAGTTACAAGGCTGGAAAACAAATGACTGCTTGCTTCATGTCATTCGAGTGTGCTGGCTTTTCCTTAGTCTTTTTTTCAAACCCTGTTCATTCCCTCACAGTGGTTGCCCAGCTTGAGACAATCTGCATTTTCCATACTGAGATTTTTCCTCAGAGTCCCTGAGAAAATAACCTTACTCAGTCACCTTTTTATGCTTTACTGTGGTTCTGCTTTCTGAAGCTGTCAAGAACACTGTCAATCTTAGTTGCCCTGTAGCTTTCCTACTTGCCATCTGTCCCTATCTGTCACATGTGTGCTTCTTTACTATATTTTTAATGGCTGATTGCTCAGTGTTTAGGGAAGACATCTCCTTTCTTTACCATCTCATTCCTGAAAACTGCTGGTTTAGTCTTTGCCACATGGCATTTTATGAATTGCAGAGAGTTTTATAGTGTACTGTAAATTGTAACCTCATGAAATAGTGAAAACATCAAATTCTGTTAAGGATGAACATGAATTTGTATCTTTTTAGCACTATATTAAGTGTGAGTTTGCCATGCTTCTGTTTTCCTGCGTGCTTGCCACAGAGGCTTGTACTTGTCCATTTATATCAGCTGCACACAGGAAAACAGTGTTTGTTTACTCTCAGCATTCCCCTGATGACAATGACTTCACATTCTTTACAGCTATTAAGTGGCTCTTTTTTTTCTTTGTAACTTTGAACAGAGCAATCAAGGTGGTATTTTATTCCAATTATGTCAGCTCATATTCCTTTGCACCCTTTATGTCATTCCTGTATATATGTATTTTAGAGAGAAGACATAAGAAGTGTATTGTGGAGAAGAACTTGTTACAAAAAAATGTCCTTAATATTTTGGAAGTGTGTAGGAAGAAATTTTAAGCTAATGACACCTCATTCAGTTTTTTTCTGTTGAAAGTAGGTCAAGACTGATTTTGGCCCTATTAAAATCAGAGTAGATTATTATTTTCTTATTTAACAGTGACTGCGTGTAGAGAAGGGAGTGGGCAGAAAGGGCCAAGGTACTTCTCTACTCCCCCTCTCTAGACACAGGATTTGATAGTATTGTTCAAATATTGTTTGCTACTGTGTGCTTCTCAAGCTGAAGTGCCTGTGGGGAGAACAGTAAAGGAGGGGCAGGTGGAAAAGCAGCTCCAGAGCTGCAGTGATAGTACAGGCCTTCCTTGTGCTTCCTAGGAACTCAGGTGAGGAATTCGTTGCTTTATTTCATTTTCTCCGCTGCAGTGTAAATACCACCATCATTAATGATTGCTTTGGATGTAAATAACAATGTCATAATGACACTGTAAAACTTCTTTATTTGACATGATTAGAAGCAAATTTTGTACCTGCAGCTGATGGTATGAATGTCTAATGTTTCTTCAACAACTGCTTTTCTCTTAAATTTCTTGAGGAATTGATAAAATGTGCAATTACCTGATAAGCTTAGTGGGTGTAAACTTAATTACATCATACTCTACTTATGCAAAACCTACATGCAGATTTTATTGTGAGACTTGAGACTTCATTTTGTTTAAGCTTGAGAATGATTCTGTTCTTGCAGATTAGTCTTGCTATAGGTTATTTGATGTTCATTTTTGAAGATGCACCTAGGCATATCATCTTGGTAGAAAGAGGACTGCAACTACCAAGGTATTTTAGCATAGCTATCTTAAACACAGTTGCTTTCTGTTTGAAGAATAGTTTTTCAATGCTGACAATTTGAGAGAAACAAAAATTCTGATTTATATGGGTTTAAGAGCCCTTTATGTTTCTAGACATGGGTAAATGAAACTCTGAAGTTCATCTGTTCTAATTTAAGAAATGCTAAATGTGTCTTTTTGTTATTGCCTAGCCTGTAGGCAAACGGTTCCCCCAGCGCACACAGAGTTTTATTTACAATTGCATAAGTGTCCCTGGTGCATGCTTTGGCAATTCAGTCACATATGTTGGGCAGTCCTGTCAAATAATATATCCTGCATTTGCATGTTCTGTCTGTTGGATGAAAGGGAAGAGGAAAAATGGTTTCCTTCAAAGAGAGTGGTTTTATTGGTTTGTTTGTTTTTATTTTAGATACTGCTAACAGTAGCAGAGAATGCTAATAGCCATAGTTGGATAAGATTTAAAGTCATGATGTCAGCAGCATCCTTGTTTCAGAAGATGGAATGAATGCTTATCTGTAGCTTCCCATATTCTTGTGCTGCTATTGAGAAATAGTAATAAATAGGGAGGTCAGCTCACTGAGCAGTCTTAAATAGATTATTGCTTGTTTCCACTGAGGTCAGTATTTTAGACTGCTTGACTCAAATGCTTCATCTGCAACCAGTCCCACTAACTAAACTTACAGTTTGTGTTATGAAGAGGCCACCCTGTGATCTCCACAAATGATACCAGTGAAAGAAAACTTTTCTTGAATAAAGAAATGTGGGGATTTCCTTAATACGTTATGAGGTATATTCACTTTCTAGTAGAAATCTTCATCGAGTGATGCAGAAGTAATTTGCCAGTTAATCAAAATGACTTGTATACTTTTACTTTTAAGACAAGATCTGTTTATCCCTCCCTTCTTACAAAACTCAACTAACTACTTCAGAGATATCACAGAACCACAGACTTCAGATTATTTGATAAATCTTTCAGAACTTTATTCTTTCAAGTAGGATCTAAAATGACCAGCTAATTTGATATTTACAGTTTTTGAGGCAGTTTTGAAATTATGGATGTACACATAAATCTGTTGTTTAAGATGTTTTGTTGAGTTGCTAAGTGTTAAACTCCTTTCAGCATTTCACTAAAATGGGTAGTGGCTCAGATTTCTCTGACTTTCAGGTGATATTAACAGCAAGATAATCTTTATCTTATAAGGGTGTGGCATACGAGGGTCTTATGGCCTCAATGCCACTGTTTGAAATCTATTAAAATTCTTCCTTATCTGAAATTGTGAGTGCTTCAATCTACCCAGAATGACTTTTTTTTTAAGATTGGCACCTAAATCATCTGCCCTCCCCCAATACAGTAATTTCTATAAGTGACAAACATGGTGAACAGGAAGGGAGTTTAGTCCATCTTTTACTTGAATTGGGAAGCAAGGATAATGGTATTTTGTTTGAGTGCTTTCAGGTAGTTTTTTTCAATATTTACTATAATTCTCCTGGTTATTTTTTTTTTTAATCTCATAATTGTAAAACATGGAACAGTATTCTGCTAGAATGACATAGCTGGAAGTCCACATGAAATATTGTATCCTTCTACAAAATTTTTTATATTTGAATCAGTAGTTTTTCAGAGGAAGGTTTGCATCTACTACTCAAAGGTCTGGTTAATTTATAATAGCAGTAATTATTTTCTTCTTGTAGATAATTGTATAAAATGTGTTTGATCTATTTTTTAAACTAGCTATCAGATCACTTTTTTCTTTTCTCTGTGGCTGGACATTATTTATGGAATACAGCAGGAAATAAATCACTGTTGAGCTACTAGCTAATGAGATAGCTTTTCTGAAATTTTAAGGATTATAGAAAGCAAAATATTGAACAGTAGTTGTTGTTTTCCTTTTTTTTAATGCAAGGTGAACTAATGTTCATGGTAATCTACTCTTTTGACCACAAGGAATAGCATTATGATTTCAAGAGCTAATAATTTTCAGTTCAAGTGTTTATGGAAATGAACAGACATTTTCAGATTTGCATTAACTGTCGGAAAGATTATTTTGTTGAAGATTGGAAGTGAGAGTGAATAGTTATTGCCCTTAAAATCAGTACTGATTTTCCCAGTTGCTGTAACGTTTAACCTTTTTAAAAATTACTTATTTGTTGTTGTGTTGCATTACTAAGAGCCAGTTTTACAATATACATGTACTTTGATAACTGTAAGCGGCAATTATGCTTTGAATGTGTAGGTTTAAAAAGTGTTATGTATTTTTGTATGTGGAATGAATCAGGTATACTTGCTCAGCAATAATGGTCTGTTATGCATAAATTTTTATAAGTATAAAGGCAGTTGAGGGATTGAGAGGGAACAGCAGAATGTACTTCAGGGGAAAACAGTCTATCACTTAAGGGAAGAGAATAAACTAAGTAATAGAAACACCAAGCAAGGAAGAAAACCTGGCTGTATGAAAGTGAAACCAAATACCTTGAAGAATAAGTGAGGATAATACTGGAATTACTAACTTGTTCAGACCAACATTCTTTCAAAGTGA
>VXBB01000376.1:146662-196410 GCA_013399915.1 Illadopsis cleaveri | reverse complement strand
CATTTAGTGAAGAGGATAGATGATACTCACTTCCTAAGACATTAATCAATATTTTATTCTAGCCTGGTTGTTCATTTTGAGCCCCAGGCTCTGTTTACTGGAGGCTATTAATTTCTGTGTGGATTTTTCGGTGGTTCTCATTGCCACAATGTTTGTGCACCTCACAAAAAAAATTCAACACCCTTTTAAGGTCAGGAGATGATCTGGCAAGTGTAAGAATAGAGAATAACAGAACCATGAAATGTTTTGGGTTAGAATGGATTTTGAAAGATCACCTAGACCAACCCTCTGCCTTGGACAGGGTCAACTTCTAGATAAAGTTGCTGAAAGCCCCATCTGACCTGACCTTGAATGTTTCAAGGGATGGACCTTCCACCTCTCTGAGTGGCCTGTTCCCTTGTGTCACCTGTGGTGGTATCTCACCACCCTCAATACTTCAAATTCAATCTAAATCTACCCTCTTNAACAGGAAGGGAGTTTAGTCCATCTTTTACTTGAATTGGGAAGCAAGGATAATGGTATTTTGTTTGAGTGCTTTCAGGTAGTTTTTTTCAATATTTACTATAATTCTCCTGGTTATTTTTTTTTTTAATCTCATAATTGTAAAACATGGAACAGTATTCTGCTAGAATGACATAGCTGGAAGTCCACATGAAATATTGTATCCTTCTACAAAATTTTTTATATTTGAATCAGTAGTTTTTCAGAGGAAGGTTTGCATCTACTACTCAAAGGTCTGGTTAATTTATAATAGCAGTAATTATTTTCTTCTTGTAGATAATTGTATAAAATGTGTTTGATCTATTTTTTAAACTAGCTATCAGATCACTTTTTTCTTTTCTCTGTGGCTGGACATTATTTATGGAATACAGCAGGAAATAAATCACTGTTGAGCTACTAGCTAATGAGATAGCTTTTCTGAAATTTTAAGGATTATAGAAAGCAAAATATTGAACAGTAGTTGTTGTTTTCCTTTTTTTTAATGCAAGGTGAACTAATGTTCATGGTAATCTACTCTTTTGACCACAAGGAATAGCATTATGATTTCAAGAGCTAATAATTTTCAGTTCAAGTGTTTATGGAAATGAACAGACATTTTCAGATTTGCATTAACTGTCGGAAAGATTATTTTGTTGAAGATTGGAAGTGAGAGTGAATAGTTATTGCCCTTAAAATCAGTACTGATTTTCCCAGTTGCTGTAACGTTTAACCTTTTTAAAAATTACTTATTTGTTGTTGTGTTGCATTACTAAGTGCCGGTTTTACAATATACATGTACTTTGATAACTGTAAGCGGCAATTATGCTTTGAATGTGTAGGTTTAAAAAGTGTTATGTATTTTTGTATGTGGAATGAATCAGGTATACTTGCTCAGCAATAATGGTCTGTTATGCATAAATTTTTATAAGTATAAAGGCAGTTGAGGGATTGAGAGGGAACAGCAGAATGTACTTCAGGGGAAAACAGTCTATCACTTAAGGGAAGAGAATAAACTAAGTAATAGAAACACCAAGCAAGGAAGAAAACATGGCTGTATGAAAGTGAAACCAAATACCTTGAAGAATAAGTGAGGATAATACTGGAATTACTAACTTGTTCAGACCAACATTCTTTCAAAGTGACTAAAAGTTATGGGTGCCGAACTTCAAGGAGAGACTCCATTTTCAGAGCTGAAGGCAGGCATCAGCTGTATAAACATTGTGGAGAGGCTTTTTGTTTAGGATATTCCCCTAGTTCACTAACTGATAGTTTTAGTTCCCTTAGGATACAGTAGGCACATAGAACTGGCTGGAAGGTGAGATGAAGATGCAGATTTGTCTAAACTTGCTGTATTTCCAAGCAAAACCCCTGAGGAAGAGGGAAATGTTACCTGAGGATGCCTGAAACAGAACTGGTTGCCTGCATTTAAAGTACTGTATCTTATTTGATCCTGAATGTCTTCTAAGAACCACTGGATTGAGTAAAAATGACTTTGCATGCCCAGTTACACTTTTGAAGTGGTCTTAAGTATTAATAGTAGTACATATGTAAGCAGAGAAATGATTGTTATTCTATTCCATCCTAAAAAGTTCAACTTGGTGTATTTTCTAGGACTGTATTCATTTCTATTTGTACAAGGTGTATATTACTGCTGCCTCATGATTTGAAGGTCACGTTACACAGCTAAGATGTGTGATTTAACTACAGGCATGGAATTCAGAATTCCATGTTTTTTGTGGCATCTATAGTTAATTTCAGGGGTTTTTTTACATGTTAGTAACTTAAATATCGTTGATGTATTTTGGAGAAGTTGAAATATGGCCAGAAGGAAAGAAACTGCCTAAGAAGCAGTACTGTGTGTTTCAACATTTTGAAATCAGTGTCTCTGTTTATACCCTAAGTGCCTTACCAGTGGAGGCTGCATCTGTCTCTGTGGAGAAACACAGGCACTTTGAGTTTAGTTTTATATACATCTGTAAGTACATAAATGTTCCTCAGGCAAAATGCTTGTTTTCCTTTAATGCTGGATCGTTACAGTAGTGTGAATGTTTGCATATACAAATTAATTGAAGCCTAATGCATTCAAATAGGAACTCTTAATAAAACACTGTTTTTATAGGTAGCATTTGAGGATTTTTTAAATGAAAGAATAAAATGTTGATAAAAGTAAAGTGGAATAATACAATGATCAGTATTCCTATGTCTTCTACTTGCTTGAATAGTAATATAATGAATTATATGAGAAGATTCAAGATGTTTCTAAATTCATTGTTAATCTGCTTTGATGATAGAAAGACAGCAGTGCTAATTGTAAACATTTATAAATTGACATCATGCTTAAGAAATACCATAATTTAGGTGGTATGTTTTTAATTTACCCCTTTGTCCNCAACCCTCTGCCTTGGACAGGGTCAACTTCTAGATAAAGTTGCTGAAAGCCCCATCTGACCTGACTTTGAATGTTTCAAGGGATGGACCTTCCACCTCTCTGAGTAGCCTGTTCCCTTGTGTCACCTGTGGTGGTATCTCACCACCCTCAATACTTCAAATTCAATCTAAATCTACCCTCTTTTAGTTTAAAACTATTACCTCTTGTTCTGTTGCTACTGCATCACTGTTGCTGGTAAAAAGGCTCTCTCCACCTTTCTTATAAGCCCCTGTTGAAGTTTTAAAGCCTGCAGTAAGATCTCCCTGGAGCCTTATCTTCTCCAGGCTGAACAACTCCAGTTCTCTCAGCCTTTACTCACAGAAGAGGTGCTCCAGTGCTTTGATCACTTTTGTGGCCCTCCTCTGGAGTCACTCCAACAGATCCATGTCCTTATGTTGAGAGCTCCAAAGCTGGATGCAGTACCCAGGTACTCAAAAGGTCTCACAAGGAAGAGAATCACTTCCCTCGGCCTTTTGGACAGGTTTCTTTTTATGAACTGCCTTTCTGGGCTGCAAGCGCACAGTGCTGGCTCTTGTCCTGTTTGTCATCTACTAATATCCCCAAATCCTTCTCTGCAGGGCTGCTTACAATCCAATTGGAAGATTAAAAGGAAAAGATCCTGTGTTTTAGTATTTGACCCCTTACTTTGCAGCTTCTGGCTTAGGTTGGCATAGAAAAGTGTTTTATTAGTCACTTGGAGAACTGCCAAACTGTTGACTGCAGCATCTGTCTTTTTAAGATGCTGTTTCTGATTGCCTGTGTAGTTGCAGATCCACATGAGAAGATTTAGTCTTTTACTCCAATTAAATCACAGACAGATGTAAAAGAAGAAAAGGTGGGTAAGGAAAAGAACTTAGGAACAGGAAGGCAAGAGAAATAAAAAGCACCACATTCCACATTGAGGATCTCTGGTGTAATTCAACTGATTTATCCCTGGGGTTCGTCTTTCTTATCAATGACTAGGGAAAGGATTCTTTGAAAATCGTGGAAGATGTTCCTGAAGTATGGGTGCACTCAGATTTAGGTGTGTACAAGAAAACTTACTGGCAGAAATAAAATCTTAAAAACCTTAATAAAGTTTCCTGTTAATTTTATCTTTAAGCAAACTTCCCTTGTCCAGTTTTTGTCTCTAGTCAGAGCACTTCTTCCAGCAGCCAGCTGGTAAAAAGTTATGAGCTCAATACGAATGTGCTTTGGCCTCTGCACATCTGGGAGCTACAATTACAGTAGAAAAGATGTGAAGAGGAATTAATTATGTGATGGAATTCACCTCTCCTATCAGTAGGGTGGGAAACCTGTGATAAGTGGAGTTCTATGACTTTGTGGTTGCGTTGGTCACGAGTCCAGCACCGTCAGCAGTGCACCGTTTGTTTCTCTGGTAGTGGGTGATGCTGGATCGACAGCTCTGCAGGGGGAGCTGATGTGACAGCTACCAAAAAAACAAAAAAAGCCCTGTCAAGCCAGAGTATACTCATGAGTACTTTGTTTCAATACATCTTTTCTATAATTGAAAATTAAAGCTGCTGCTAAATTCTAGATGCCTTAAGGGACTGTTCACATCTATCAACTCTGATTTTTCAAACTTTATCATGTTTGCATGAGTTCTCATAGGCAAATTCCTGACATCCAAGTGATCTTCTATGAAAGGTCTCATTTAATACCGTAAAGATTTCAAGCATTTCAATTACAAGCAGGATTTTTTAAATTAATCTTTCTCTTGGAATAACACTCAACTGATTTCACAGAAATTTTTCCCTTACACTACTTCTTATATACCTAGGTCTCATTTTGTTGATCTACTGTTGTTCTTCTTCAGAATATCTCCTAAGCCTTAGACAGACAGTAAACAAGAAAGGTTTTAGTCTTATTGGTGAAGGCTTGACAAAACTTATTAGCCAACGATAATGGTGTATGATAGAAGTAATTTAGCCATACTCTATAACCAATTTGTCCTCTCATAATAAAGTACTGAAAGATACTCAGTGGTTTCAAGAAACTTGTCTTTAAACTCTTCAGGTCCAACTTATTACGACCTGGAGTTAAAAGAGGTTCCTATCATTGTTTCATTGTCAAACCAGAAGTGTGAACCACCTGTTCTAGACTTAACTTCTTGTATGCTCTTTGCCAAGATTTATTGTATACTATTAAAAATACTGCTACTTACTGATTAAAGGGATGAAAGTAATCAATACTGGAATAAATGAGTAACCCTTACAAATGGAGACTCGAGTAAATATCTGATCTGTATCTTGCATGAGAGACCTCTCTGTGTGTATTTCATCCTTGGTGATGGATTTAAGTCTAGTTGGGATGTTCTTCTCAAGGTAATGTTGGATCAAAGTAGGTGTTCTTCCAAAAATGGTTGGAAGTCCTATGTTTGTGTGCTGTCAGCAGCTGAAGCAAATTTTATATACAAGTTTAACCAGAATGTCTTTTACCTTACCTCATGCACAGCTACGAAATATGCAAAAGAGAGGTTTATAGCCTTAAGTGTTCTGAAAAGTAAGAGAAATATTTCTTAGACATGTGAATATGTTAAACGCGTTTAACAATTTAGCCAGTTTAGCAATTGTGAATTAACTCCTGTGGTGGTTCTTTGCTTCCAAATATTAGGTTGAACCATTTTCTCTGGGCCAGACAGAGCTGAATGTAATGAGTCGTTGTCCTGTTCAAAGGACAATTGCTATTTTAAAATTTTATTTATGTTTTCAATAAATTGTTCTGTCACCTCCCTTTCCTCCATGCTGTGGTACATAGCAGTTAGTTCTCCTGCCACTCTTCATGTTTTAGCCCCTTGTTGCCTGTTGTGGTGCAGAGGTACTGAGAGTATGCTGTTGGAAGGAGTGAAGAAAATTGCAAAATTCAGTATACTCTCCACAGCCTTTCCCAAGCTGGTATGGTAGGTCTCTTTTGAGGGCTTTGTTGTTCTTGAAAAATAATATGTTGTCATATATAATGAATAGAAAATCTTCTCTCCTGGCTCTTTTGCATTTTAAAGAGTTATGTTGTATTTCTTAGTTCTGTACTTCACCAGCAAGAGTGTTTTCTTTTTGGCAGTTTTCAAGAGATTCTTGTCTTTGATTAGAAGTTGTGTGAATAAGAGCATACAGTTTATTTCTTGTCTGATGGAAATGTTGTTAGTAATCACTTACAACATTGTTATCTTGTATTTGTAACTTTTTATTATTCCCATGAGAATATGTAATTATTATGGAAAGGCTTATTCAGAGATAAAAACAATTTCAAATTTGTATTGCAGAAAATACTTTCAGTGTTATCACAACACTTCAAGTTGTGTGTATTCTACAAGTACATCTGACAGAGCACTAACCCTTGGCTTCTTGAAAACAAATTCTCCAGCTGTAAACTTCCCTGGAGTTTGCATGGAGACTTCAGTGTAACTTAAAAAGATAGAGATACCTCTTTCAGTGTTCTTAGTATGCTTTCTGTGGCTTAAAAAAACCAAACTTGGTATTGTGAGAAAAAGAAAAGGAGTAAATTATTTACCTTAGGCATTGCTCCTTTTGAAACCAGCCTCTTGAATAACAGTGAGACAAAGTCATGGAAAGAAAATTCTTTTAGAGCCATTCAAAGGTGCCAGAAGTACTTAAGGCACTTGTCTGGCAGAATCATTGAAAGCTGAGTTTTCAGGAAAGGCATTATTATCCACAACTCACATTTGCCTTGTTTTCTACACACCTGTGTAGCCCAAGCTGTGTTTCCAATTATTGAGTCTCCAATAAGACCACCAATTATTATATTATTGTCATCATTATTTTTGGAATTTGATCTAAATTCAATTGAATTTAAACACAAAGCTATTTAAGAGGCACTTTCTTTACATAAAATGCATGGGAAAGCAATTTGACAAAATAATCTGGTATGTCTTTTGCCTTTAGTACATTTTAGACTGCTTTGTTATAAATTAAAATGAAAATGGGAGATTATTGTATTAGCAGTCAGCTTTGTATCAATATTGAAGTCCTTTTCTGGTGGAATTGACATTACGGAACAGAATAGCTTTTTTAAAAAAATAATCTTGGTGGGAAGTCAGTTTGACTCAGTGGGCAATAAAGTGGGGACAGTTTAATATTTAAGAAATGCTTTTGAAATTAAAGCTTAGAAGGTATTCCAAATGTTCTGTCTGTTTTATCTGTTTTATGTAACTGTTGTATTTCTGTCACTTAGGTAGCCTGCTGAAGGCTGAAACAAAATTGGAGCTAGTGGTTTTTAGTGGTTTTTTTGAATGCTTTTGATTCCCTGTAATATTAATCAAAATGACTTGGCAACTCTTTAGATGTTACCAGTACAAAAAGCAGATTCTGGTTGCCAGTGTTGTGAATGGCTGGTCAATACCTTTTCTTACACCTTAAAGCATATAAGTCATTGAAATTAATATACAAAATTGGTCCTTCTGTGAATCTCTTGTTAAAATATTAGCCAAACTTTTAAGTTATCTGTGTACATTGAAATAATGGAGAAAGAAAGTTGCAAAAGAACCTTCACATGGATCTATACAGTCTCTTTTAAAATTTTGACTTTTATTTTGGAAATATGAATGTTTAAGCATGCATAAGCATGTGACTGTACTCTGCGATTCTGTCTGCTCTACACAGTGTAATTTTCTTATGTTTCTTCATTCTGTAGTTTGCTTTTTGAGACCTTATCATGTGTGTGTTTCATTTTATCACACAGAATGATTTTGTGCTCTGAGCAGCCCCTTCTAGGGAAAGATGTCCTGCCTGTGGCAGGAAGGGTGGGTTAGCTGGTCCTCAAGGATCCCTTCCAACCCAAACCATTCAGTGATTCTGTGATCTGGGTTGGGAGGGTTGTTTTTAGATCATAAGTGCAAGAAGTCCCAGTAAAAATCTTCCTGTTACAAGTTTGATTTTATTGTATTTCTTGAGAGTAACCTATTCATTTGGGTTGTTCTGGTGCCCATGTCTACCTCTGAACCTTTTTAATGTGCAGTGAATGATTTTTATAACATTCACAATGTACAAAGATGAGTTCCATGGGGATTTTTCGTATGTAATCATGTGTGATACATATGCTTATTTGTGTAAATGTACTGGCCTGTGTGCTTCTGTGCCCAATTTAGTGTTATATCTTGAAAAATAGTACAGAATGGTAAGAAAGTGGAAAAAATTGCCTGCCAAAATGTAATAAAACAAAACAACCCCCCAAATGAACCCAAACCTCCTCTCTACCTTATTGATAAAAAAATAAAACCTTTAACTCCCCCAGACTAATAAAGTATTTTTTTGCATGTGAATTACAGCATTGCTTTCTTAAGGCAGAGTAGTAAAAAAAGTACATTTTAGAATACTGAAGATTTGTTTGAATCATATAGTAAGAATTCCTTATGTATAGCAGAACTGTAAAGCTTATTCTTTGTGATAAAAACGTTTAATATTTGCTCTGAATCTGCCATGTGTAGCTTCTGAAAAAAAATACGTGCCATTTAAAAGTTTCTAGTTGGAAGATTATTGAAATGTGGCAGACTTTTATTTGAAGGCTATTATAAATTAATGTTATGTATAAGCATATGGAGAGTAAGATTAATCAAAGCTCTTCATGCCCACAGCAATTTATTATAGTAGTCAATGTCTTTCAAATTGTTGTGTAATTAACACTTTAGTTCTACAAGGTGTTAATTCAGATCCTTGAAATGTTAAGGATGCCGTTAGAGGGGTCTTTGGGTAGATCTTATTGAGTGGCCTGTTCTATAATGAGATACCCATCACAGGAGAAGCTTTTCTGGTTTTATCCTGCAGTATCTTCATATATTGATTGGTATGCTAGATCAAATATAACTCAGCATAAATTCAAGGCACTGGTAAATGTGGAAAGGAAGAGCTGATGCTTTGCTGCTTTGTCCAAACCCCTTAGTCGTAACAACTGTGGGGGAACAACCCACTTCATGGCAATGTGGAGAGTTTGATAGTGACTGGGGTGCAGGAACAATACAGCCGTTTCTGGAAATGTGGTCTTGCAAAAGAGAGGTTGTTTCTTTGTTTCTAAAATGTCTAAAATTGAGGAAACTGATAAAGGGGTTATTATGGGACTAGGTACATGGTAACAGATGTCTCCCTGTTTTAATCTCTTAAAAGTAATTGTGCTGTGATTAAGCACATTCTGTCTTTACTGTCTTCAGGGAGATCTTGTAGGCATTCACATGGGTGGTAGTCCTGTGAGCTGCTTTAAAATGGGTGTGAAACTACAGCTGAAGACTTCCAGCTAGGATAAACTGGCACTTCCTCAAAAGAAGTCACTTCTCTCTTGCCTCAGTTACTGTGCCAAGGCTTGTTTCTCCTTGCCCAGCCTTCCTCAACCCCAAAGCTCATGTAGCTGTAAATTGAATTGTTTGGAAAATCTGTCTCAATTAAAATTAGCTATATTTACGTTTGTACAGCTGCATATAAGGGAAGGAGGACAGCTTGAGGATAACAACTGGGGCTAGGAGGGCTGAGACTGTTGATTCTTCTGCCAGCTTGATTAGTGCTGTGGGTTACAATCAAACAGTTGAGCTTAGCAGCTGTAGAAATATCACGCACAGTTGCAGCTTTAGATTATGCTCCGATCATATTTCATATGAAATTTTGCCCCTGTCATGGTTCACCATTTGCTGTTACAATCTGCAGTTAGGATTCACCAGTTTTCACAGGTGATGTTTTCCAGCAGGGAAGAGGTCTGCATATGGAAACATCAGGTATATAGTCCTAAGGAGTCAAAAAGCATTAGAGGGACCACCCATCCTTGAAAAGTTTTGACTGATCTTTTCCTTCATCAGGAAGAAACAGACTCAAAATACCAAGGGAAAAAAAGCAAAAACTCACACTCTTTTAACCCAGAGAATATAGAGGCTCTGTTGGCTTTAGAGCATTAAGTTTAGTAGGTGGCAGTATAAATCAACATTGGAACCAGAAAAAAGTCTAATTTACTTTATACCCAAAGATATTTTGCTGTTTCTTCTTTGTTGTTTGGTAGGATTTTTTTCTCTACTTTTTTTCCCATCTCTTTTTTCTTCGTGGTTGTGATTTGCAGAGCATATTTCCTGGTTTTCTGGGCTTCTATTTTGCTGTTCTTACTGGTTTTTTTCCCCCTGTTGTTCTGTGTCATGTTCCTACCTCACTCTTCTTTCCTGTTTTAGTTCAGTTACTTCCTTGCTCCTTCTGTTTCCATGTATCTCCCACCCACCCAAGCATCAATCCCACCACCTGGTCATGGGATTTGAAAAGCCTACCAGCCTGAAGGCTGGTAGTTGATATTTGAAATAGAAAGCCATGCTGTCTAGAGGCAATGCCTGAGTGAGACACTAAAAAAACCCAAGTCTTGTTGTTGTAGCCATCAGAAGAGGGATGATCCTGTGGACTTTTGGACCCTCCCACTAAGAAAATGGTCTGATGAAATATATGCTTGTAAGTAATATATCTCTTGTAAGCAAAAGGGGCTTTTTATTTTTGTTGGCCCTTCATACAGTGTTGGAGAACATCTCATATTCCTGACCCATTCATCCCCTCTATGTTCCTGCCTGGACCATTGTTAGTGAGTACATTTTGTCTTCTCCATTAGCTTTTCTGGACAACTTGAGGTCTTCTGTGGATTTCATTGCTACCACTAGAGTTCTGAAGATAGGAAATGCTTCTCAATCTTTTACACATATGTTGCTGTTACTAATGTGTACATTCTTTATATTTCATGATTGCATCTTCAGAGAAAAAGAAAATATTCCCAGGATGCATATGAAGCAGTTGTGTGTGCCAAGCAGTGGGCGTGAGGTGCTGGGTTGGCCTCATGGAGGGTTGTACAAGTGCCTGAGTGGGGGCAAATCAACTAAATGACCAGTCTTTTGGGTAGGCCGATAGGCTGACAAGAAGGGAAGGGGGCTCAGATTGACAAGATGGGGAAGCAGGAGCTGAAAGGCCTCTAAGGCAACAGTGTGGTTCCAGGACAGCCACAGCCATGATGCTGCCTGCTGGTGGGGTCACCTTGTCCACTGGGGTGCCTCCCTATGGGCAACTAGCACAAGGCCTTGGCAACCTCTGGAAGAGCTTGACAGCTAGGGAAGCATATGAAATAGTGTGTGTAGGGAGTAGGAATCTTAGGATTTGGGGTTTTTTAAACCACATGGATGGTCAAAATAGTGGGCTGGGATGTCTCATTCAATGTTGGAGTCTCTGTGCTTGGAGATATTCATGAGTGGACACTGCCCGGTGCCATCTGATCAGACTGGCTTGGGGCAGGTGTTTGGATATAGGAGACCTCCAGAATCCTGTCCAACCAAAATTATTTCCTGATTTGGTGATGTACAAAGCAGACTTGCTGGATAGCTTATAGTTCTAGTGGCCTTTTTTCTAATTTGAAGCTTTCTAGTATCTCATATGCAGTTTGGTTTATTGATGTTTGCAAATTGTCATTGTTGGCAAGATGCACACTAGCATAGAGAAAAGCATACAAAAAAAATAAGATTTGCCATGCTGGGGGAAATTGTCTGGTCTGTCTAGATGTCTTCACTACCAAACCTTTAAAAGAAAGAAAACCCAAACAACCAAGCAGCAAAGTCAGGAAAACAAAGCAAAACAAAACAAACCCCTAAAGATTCTGTAGGGTCAGTGTGCAATAATATTATGCTCTCTCTCTTTTCCTCAGCTCTTTTGCCAGAAGCAGTTGGGCATCTCTATTTCATTAATTGTTACAAGTCCATTAATATCAGTCCCTTCTGAGTTCTGGTGTAGACGAACTCTGGCAATCATTGCTGAAGACTTACACAGGATGTAATGTTTTTTACTGATTGCCACTTATTTTGTTGACTTTTTATTGGCTTATTTTACTGACTACCCTCTTCAGCGTGGAGGATAGATGAGTATCTAACTATCCACAGACATGCCACAGAGACTTACAATTTTTTAATAACATAAAAGCAAACAACAACAATCTATTATTTATCTTTTATGGAAGCCATTCCAATTCCTTTAAGTCTCTCTGTATTAGATCTTCTGTGTGGCATTTAAGTTCATGCTGATGCCAGGATTTTAGAGCTTTGCAGTATGTAGTGTTATAAAGGAGGCCAAACTGACAAATTACATAATGATACATATACTGCATGTTTTTCTCCAGTCCCTTATTTTTGTTTGCTTAGCTCAAATTTCTTCTAAACAGCAATTCAAATTTCAGTTTCATTGAGCCATTCATAGGGCAACTGAAGATGCTTTCCTTATTTGATAACTCTGAATTTATAATCTTTAATAGGCTATAAAAAGCTTAAATTTTCACTCCAAGAAGCCTTCAGTACTGTCAGAAATAATTAAGGAATAGGAATGCCTTGCCCATTTGAATGCCATTTGTCTTGATAGTTGCTTTCTGGAGATACTTAAGATTAATATGAATGCTGATATAGTGTGCATATACTTCTATATTCATAATTCATTTCTGGACAGTGATTCTCCTAATACATTACCATGTGTTTATTGTTGGCTTTCATTGTATGCCCTGTATATATAGCATAAGCAACTAAAACTCAGGAAAGAGGAAGCATGAAATTCATAGCAAAAAAAGATCCATGTTGGATTTTTTAATAATGAAAGTTTTATGTCATAAAGCATGACAATCCTGAAGTAGTTTGAGTTTTATTTCACTATAGTTAGAATCTAGACTCTCTCCTCTCCCACAGGGATGCCTCCTTCCTTTCCAGATATGCTAATCACTTTAGGGGGTGGTAGGTAGGATGGAAAGTGTCAGGAGCAAGTTTGTGCATCTATATGTAGCAATAAGAATGCACAGACTTTTTATCATAGTAACTCTGGACTTTTTGTTCAGCAGTCGTGAACATTGTTTTCTTGGATTTTGTTTAGGGATTTGCTTGTCTTAAGTAGGACTTGGAGTACCAAAAATAGAATACAGTATTTATTTCAAAAAAAGAGCAAAAGTAATAAATCCAACCAGATATGGGCCATGATGTAAGATAATGCTAATGGCTTATTCTAGATATCGGGTTCCATTTTTGTCCCACCTCTTACTTCTGCTAGGATGTTTGGAAATGTTCTTCATCTTGATCCAGATCCTGGAAGAGTAAGGCAAGGTATTTGTCAGGTATAGTTTAAAAATAATTTGCTACCAGATGACAAAAATGAGCCACCAAGGGACGTAATATTGTCACTTAGTTGATCAAAAGGCTTTTATTTGATTCAAGTAAAATGACATTTAGATTTTTTTTTTAATGATTTTGGAAAATACCTGCACATGGTTTGATTTTCCTAGCAGGTTGTTTGTATGTTGCCTAGCATTTGGAGTTACTCTACTATTCTGGAAGTATAATTTATTTAATTGCATGCCCATCAGATCCTGTATCTGTTCCTGAAAGTGCTTTTCAACAAATTAGGCTTTAATTGTATTTCTCAGATAGCAGTCAAAGTAACAGATCTTGTCTTTACATCCATATTAGAACCTAATATAGATTTATTAAATTGAGAAGCTTCTGTAAAATTACTTTGTCTTATTAATTGTAGTGTTCACTTGGATGTGAAATACATGCAGTGCTCATCAGAGCTAAATGGTGGTGTGAAGTTAAATAGAAATATGTTAAGATGTAAAATTGTACATATGCTTTTTATTAGTGAATGAAACCAAGCCCTCGTTTGTTTACCCTTGTAGAAAAAGATAACAAATGGAGAAGTGCATTTCAATCCATCTTATTAGGGTATATCATGTGTCATTCCTCCCACATAAATCTGTCTTCTCTTTTTTTGCCTCATATTAAGCTGCATGTATTTTTGAAAAGAAAGTTAGACTTCTGCTTTCCTGTATTCATGCTTGGTAAACCTTGTACTTTTAAAAATCTATTTTTTTGTATGATGCCTGTAACACCACCTGCTAATAGTGCACTAGGATGTCTGCAGTTTTTTCCTCTATTTGTTGGTGAAATTGCCTTTACCTTATCTTTCAAAAGGCTCTTTGAAACTACACTGTGGTAATCCCATTGTTTCTTATTGGACATACGTTTTCATACTGCTGTTTATGTGGATCTATGTGTACGTGTTGTCATTCCACTCAAAATGCTCATTCTTCATGTGAAAGTGCATAAAGTTTTCCTGCCTCTTTAGCTCCCAGTCAGGTTCTTAACTACAAGGGATCTGTGTAATGAGTGGAACCAGTTGAACAAAATAAAATGAAAAAAATCTGCCTCCTATCCTGCAGAAGAGGATGGTGCTGGCAAATCTTGGTTCCCACTTTGGGAATTTTTAGTTCCACATGTTAGACACTGGTGCAACTTTGTAATTTTATTAGAGGACATCCTACATTTTAAACAGCTAGTTTTTAGCTTTGCAGATTTTAGTTGGGTTAGTCTCTAACATAGGTTTTAATATATTTAAATGTAATTTTAGGTTGGGTAGTTAAAATTATTTTTATAAATAAAATTTGGGTACAAATTTATTTCCCTTGCCTTTTTCCAGATTGGGCAGTGCAAGCATTTTAATACAACATCAAGGATGCTGATGTAAACTCTAGGAAGAAATACCTAAACCCCCCCCAAGTTTGTTTTATGAAGCAAATTAGCTTATCATGGAATAGTGATGTTAGGTTTTTGCTTAATAACTGTCAAAGTATATATGCAGGAAGGTATTAAATGCCTTTGATATGAGTCTGGGCAGTACCTTGTGCTGCTGCTATTGCAGCTAAAGGGAAGTATGACTGTTTCTGAACAAGCTCCATGATCTTCATCTTGTGCAGAGCATGAACCCAATAGAATAATGAAAGGTTTCAGTTCAGTGATTTGAATATTGTAGGTGAAGTACTTGCAGGCAGTGAGTGTATGGGATAAAAGTTGATTGGGATGTCCGTAGACTAATGAAGAGGTTTGGAGGTTTTTGTGGCCCAACAATGCTGTGTTGAAACAGTATTTGTTAATTGGCTGGTGTGTTTGAGGAGAAAAAAATTCTGCCTAGTTTTAGCATGGTTAATTTTTCTTTCATTTGCACTTGGTGACTAAAAGAGACGGCATTATTCTGCTTTAACTGCTACTCTATTGGGTTTTCATGGGGCTGCTAGAGGGGTGGCTTCTATGAGCAGCTGCCAGAAACTTCTTCCACGTCCAGCAGAGCCAATGCCAGCTGGCTCCAGGACAGACATGCTGCTGGCCAAGGCTGGACCAATAAGAAATGTTAGTAATGCCTCTGTAATAGCATATTTAAGAAGAAGGAAAAAACCCCAAAATTTTATTGTGTAGTTGTAATTTCAGCCAGAGAAGAGCATGGTGAGAATATGTGAGAGGAAGAGCTCTGCAGACCCCAAGGTAAGTGCAGAAGGAGGCAGAGGAGATGTTCCAGGTGCTGGAGCTGGGATTCCTCGGCAGCCCATGGTGAGGCAGCTGTGCCCCTGCAGCCCTTGGAGGTCCATGGGGATGCAAAGATCCATCCTCAGCCCATGGAGGAGCACACGCTGGAGCAGATGGGTGCCTGAGAGGAGGCTGTGAACCAGTGGGAGACCCATGCTGCAGCAGGGTCCTGGCAGGGCCCTGCAGACCCATGGGGAGAGGAGCCCACACTAGAGCGGGGGAGTGACTCTTCTCCCTGAGCAGCAGCAGAAACAGTGCATGGTGAACTGACCATGGCCCCCATTCCCTGTCTGCCTGAACCACTCGGGGGAGGAAGTAGAGTGTGGAAAGCACGGAAGGATGGGGAAAAGCTGTTTTCTAAGCTTTATTTTCTCATTATCAAGCTCTGATTTTGTTAGCAATAAATTCAGTTAACATCCCAAATTCATGTCTGTTTTGCCTGTGACAATAATTGGTGAGTGATCTGTCCCCATCCTTGTCTCAACCCATGAACCCTTCTCTGTATTTTTCTTCCCTGTCCAGCTGTGTAGGGGAGTGAGGGAGTGGCTTTGGTGGGTGCCTGAAATCTGGCTCGCATCAAACCACTACAGCCAATAAATTGCTTTGATGGCTTTAAGTGTTGCTGAATCAGTATTAGTACACTTGAAGTTATTTATACAGATTTACTGTGTTAGTAACTTTTCAAAGAACTACTATGCTATTTAAACCTAGCCTATTAAGGGATCTTCTTTCATATCATCAGTAGTGAGGATACTCCTCTTCCCTTTTGTGATTTTGTAAGTACTTTCCTGCATTTATACCAGTATTTACTTCATTTGCTACTGTTGAATAGAAAAACTGTCTAGTTTTAGTAAAATGGCCTTTATAACAGCTTGGGCATAAATATTTTGATGGCTAATGGTTTTCAAGGAGATGAGAATGTTTTAAATTCACTGCTAGGAATGAGCTAATAGCTCTCTGCTTTTGGAAAGTTAATACTTTATTGATATTTTGTAAAGTTTTTAAAAGTGGTTTTATTGAACAATACTAAACAATGTAGCTTTTTGTCATTTAGTTGAAAAGCCTTCATGCCTCCAAATATTAACTGTTTGAATATTCATTAATAGTCATCAAAACCTCATTTTTGTAAGATTCTATCAACTGATCTAGTGAAGTGTTTTCTGGTTTTTTTTTTCCTTCTCTGCCCTATATAGTAAAATAGCTGTATTTTCTTTAACAACTCCATGCACTTTACCTTCTGTTTACTTTCAAGAGCAGCATTAAGACATTTATAAATGTGGCTGTAAGACTTCTGCTTGTCTTTTCTTTCAGTTTGGCCTAAGAATGCTGGAAAACAATAAAAGTACTGGAGTGATTTTGAAAATGTGTTCCTGTCCATATATATTCATGTTCATGCACCTGTGTGAAAATTGTCCTTGCCTCCTTGACAAGCACAGGCGTTTCTAGAAAGGGGTATAACCACTGTCATCAGTGCCTGTGGCTATTTGCAAATGCCTTCTGGTTTTCTCAATGAAGTGAATATAAAAGGAGTTGTTGTGCATTAAGTTTTTTCAACTGGTATTGAAAAGTATGCTTTGCTATCTCAGACTTGACAGGCAAAGGTGTGAGGTGGTATACCACATTCTGATGATACATGCCACAAGATTGTCATCTTCTTGGGCTGAACTTTGGCAGGGTTTTGTTGCATTTTTACTGTACAGTTCTCTGTAGGGACCATAGTCAAGGGAAGGGTAAAATCCAAAGTTGAGTAGGTGAGATAACAAGGTTGTATGATTGTGGATGTTTAAAACTTACTGCATAGCTAAATAAACACTCAAACCCTAAGAAATTTCATAATTTTCTGTCCTCTGTTGTAACCTGGCTGAGGAAGTGAGACAGATAACTCTCCATGGCATGGTTTGAAGGAGTCAGTTTAAATCCTAAAAGTGTGGGGCAGTGCAGAGGTCTTGGCAACACCTGACAGTACTGCTGTGGATCATTCTTGTTGTGGCTGCTACGATTAACCACAAGATGGTGCAGTGAAATGAATTGCAACTTTTACATATTCTTGCTTCCAAGTCACCAATGCAGGAAGATTTAGCTCTCTGTGGCAGAGAAAAACAAATTCAAAAGAAAGTTTAGTCTAAAGGGAGTAATATGCTATTTTTAGAAATTTTCTGAGTGGTGCTTAGTGCACAGATGCTTCTTTCATTGGAAAGTGATTAAACAGAATAGCAAGATTAGTAAACTAAATAGTGGATTATTTAAGCATTGGATGTTATTGGTATTGAATTCTGTCCCTTTTATATGTGCAGTGTGTGTAAAGGAATATTTAAAATTAAGATTGAAAAGACTTATCCATGATTAAGGTGTCAGTGTGATGCAGAAACTTTTTTCTTCTAGATCTTTATGGCCTTGGTAATTTTAATTTTTGTAGTGAAAAAACCCAGTTATTTACTACGTATTTCCCTTAGGATATACCCTTTATTATAAATGGATATATGCCAACTTGAAATTGAAACAGCTGATTCTGGGCCCAGCTGAGATTCAGGGGTATCCTCTTGCAGTACCAAAGGACAAATGCATGGTAGTGCATGATCCCAGTGGTAGTCTTCAGTAGTTTTTACTACTAGAATAATGTTAGGAAGTATCCCTAGCACCATTTTTTTTTTTTTTTCACCTCTTTGAGCCTAAGATGTATTCCCTTTCACTCTTTGAAAATGTGTTAGGCAGGTTGTGACCAGAGCAATGTATCAGATCCCTCAATGCTATTGATGTTTAAGACACTGTTTTAACTCCTTTACAGATAGCCACTGAAGGCTGCATGCATTTTCTTTATTGGGCTCTGTGTCTGTCTTGGGCTTTCTCAGTGAAGACAGGGAAGTTCAGAGACAGATGTCAGCTCCTCTATTTTTGCATAGTTCACAAGAGAGATTGTAACTCTGACTTGGGTGGGTCAATTTAGGGGAAAATACTATTCATCTGAAGTTTTGACCAAATAGTGCCTGCAAAACTCATGGTAACTGTGCTAGTAAAATATCCTTGGCACTGAGCAGAGATAAAGCACTCCAGCTTCCCTCCTGCCAGACCACCACTCCAGCACTGCAGACTGGCACTGTCTCTGTCAGAGCCAGGCAAAGGCATGTGTCAGGTGACTGTGGAACCTGATGCTGGTGGGGGAAGGAGTGAAGGTGTTTATCCTGTGAACAGTTAGAGCTCTCTCTTATTGTAAGAGTGGCTGGGAGAGTTGATGCAGTCTCCAGATCAGCTCCTGCAGAACATGATCCCCTCAAGCTGTGTTTGTGCACTCAAGCTAGTTTGCTGACCAACTGAGTGCTGTGGTTCATGGTGATAATCTTTTAATTTTCTGCATCAGCAGTGGAGTTGTACCACTGGCAGAACCTGGTTGTTCCTTCTTGCAGGAAGCAACTCTACAACCATGATCAGTCTCTCTAAGAAGAGCTCCAAGAAATATCTTTGATGCCTAGGAAACATCAGCTGTCTCAAAGTACTTTTTTTTCTGCAGATATGTTGACAGGTAGTCACCTTTGTAAATGAGACTCGTGACTCTTGGAAATCTTTTTATCTATCATTATTATATCGGCACTGTAAGTAACTGTATGGGGCAGCATCTGCAAAGCTTTGGGGCTGTTAACAAAGATTCATCTATTGTTTTTCTTTGTAGTTCCCTATTTTATAGAAAGAGTGAGCATGAACAGATCTGTGAAAAGTAGACACAAGTCCACAGAGCACTTCGTCATTTGCTTATGTTCTTGTGAGTGTTAACCTCTTTGGCTCTAGTACTAGTGCTTAATGATCTTAAAGCGTTAAGACTTACTTGACTGCCTTACATGATCGGTCCACATTGGAGCAATTCTTGTGAGGTAAGAGAAATTATTGACTCCTAGTATTCCTCATCAATCCAGCAAGGTCTTATGGTGGTGTTAGATACCTTTTTGGCAAAATTTGAAGAAAATTAAACTTGCCTTTTAAAAATAATGCTTAAAAGTGATGTTTTCTTGGTATTCTCTTGGTTATTTTGTGGATATAAATAAATTTATTTAAGAATGGTAGTGCTAGTAATGATATGGTTTCATCAATGAACTAGGTGTATAATTTGCCCTGTTTTCTATAATGATGCCTAAATATTCTATTCTGTTGTGACCAGAGGAGAGTATTCTACTGCTGTAGCCAACTGAATTTACTGAATTTGTACTGAATTTGTTCTTTTATTACCCTTTTCCCCTGTTTTCATTACCATATAGAAGTATGTATTTTTCTTTGGTGTGCAGTTTTTTATTCTTTTTTGTTTGTATTGAGGTATCTGAGTTTGACAAGGGCATGGCTGCCTGAAGTAATTTTCATCTGTTGTCATGCCTATGGTACATCCATTTCTAGGCTGTCTTAGTTGATGTGTCAGCCTGAAGGATCTTAGAACCATGGTGACTGATCCCCCCCTGCCTCCATAGTCTACAACATGAAAGTAGACTGATCTAATGTCAAGGTTGTTTCTTTGGGTTAAACACCTGTGGAGACTATCCTGATTTTTGACAGGTAGATTTTAAGAACAGAATCTTTTTCTCCAGAGGATACCTTTCTGTGGATCTGAAAAAAATATGAGAAACCACTTCTTTCAGCTGTCTTACTAGAGGAAACCCCTGAGGAGATGGGTAACTGGATATAAGAAACCTTAGAAGGTATTTTCAGCCTTACATGCTTGTTTTTAGTAGGCCAAACTTGATAAAAGAAGGGAAGACAACTTCCAAAGGGCTGAAGGTTTGAGTAGCTGTGGAGCTGTGGCATGGTTCTTCAAACTCCTTTGAAACCTGCTGCAGGTGGGAAGCACTTGGTCCTTTTCAGTCTCTATGCTTCTGGAGGTGTTTCCAAGAAGATGTGTTTCAGAGTGGGAAGACCTTTGAGTTCAGTCACTGCTGGCTGCACAGCAGGGCAGCAGCTCCCTGTTGATACCAGAAGTGGATGTGTAGCCCTGTGGTATCTGAGGAGGAAGCTGTTGCCTCAGAAGTCAGCTCCAGCCTGTGCTTGAGTGCCACAAACTCGCAGTGACAGAGTTGCGTGGCAGCCCACTGGTGCTTGTAGTTACCCACCTAGCTGCATCATGCCTGCTTGTCCTGGCTAGGTGACAAAGCTGCTCCTTTACTGCAGGAGAGTTGGCTTTTACTAGGAAGCGTAACTGCAAGTCTGTACAAATTGGTAAGCACAATAAATTGATTTAGAGCTGCAGAGGATTCAGTAGAAAAATGGGGAAAATGTAAGACTGCTTTGACTTCAGAGCAGATGATTAGTGTTTATTTTATCTGTTACAATTGCTAAATGGAAACTAAACTTGTATTTGCTAACCATGAGGCACGGATCAAAGACTTGCACAGCATAAGAAAGTAATGCATAAACATATGATGTATTTTGGCTTTAACAAGACATCTTGTAGTTAGATTTATGTAAATGTATGATGTCTTTTAGCCTTAACGGGACATTTGGTAATTAGGTTTATGTAAATGTGTGATGTCTTTTAGCCTTAACAGGACACTCGGTAATTGGATTTATGTAAAAGAGAAGAAACACAGGTTTTGTCTTTTGGTGTTTGAGCAAGGTTTTCTAAACAATTGTGCAGCCAGTATACTAATTAATCATTTCCATGCTGGAGAGGAATCATCAAGGAATGACCTATAGCTTTGAAACTTCCTGGGACTACTACTTGTGTATGTTGCTGAATAATTAAAACTTAAAATCAGCATTTTCTTTCAATTGCTGAGTTGTGTGGCTTTGATCAAACTTTGTGAATGCAGACTGAGTGACTTGCAAAGTTAATAATGTGCTACTGCTGCTTTATTGCAATATCTGTACTTGTCTGACTATAACTAGAGAGATGCCAGCACATTAACTCAATACACTTTCTACCTGAAATATCAACTTAATTAGGATCATTTATCAAAATGACACTTGTTTCATAAGGCCAAATCAAATTGATTACTGTTGTTTCTGCTGCACTTGTGCCAGTGTTAAGAGCAATACTTTCAGAAACAAAGGTGTACAAATATATATCTTGCATTGCATGAAAAGGTACTGCTAGAGGAAAAACATTTTAAGAGTATTGAAATCTATAAAAGAAAATACAAAAATCTAACCAATGTAGTTGCTTAGTCTTTGTGATCATCTTATCTAAATAGCTTACCCCCATACAATGGGGAATAGCAAAGAAAAGTTTTAATTTTACAGAAGGGGATTTGGGAATCAGAGACACCAAGGCTCAGACTTCAAAATGTGTTTACCACCTTAAGGCTTTTGATGAGACCAGGAGTTACACATATATTATCTTCCAAGTTTCTGGATTTAAGTGACCTGAAGATCAACTGAAGTCAACGTAAGTATTTCATGTTTTGGGAAAGCGCTACTCAAACCCCCAAACCATTTACAAATCAAAGAGCTGAAACACTAATTTATTTTACAACACAGTACTTCTCTAGTGTTTTAATGAAGGCTGTACTCAGCAGATGTATTTCTTTAAATGGAATTCTGTTTGGATCCTCTTCTAGATGATCTAATGTCATGTGCTCTGTCCTCAAAACCTTTTGATGGTATCATCTGACATCATCTGTGACCTGACTTACATATCATTTGGTTTGTATGTTTAAGATTATGAAGTTGGACTGACCTTACCAGCCCTCCAGTTCCCTTTGTGACTCAGAATCTGAACTTTAAAAAGTGAATAGGATCAGCTGGGGGAATCTGAGTGTTTAAGCAAATCTAATAAAAACTCAGCTAACAGAAAGCAGAGCATTGCCGTTCTGAGTAATGTAATGTTTTCTCTTTGAAAATGAGAAGTTCAGAGGTGGGATTGGGTCACCTGACTTTTGCATATCAAGTTTTGGTGACGGTATGGAAAGAAACATTGGGTGCCATCCATATGACCTCAAGTGAGGTCCTGAAATGGAGTATTCACAAGTTAGACAGGGTAGGAATGGCTCGGAGAAGAAGAATGCAAGTTGGGTCCAAAATTCGTTTGCAAACTATTTGCAGAACAGATTTCAGTATTCCACTTTTGCAGGGAGTTACTTTGTAGTCCTGGGGCTCATCTGTCTGAAGACATCAGTGGTTAGTTTGTTAATTTTATGGATGTTTGTGACAGAGGTGAGAGCATATGCTGGGATGTTGAAGGGATGGTTTCAGAATTAAAAAGGAGCTTGATAGTTTGGAGAAGTGGTCCTGTGTACCTCCAACTTCCTTGCCCGTGTGGCAATAGGAAAAGCAGAAAAGAGCTTGGCTCTGTGTAAGCTCAGCTCACCAATAACAAAAACATCTCTATATTATCAACCCTGTGTTCAGCACAAATCCAACCCAGCCCCTTAGCAGCCACTGTGAGGAAAATTAACTCTACCCCGGCTGCAACCAACACGAGCTGCCGCTAATCACTATTTGATGATGTTAAGCTCTTTCATCTTTTGATGAAAGTCAAGTTTTATTGGTCTGCATAAAAAGGATAATTGTCTGTGGGCATGTGGCACAAGTAGTTAAGTTTTTGTTCTGTTCACCCTTGCTAAACCCTCTGAATTATTCTGCCCATTTTGGGCACTGTAAGAGAGAAGAACACAGTACAGGAGAAAGAAATAAGAATACTCAGGGTCTGGAGTATGTGATTTCCAAAGGAGAAACCAAAAGACAGGATAATTTATTCTAATGTGTAATAATTAGTATCTTTATGGAAATCTTAATACTTAATTTTATACTCTTTTTTTCCTCTAAGCCATTTTTTAATGCTTAGCTGGTGTGTATCTAATTTCAAGGGCCTATGGAGCTGATATTGGTGACATTGGTAAGGAAAAGTTTGGAGTCTCAAGTCCCGCCTCTGAAACCTACTCATTCATTTCACTGAACTCCTTGTCTTTAAAGAGGAAACATTATTCAGCAAAATGTGTAAAGTGTGTGACTTCCAGAGGAGAAGTGAAGAGTAGAGGTAGTTTATTACGGCCTGCAAAAATAGAACTGAGAACTGATGTGTTAGTATTGCAGTGGAGAGAGGAAAAAACTCCGATTGTCTTTAATAAACCTGGCAAGAAGCAAAACCAGGAAATGGCAGTAAAATTATTTTTCTTTTTCTCTTAAGGATTGCAGACCCATAACAGCAATAGAAGTCAACCCCTAGGTTGTTTTGCCCAAAGGTTTGTTTTCAGTGTCTAGGGTCTTGAGGAACAAAATAAAAAATGCATTTATTATGGTCAACAGATCTATTTGTATGATATTTGAATTTTGATTTGACCTTCATGACCTAGGCTACTGCTTTTTGGGGCATACGCACAGTCACTTTGGAACAAGTGCTAAACAGGGTGTAAATAAAATCATACTAAAAGCAAGAGAAGCGAGCAGCCTTATGCTTGAGACATCTTTAAGTTGTCGGTTAGTTGTGAAAATTGTTTTCTTTCATTTCAGTGGAAACTCAAATCTAGAGATTGAGCATATCAGATTTACACGCTGGTTTTCTACTTTCATGTTACTACGCATAAAGAAACTTCTCAGTAGAGCAGTTTTCTCTTGAAATGATAAAAAAGCATGCACCAAACACCCTTGTGTTCAGTCTTTGTTTTATGTTGGTGACATTGCAATATGCCATAATTATTTTTCATACTAAAAGAAGAGAGAGTTGTTGCTACATTGGTTTTGCAACTGAAATTGAAAATACGCTTCGTTCTGGCCTATTTATTTTTAATTCTTTCTCTTCAGTTCTTTTTGCCTCTAGCAAAATACCACTTCACTTTAGCAAACTATTAAAAGAAGCAATATCCATGTTGCTTGTTTGGGCCATTCCATCAATGCACAAAACTGCAACAAAACCATCAGAAGAGACTTTTCTACTGCACTCACATCCCTTACTGAATTGCTCTGTTGATAATTTTCCTGCACTGATGTCTTGTTTACCGACTGGTTTTTTGCCTTATTATGGAGAAGCTTAGCCCTTTGTTTGTTGTGTTTTTTTCACATTTGGTGAAGTGTCCCTTATATCAATTACTGGAGCATATTCAAAGAAGGGTGACAAAGCTGGTGAAGGATCTAGATCAGGAGTCCTATGAGGAGCAGCTGAGGGAGCTGGAAATGTTTGGCCTGGAGAAAGGGAGGCTCAGAGGAGACCTTACTGCTCTCTAAAACCACCTGAATGGAGGTTATTGCAAGGTGGGGGTTGGTCTCTTTTCCCAGGTGACAGTTTAAGGAGTGGGTAGAGGGAAGAGAGACCCAAGCTTGTCAAAATAAGCACTGCCCACTAAAACCTGAGTTAACAAGAACGCCAGCATGGTACTAGATCTTTCTTTCATTACTAAGTCATTATACACATCTGTAGTAAGTATTTTACCTTGCAAGCTAGGATTATGGGCCCTTCCCTGATATTGCAAAAGTTGTGGAGAAATAGGCAGGGTTGGTATGAGTATATGTGAGATTAATAAAAGTTCAAATTTGTCTGACAGAGCTGCTGCTTTGTGTGGGAGGGAGTGAAATGGCAATCACTTCATTTTGATAAAAGATTAAAACAGTTTAATCATATCAAGAACACCCTGAAACAGAAAATCTAGTGATATGTGTTTACTGTAATATCCCATTAAAGGAAGTAATTTCTATTGTAAGTAAAGCCATCATGCCTGAAATGATAGATATTGAGATAATTTGCTTCCTGTGACTGTAATTGCTGTACTAAAAATTCCAAGTGAGGTTCATGCAGTAGAAAAGTAGCTATGATGGTATTCATTACTGCTATGAAAGGAAGTTCATTTGGATTTTATGTAGATGAAACTTGCCTGATGTTATTGGAACAGAAAATAAAAGCTTGGATTTGAGTGGACTCTAATTTGAGAGGAACCCTCGGTCTGCTCTGGTAGATCTATCTACAGAATGTGTTTCACTAGAAGAAACTGGATTGAAAGCATAAGGAAATCTTTGCTCTAAACAAGTAAAAAATGAAGAGGTATCACTGTGGTCCCTTCCAGTGTGACCTGTTCTGTGATCAAGTCAGCATGAAGGAAGATGAACAGCACATGCTGTTTGCTGGTTTGTGCCTAAGTGTGATAGTCCAGGCCTTTGGTTCTGCTTGGAGATCCACCAGTACCTTTTGGTGGGTATGTAGTCAGTGAACTCAAAAGCACATTTGAAAACAGTGTGGGTTTTATTTAACAACAACAGCAACAAAAGGAGAGAAGAAAGGAGGGGGTGGGGTACAAGTCAACTCAGGTGATTTATTGCCACATGAAAAAGAAGTAAAGTTGCCAAGTAGAGCTGTGTTGATGCAGGTTGTTAAGGGGCAGTGAAATTGTCTTGTGTCTCTAAAAGTCTCTGGTGACACCAAAAGAACTTCTTATTAACTTTGGGAGCAAACTACCTAAGCTTCTTAATCTAATAAGGCAACCCTATAGATAAAATATGTTTTTTATAGTTACAGTATTTTTACTTTTGGTAATTAGTTAAGTTTGTCCCTTAAACAAAATATTATTTAAGCTCTCTCTCTGGATTGTTGTTGCACAAATGAAGTAGCTGATGGAATTGCATGACAGCTTCTTTATTTATTTATTTATTTATTTTATTTTATTTTATTTTATTTTATTTTATTTTATTTTATTTTATTTTATTTTTTTAGACACATCAGGAATGGGTTTTGTACTTGAGGAAAAAAGGTGGGTGATTTTTCAAATAATGTATTTAATGTTTTTTCAACTGAACATTTCTGTGTATCTGCAGGTTTCCATTCCTCTAACTGTTGCCATGCCACAGCCACCTAAAAGGAGAGGAGAGAAAGCAACAGGAGTTAGTTGCAAGTTAAAGGTGTTTCATACAGAAACTTTTGAAAAATGCTCTTACTGCCAGTGAAAGATGTTGCTGTTCTGCCAAAAGCTGATCCCTTTCAGTGTTTCCTGATGCTTCATTCTTGTCTTCTGCATGAGATGCCAGTTAATGGCTGAATGTGGGTATTGAGGGTGTTCTGAACTGATTATAAGACATTATTAAACAAGTGTTTTGAGCATTTCTTTTTTAGCAATGTGGTCATTTGTTCCAACTTGGAATTCATTTGGGGGCTTGCCTTGCCTCAACTCAAAATTGCTCTAAATATTAACTGAATAGGATTGAATGAGTTTCTTTCTTGTTTTTAATGCTGTATTTCTATCCCTTAATGATCTACTCAAGAATATTTTGGGTTTTTAAGTGTAAGCAGAAATAGCAAAGCTCAAGGTAAAGTTTAATAAAGTTGCCTTTGCCTTTTGTTAACCTTTTAGTTATCTAATTTATGACTGGATATGCTGTCAAGCTGAACACCTCATAATGGCCAAGCCATTAGTTCCGGTTATTGTTCTGTGTCTTGTTGCAGCACAGCAACATTTAGGAACTTGGAAATGATCAGTGTTCAAAACAGCAGTGTAATTAACTCCAGTAGACCACCAGGAACAGCACTAGAGAACGACTTGCTATTAAAAGGCTATGAAAAGTTGCTGAACATAAAGCTTGATTAAAACTAAAACATTGTTTGTGGCTGGGACTTACAAATGAAGGGATGCAAGCTGAGGCTGTGTCAGATGGCTTTGGAGCTGAGGAGAAAAATAGCTGAGGTAAGCTTAAAAGAGTGAGAAATGTGAAGAAGTGCAGAATTCCAGATGCTGGTGTGGGGAGGTCAGAAGAGGGGTTTTTGTAATTGCTTTGCAATAATAGTGGATTTCTGTTGGCTATCAAGTTTATTTCTGAATAGGAGGAAAAAAAGACTGTTTTAGGGCTAATTTTCAAGTGTTGTACAGAAGTCTTTTGAGAAGAACGCTGAAATTACTGAATACTTCAATACTTTTTTTGCTGAACAGTTAATCTAGTAAAGTTTGTGAAGAATATCTTCTGTTAACAAGACTAGTTGAAGTTTTGGATTTGTGTTGGTGGTTAACAATGTAGTGGCTGCTGGTGAAGGTTCTGCTGATATAACTTCTCATTTAAAGAAAATACTAATAACTTCGAAGAAAGTTTTAAAAAAGTCTCCTCTGCATCTGAAGTTGTTGATGATTAAGGATTTTGTAATGCTAGGAGTAATTGCTTTAATTAGCTATTAAACAGGTTTCAGGGTCAATGTAAGAACAAGTTTCACTCTTTCATTTGATTTAGTAAGAGCAGGTAATGATTTTTTTTTATTATTATCTTTACTCTATTCTTTAGAATTATTTACTTAGCACATGGAAGGCAACAGATATTTGCTATTATAAAATCAATTTCATGCCTGACTAAACTATCTCTTCCACCTCTGTCATTACTCTTGGTGCCTAGAGTGTTATCTTAGGCTTATTTGTGTTTATACAACTGGATTGCAGTGGGCCTTTGCAATAATTATTTGGGGATTTTGGACCCTGCAGCAACAAACGAAAAAATGTTCAGAATAACAGATGTGCAAGTATGCTTGCACATACTTGTTGTATTCCTTCCCTGTAGAAAAATGACTACTTAATTTTGTATAGTGTATAAAACACATAGATGCTGAATAATTTCAGCTGTAAGTTTCCTTTTAAATAGAGGGGAAAACAGCTCAGAAGAGATAAGAAAAAAATATTTTTATAGAAACTCCTATTTAGTCAAGTGAAACTTAAAAGTAAACATCTGCAAAGCAAGATGTGACAACTAAAATGTTGACATTTAGTGGTTACCATGTTCCATACATCTGTAATCTGTATCATCTGTGTTCATATTTTTTCACTTTGAACTGATGAGTCCAATCATTGAATAGATTACAGAACACCTTTTGAATTCAAAATAACTTCTCAAAAGAGTATGTACAAAGTTAGTTGTCAGAATGAAATCATGTTTCCTTTGTGTTTCTTGGGAGGTGTCCAGCATCTGTAAGTCAATTAAAACACTGTGGTGTATGAAGGAAAAAAAAAAGTTACTGTAAAGGCAAAGAACACATATTCGATTCCCACAATGACAAGCTCTGTGTATATGTGATTTTGGTGTTGATAAGCTGAATTAATTTGTTTCAAGTAACTCCAATGACATTCAAGTTTATATCCTGAATGACATGGGTTTGAAGAGCACAGCTCTTCAAATGTTAGATCACCTTGTGTAACATAGTAGAAGACAAGGTTTTTCTTTCCATCAAGGTAATGGTTGTGTTTTGGAATCTGGGAGCTGTTTTCTTTGTTTTCTTGATGGTCTGAGTGCCTCAGAAATGAACTACTTCTACTTGCCTATGTTTTTTTAAAAATAATTTCTTAAGGGGCAAAGGAAAAGAGTAGCTTGTGTGAGTAGGGTTGTGCTGGACCTGGATTCTAGCTGCTATTGGCATGTAGGTTGTCTCTGGTGAATAAGAAAGGAGATACAAACCAGAGCACTGTATCTTTCATAGCTGTGAAAGAGGAGGCTCTCCTGCTCTGTTTCATTTTTATTCCCAGTTTAAGTATCCTTGATAATATTTTTATCCTATTATTTTTCTCCTGTGAAATACTCAGCATTGCCAGTATTTTCCTGTTGATTAAAAAAGCACTTGTGCAATCTGAGCACCAATGGGTGCACCTGCAATGCATAGATATGTAGGAGACAAACTGTTCTAGGAAATATATTGATGAAGATCTCTTTCAAGTCTGCCACTCACCCTGTCCTCTGCAGTGGCAGGTGGGCATTGTGTGAGGCGTATCCTGTGGCAGTGTGGAGGGTGCCAAGCCAGTATGCTTGAGATTTCTCATCTGTCCTTGCGTTAAGGAAAAAGGAGAGGGGAACAGGGACAGGGTTACAATTGACATATACCCCACAGTTGTATTCCTACTCGTAGTTATAATCACAATCCAACGCCTTTTCCCTGAGATCTCTCATTTCTTACGTCTTTCAGTGCTTTCACAGGAACCAAGATGCTGAGTCTCTCCAAGTGGCTCATTTTTCACGGCTATGTTTCTCTTGTGTGCTGTGTGCATCAGCAAAACTGTTAAAATGGAGCTGAGAAAAATGCTGCTTCTTGCAAGCTATTGAAACCCAGTTATAATAAGGAGATGTTAGTTTTGAGCTGTACATTGAGCATTTCAGAACATTAGAAATGTGAAAAATTGAAAAATGAAGTTTGAATTGCTTCAATTGAGTTGGTTGTTACAACTGAGAAACCAATAGCTTTTTTAAAACATTGTTTCATAGCTATTGCTCTGTCTTGATCAAAGTCTTAGAGTAACTCAACTATAAATAAATGAGCATAAATTTTGATTTTTAGTCTCTGTGATGTTTCTAACTGTTCTTATGTAGAAAGCATGTCTAAACGACTTACAGATGTTAAAAGGAGCCTTTTCGAGAGCTAGTAGTATAAAAAACACTCTTAACCTGCATTGCAAAGGAGTGAGTCTATATAAGGCTCCTTTCACCACCATGTATATGCTTTGGAGGCTTGACATAGGAGCAAAGTACTGTTTCAGAAAATAAATCTCATTATTTCTTTTTGATATTGGTTTCTTTTGGTTTTCTTATCTGCTTGAGAGAAAAGATACCCAGGTTGGCTGGTGGGTTTTTGTTTCGTTGGTTGGTTTTTTGTTTGTTTGTTTGTTTCTTTTTCTTCATGAAGGAGTTACAGTGGCCACTTTCCCACATAGTTAGTTGATGGATATAGCACTTGTTACTAAGTTCAGACCAGCACCTGTGTTTGAGGAGATTTGGTTGGGCTGTGCCACTCTAGCAGTAAATAGAGGTTGTGTTATGTGACAGTGTTCTTTAAGAAATTGTGGTGGGCCATGCTTTTCCAGTGCAGCCAGAAGTGATGCTGTTCTAAAGCAGCGGATGTTTGGGGGCTGCTGTTTCCCTCTGAATGACTTTATATGTTTATTTATACATGCTCAAGTTGGGAGGAAGCAGCAGTGGGAATAGCTATAAATTGCCTCATTTCCTACCAAATTACTTTACTTTCTGAATTGAGCATTAAATTGAAGGAATCTGAAATTAAGTAGGGTAACTTGGTATTGAGATTAGGGGGCAAAAAAACCCTTAAAAGGAAAAAGAAAGGATTTATGAAGCCCAAATAGATGATGTTTCTAGTGACTGCTATTTGGCTTTCTATTTCCCAAACTGAGCCTGCTGCTTTCATCATTGTGGGAAGCCCCAAAGAGAGACAGTCATGTAGAGCTTAGGAACTAAGTGTTAAGAGTCACCTTCTACAGACTTCGGAGTTCCTGAATGTGCCAAAAGGCCTCTGGATTTTTTTGCTATTTCATTCTTGGGCTCAGGTTGTCATGTCTGCATTTGGTTCTGGAGCTCAGTCTTTGTGCAACAGGCTGTACTTGACTAGTCAGTTTGGGTTTTGTGGTTGAAAAGACTGAGTGAGACTATGTAGTCTGAAGCTTCTGGCATGAACACCCAACTGTGAAGAAAAGTTTAATTGGATCACTCTTACTATGATAACCTTGCAGCATGGTGGTTATTGTGGTAAAAGTTTGCCTTGTCTTTGAGTGCTTAATACAAAATCTGTGTTTGGTATCTGGTTTTGACTTCATGTAATAGGTGGTGACACTTCACTGCTGTTCTAGATGTTATTTTTGCAATAAATTTGGTCTGGAGAGTACTTTTTTAGTTAAAATTGGGTTTGTGAGGACAAATGATACCTCCTCTTGTTCAAGAGCTCTTCTCTAGGAAGTGTTGATGTGTGTTCCGCATGGTTTCTTAGGAGTCCTGCTGTTTGTATGGCTTCTCCTTTCTGTTGTTGCAGGTTCACTTTTTAAGAAGTGTGTAGCAGAGGAGAAATCCTGGTTTCCACTCTGGTTAAAATTATTTTAATAGGGAGAAGTAATTAAGTTTCTGGGTGTTATTCAGCGATTCGTTAGTTGACTATGAAATAGCCTATTGATTTTTTTTTTTTTGGTTTGTTTTAAAGACAGTGACTTGAATTATAAGATGTATTTTCACCCTATCTGAGTAATAGCATTTGCTGCCTATATTTCCACACCAGCTGTTCAGTGGTAGAACTGAAATAGCAAGGCAGATCTACTGTCAGCTCTTCATTATCTGGGGCAAACTCTGGAACACAACAAAAGAGACTGGAAAAATCCAGACAATTTGCTTATATAAGATATCCTAGAAATGCTGCCAAGGGAAGTGTCTACTATCAGTTTGTAGTTTTGAGCTATGGTTGAGTACCACTCAAGGTTGCTTCTGAAGATCAAGAAAGTTGTCTCCATTGTGCACTTTAATATCCTGGACTGGTGAATATATAGCTCCCTTTTCCTTGTGCCTCTGCAGGACTAGTACTTAGGTAAGAGATGGCTTGGTGCTGGAGACCAGTGGTATCCAAAGTGGGATGGGTGCACAATCCATTGGGGTGTAGAAAAAAAACATTTAGGTACTACTAGTAAAGAAAAGAATGGGTAATCTTCTGCCCAATTCCTCCTGCATGTATTCCTTCAGTCCTCTTTGGTGTTCTACCTTTTGGTGGAATTTGAGACCTAAATGTGAATACAAGTTGACTAGAACAATACTAGTTACGTGTTTGCTTTGTTCATTGCCACATTAAATTTAACAGAAGTATTGTCTTCCCTTTCTATCATCCTTTTCTCAGAGATTTGACTAGTTCATGTGATGACTGAAATTTGGAGCCACATGTCTTTTGACCTTGTGTGCCAAGATGGCATTGTCAAAATCCTTATTTAAAGGAATGCAATCATTAATGCAATTAATGACACATTTTAAAGCGTGTGAGGTTACCCAGGCTGGGGCTTTTACATGTTTTTCAGTGCAAATCTTTTTTATCATGTGTCAATTATTAATGAAGTTTGTTGGTAACTACATATTACCTGTAATAGGCAAAAACAAACCCCAACCAGAATGTGAAATACACTCAACTGTTTTAATCCTTGATTTGAACTTTTATCAAGTATGTCTTGTATCTTTTTGTATGTGGTAAGAGCTCTTTGTTTGTGAGCATTCTTTTGTGTTACTCCCTCTTTACTGTGGCTATTTATTCCTGCTGTTTTGTTATCCCCAAAAGTTAAGGCATACATAACTTCTATCATGCTGATTTTCTTTTGTGTAGTTCAATACTCTGTCTTCAGCAGGAACTAAGTACCTGACAATGTTTCTGTAAAAGTTTCAAAAGCCTGTTGCTTGTGTGTATTATTAGATAAAAGGAGAGGAGAACTGAAGACATGATAAGTTACGACTGTGCATTCCAAAGAGAATCAGGTCACTAAAAACTGATGTCAGGCAAAACTGGGGTTTTTTTATTGCTTTTTTTTTTCTAAGAGTTTCAGCATAGATGTTCTTTGTAAAATGATACGTCTTTTCCTTTCACTCTTCCTTTTTTTGTTCTTGACTTCTCACACAATTACTGTGCTGCCTTTGCTATTGTTAGGAGCAAGTGAAAGCTTGTTTTATCTGTGGCTAGAACTAAAATTGGTTTTATTTTTAAAGGAGATGGTGATGTAAGCATCAGGTTATCTCCAAGCACAAGTCAGAATTAAGTGGGTTTTGTGACCTCAATAAAATCTTTACATACAAAAATTACTCCAAAATGAATACATTAACTGATGTTGCATGAGTCCTGGAAGTCTTGAGTGTTTATTCAGGTGGGTTAAGTTGATCTGACTGATGATGGAGATTATGTAGTCCAAAAGCTTATTTATTTGTTATCCATGATCCTAGTTTTTAGGCCATCTAAGTAAATTCCACAAGATCCTTACCATCTTGTATATTATGCACTCTTGTTTAAATCAGGTTATAACCAAATGGTTACAGAATACAAACAATGGGTTGGTAGTGTACATGGACTAAAGCTTAATACAGAAATAATTGTGAGAATTTTACTAAAATTAGTACCTGTTGTTGCTTGCACTGCATGAAGCTCAGTTGTGTATTTTCATTAAGAGTTCCTTATTCTAATAAACAGACCCTCTTTCCTTCAAAGTTCTTTCCATGGTTTTTTTTTTGTGAACAACATGGTGTATATGAATAACAAAGTCTTTTTGACGCTGAGTATTTTTAACACAGTTAATTTTTAAAGGTGTTCATGTGTGTCACCACAATTTTGCAACAAATTACATAAATTTAATTTGTGAAGTTCTTGGTGTGAAACTGATGTGGGAAGACAACATTTTCTAAACTGTTACCTGAATCATAATAATGGAACTCACTCATTACGTTGGGCTGTTTTTCAAAGGCCTGCTAAAAATTCCTGTGTTGGGGACTGGGTTGGTGGGCACGGTTGTTCGCAGGAACTCTCATGTCTTGTGATTCTTTTTTGGAAACTAGAAACTAGGGATAGCAGCCATTGCAGACGAAAAGAAAGTTAAGTTTCTTCCCTCTCAAATCAAATCAAAGGGCAAGGTGATGCCTCTGCTAATTGGGGAATGGTGGATGCAACAGCATCTCCATGCAGTGCCTGCTGTGTCACTGGCAGCAGCTGGAAGAATGGGGGTGTGATGTACCCGGTTTTCCCTTGGGACTATAGTACTTTGCAGAGTTTCTCATTCTTTAGCCTGCCTTTAGAATATGTGAAGGTTCTTAATGTGTTCAAGCTCTATTGTGACAGATTTTCTTGGACTGATTTTTGAAGTGGAAAAAATAAAGCTTCTAGCAGTGGTTATATGTGCCACCATTCTAGCCAGAGGTGATTATGTGCCATCAAAACCCATCCTAAAGTGTTATGAGGCCTTGTCTGAGTAGCAGGTCTGAGGGCTAAAAAAAACTGCTAAAGGATCTATCAGCTGAAAATCAAATGGTTTGCCTAACATGCTGCATTTGCAAGATAATATGCAAATCAGTGAGACCCTTGAAAGCTGTCTTTGGTTAGTTGTGTAGATTTGTATGTCTGCATGTATTGTAAAGTGGGTACATGGTGTGCACCTGCTAATAAAATACTGGAGTTTGCACAGCTTGGGAACGGTGAAGTGGTTGTGTAGATATGCTCATACGTGACACTGACCTGGATATGTTAAGGATGCATATAGAAGTCTGTATTGCATAGCTTTGAGAAGACCAAATACTGCTTAAAGTATTTTTATCTGTCTCAGGAATTTGTTTACTAAACATGTTAAAGGAAATTCTGCTTGTTGGCATTGTTACAATATTAAAGGTAATTACTTTCTGTGTGTTTTATCTGGGTATTTGTTCCTAAAGGTATTCTGTAAAAGTAACTGGAGTTTCTCAGCAATCACCATGGAACTCAAGAGTTAGCCTACAGATCTTGGGATGGTGAAGTCTATTTTCTCCAACAGCTTCAATGCATGGCTAAATTTTTTAACATATTTTCAATACATGTTTCTTTGTAGCAGTGAGATCTCTTCAAAGATTTTGTTCTTTCTTCTAAGTGCTGTGCAGGGAATCCCAGATGCTCCTCGAATTCTAGTTCTCTTGTTGTTTTGTATTGGAAAAAAACTATTAAATTAACCTCTTTAAAAAAATGGAAATAAATGTGAGTTCTGTTACAGATACTGTTCCACTCTCTAGGAAGATATTGGTTCATGTTCTTGAAAGAATTGTTTTGATTCAGAAGCTATTCCTGATGAAAAGCTTTTTTAAAAATAGCAATGTCTGTATCTTCCCAAAAGATAATTCTGAAATCTTTTCAGTGTTTCTCTCATCCTGTAACACATGTATTATGTTAACTTTTCATGAACTTTGGTTAACCTATTATGGCATATTGCAAAGCAGCCACTTTGTTTTAGTAACATTCCCCTTCCTGCTCCAAGGGAAACTTCGAATATGCTGTTTCTGTGGAATAAATTCCCTTTCTATTTGATGGAAAATAAGAATAATATAAATTACTGTTTCATTTTAGGTTTTTTCCCCTCTTTGAGAAGCCTTAATAAGAGTCATGTTTTTTATTGTTCTTGCACAAAAATATATGAAAGTGTTGCCACTGTTGACAGCTTATCAGCATACAGTGATAAATGAAATTCAGAGCTGAGAAAAAAGGCTATATGAAGATTAAGTGCAAACAAAAAAAATTATTCATATCACTGGGGATATATAATACTATCATATCTTGCTTCCCCCTGCTGCTCTCTTCTCTTTGCCTCTAGCTACCTTTACTATATTGGACTTTCATTTAACTGCCTAACTTTGTTAATGTAGAATGTATGAAGGTTTTAAAGTATGGTCTCCTGGGATATTATGTCTAGGTTGCATATGTTACAGAAAATGGTGCAAACTTGGGTTACTGTACATATATTACTACTTAGACTCTTTCCTACCTAGCCTGAAAGTTAAGGCCAAGGAGATATAATTGAAGCATTGCTTCACTATGAAGAGCTGAGATTAGTTCCTTTGATACCTTCTGAAGCCGAGAACACAGCTTGGTTATGTAACAGAAACTTCTTATAAAGATTTATTTGTAATCTACAGATTTTCATGAAAATCTGGGGTGATATAAATATTCACTAGTAGGTTTGTCTTCTGAATTAGTCATATATGAAAGCCAAGTTTTCTTTGTATCTTTGCTAGGCAAGCCCCTTTTTTAAATCTTATTCTGAATATGATGAGTATGGCTTTGATGGTTAGGACAAAATTGAGAGATCTTGCCTTGTCAAAGTGTCTAAAATGGTCATTACCCCAATGCTTTTTAGTTGAAATATGCCAGTAAAATATACAAATGGTGGCACTGACTTAAACTAAAGTATCTTCTTGGCAATAGGATATTGACTTTCATTTTTACTGGACAAAGACCCAAGAATACTCTCCTAGCCTATGACGGATTTTGGTTTTTATTGCCTGAAGAAGTTTTAGTCCAAAAAAATACATCCATTTGCTTTTTAAACATATGAAACTTCTCATGTCTGTTGCAGGTACTTGAGCAGGAATAACATAGTGAGGAATGCCCTCTGTGAACTTGACACACATTAACTTCATTTAGTGTTCCTAGGTTAATAAATTGGAAGGTTCACTGAACCGTTGTTCTGTCTCCATTTTCATGTTATTCATGATCTTATAAATTACTGTTGTGTCTCAGTTATCTCATCTTCTGGACTGAGGAGTCCAGGTGTCTTAATGGTTCCCCAGGTTAGTATATTCCACATGTTTCATGGTGCTTGCTGTCCCTCTCAGTAACATTCCCATTTATATCCTTTTTGTGCTAAGAGGAATCAAAAGTGTCCAGACTCTTGCAGATGCAATTGGCCCATGAATTTATACCAGGCCATGATGTTCTCTGCTCCTGCTGCTGAATAATAAGTTTGTCCATAGACAGAGTAGTAGATAGTATAGATAGTAGTAGTATAGATATATGGTAGAGTGGATCTGAAGAGATTCCCACAAAATAATTGTAGACAGTGTGTTTTGAGGAGGAGTCCTGCCCATTTATTTTTCTTTGATTTTCTGGCCTTCATAAAGTTGTCTATCCAAGCAACATTGCTCTTGCCCTGTGGGTGCTTTGTGTCTTTAAGAGCTTTTTGTGAAGGATACTGATAGTGCTTGATGGGATTTCTAGTTTGCTTTTCTTGCACATGGAATCATCTTTGAAGGTTTGCCAGTCGTGATACCAATTTACAAAAGCTTTAAGCCTTTTGCAAGATGTCCTGTTTATCTGTGTAGTCAGTAACAATGTATTCTGGAATAGTTCCTCTTACTTTCTCTGGAGTCGTTTACCAGACTTACTGCTTTGTACTTACCAAGGTCTTATCAAAGGTTGGTGTCCATTAGTCGTATTAGTCTTCTGGTGTGATGGAACTTACAGTTGAAAAGTGGCATTACTAGTTTTTGTGTCTTTTCCAGATTGTTCCTTAAGTATTTTTGGGCACGATTTATGGTCTTTCATTGGTGTTTCAGAATAATTTTGTAATTTCAGTAGGCGCAAGTTTGGTTGGGTTTGGTGTTTGGTGTGTGCTGGTTTGGTGGTGTTTTTTTTGTTTTGTTTTGTTTGTTTTTTTTTGTTTTTTTTTTTTTTTTTGTTGTTGTTGTTGTTGTTTTTGTGGGTTTTTTTCTGTTTTTTTTTTGTTTTTGTTTTTTGTTTTTGTTTTTGTTTTGTTTTGTTTTTTCTTCTAGCAGCCTGTTATTTATTTGCTCAGCCATATGATTTTCACTTGTATTTTCTCAAATACTTTGATAGATAGTGTGCATCATTTTACCTTTTATTACAGGGCTGTTAAATAGTGTTGAGATTACCCACAAAACTTTTCCTTTCTGTAATACTTTGCAAAAGTTTTGTGATATTTTCATGCTGTTTTCTTTTTAAAAATTAAGCACAATGCTAGTGAACCCTTCAACTTTTGTTACTCCTGCAGAAGTGCTGAATCTAAATACACTGTGCCAGAGTAGTCCTTCAGCAGTTTTAGGAACTTCGTGTGCTAATCCAAACCATATCAAGTTTGCTTATCCTTACACTCTTTCAAATTTGAACTCGATCATAATTATTTGTTTGGATGCTGTGCCCCATCCAAGCACTCATCTCTGTGAGGTTTGCATGTTTTCCATTGTTCTCCATGTTTTCCAACAGTGATGCTTTTTCTTAGCCTTGCAGCTTCTGATTCCTACAGCCTGTCACTGCCATTGTCAGCATCTAGACATCTCTGTGAGCTTGCCTAGAACACAGATTTTCAGTCTAGTGTTTCCTAGGCTTCTGAAGCCCTCTTCTACCCTATTTGTTGGTGTGATCAAGTTATTTGACTTGACTAGGGTTGTTCCAGTCCTCATGAATTAATGGATTTGATGGCCCACTGTTTCTAAGAGGAGTTTACATGACAAACTTGCTTGCAGATGCCTGCTTTTGCATGTCCACAGCAGGGGCTGATCCTGCTCCTGTGATCTGTCACCTGTCTTCTTACTGGGCTTCCACCCTGAATCTGCTGTTGGCTACACAACGCCTTTGTCTTCTTCTCACAAAAGAGTATACACTTCATCCAGGAAATATGCATGTGGGCGGTCTGCTGGTGGGGAGGACCCAGCCATGGATCCTCCAGACCCCACTCTTACTTTTTTACTTGTGCAACACTCTCCTGGAGCATTCCGTTAGGCTGGAAGTTTGGTCATCGCCCTGAATTCCCCATCTGCTGTAGTTTACTGGTTCTTGCTATTTCTCCCTGGTAATTGCTTCAAAATTTGTTCTCCAGTACTCTGCTTCACCGAAATGACAGGTCTAAGCCTCATCTCTACGATTTTGTATTTATTTCTTCATTTAATAAGGAATATGTGTTTTCAAAAGCTATGCAACTCCTCATGTGGGTACATTCACATCAGTGTAAAAGATTAAGGGAATGGTCTTTGCTATCAAAACTGTGTTTTACACTACTGTAATGACATTTGTGTCATATTTCCAAAATGATTCTGCTAATAGCACATGGAGAGTGAAGTGGCAAGTCTTCAGTGAAATTGTGAAGGTCACTGAAGAAAAAAGGACCATTAATAGCATAATGGCTAAAATTCAATTGCCTCTGGATTTATTTCCCTCACCTTTCAATGAAGTCTTCTTCCTCTTCCCCTTGAGATCCTTTTCTAGCATCCCTGTTTAATATCATTTGGTGTGGCTTCTGAAACTACACATATGACAACCCCCCAAATTTTGCAGGAAAGATCATTTAGTCCACCCTCTTTCCTCAAGCAGGGCTATCTAGAGCAGGTTGTCCCCTACGGTTTTGAATATATATGGTGAATATATAATCAAATATGCATAAACACAATGTATACTCAAATACAACACATGCAGAGTGTTTTTATTTCATTAATGAGGTGATGTATAATAGATTGGTTAAAAGTTCTTTGCCTTCACCTATAAGCATTTTGTAGATGTCCCTTTTGTACTCAGCTTCTAGTTTTTGTAGAATTTGCAAGAACTTAATTATTTTTGAGTATCCAAACTCTTTATCAAATTTAGTTGAAATTGGCCAGCAAATTTAAATGTGACAAGTGAACAGATGAGGGACTGCTTAAGCCTCATTTCCCTGGAGACTTAGACAGTCCAAGTTAAAAATGTCTCTATTTTTGGTTTCTTTTTGCATTACCAAAGTAATGTAGCATGAAGCTGCTCAACTGTGCTGGGGAGTTAAGGGCTGGAATGTGCTTTTCACTGTGTATTGTGAGTGGTGCTGTTCCTTGCCAGTGATGAAAGCAGTGTATGTAAAGTCGGTCTTGAAAATTGTTAAAATACATTTTTATTAAGTGATGATAATAATAATATTAAAAGACAGTATATTTTCTAAAACTCATTGCTGAAGCAGGAATTCTTTTCCACTGTCAAAGAAGCATTTGTATTTAAATGAAATGTGTTGAGTTTCTTTGTCACTTGTGAACCTTATTTTTCTGTTTTAGCCTTGTAAGAGCTCACTGAAGTCAGTGAGTGTATTTCCTATCAGATTCAATTTCCTGAGAGCCCATCTGTTACATCTCAGAGGAGAACAGAAGAGGTAGAAGTAACTGCCTAGCAAGTACATCAACGTCAGCTCAATAGAACAGCAACTCCACAAGGGTTTGAGTCTTATACAGTAAATTAAGTTGTTAGATACAGCAAAAAGATTAATGTTGTGACTGCTAATCATCTTATTCTTGGCTTCTCTTAACTCTTAATTAAAAAAAGTCACAAACCTTTCTGCAATTAAGGCAGCTTCAAAGAAAACTTTGTAAATCCAGAGACTTCATGAAGCATCTGAGTATATTTAAGCCAAGAGTGGTACTCTGTAGAATGTTACAAGTAGCACTTGTGGTAGACTGTGTCATGAAAGGAAAACTTTTCCAGAAGATGAGAAACGTTTCTATATGTATAGCAAATAACAGCATAGTATGCATGTAAAATATCATTCTGACGACCAACAGCTTAGAATCTGATGATTCTTTCTTCATGAATGGTTTAAGCATTGGATCCTGAGCTGTGCTTGGGTGGAGAAGGATGTTTCCCTCACCTGAGCAGTACAAGGCAAACTGCGATTAAAAGTTCCTGATTTCAAAAGTAAAAGTCTATTTACCACTGGACTCATAGCAGACTATGAAATGCTGTCTTTCTGTGTTTTGGAGAGGTAGGAGTCTGTTACAATACTGCACCTTTTTAGTTCTCCTCTCTCCCTTTTTTGTCTTTTTCTTCTTCCCCTTGTACCCTGCTGCCCATGGCAGATGAGTGCAGAGGGATAAGGTGTTAAATTGGTAATTTGAAATGTATGTAATGACAGGAATGCAGCATGGATGGAATTGAGTGATTTGCTTGTTTCTGCTTAATATTTTAAACTAGTGAGATCCAATTAGAAATGCTATTCAACAATTAATGGGAAAAACAAATGAGAATGTGGTAATTGCATGGTGGCTTAATTGTGCCTTGAATTAAGTTTAAAAATATATTTCAGGTACCAGACAGAATGTAGGTATCACACAGTGGAATAGGTAAGTCTGCATTAAGCTTTCACATCCAGACGTCTCATAACAGCTAAGACTTCTTAAAATCCACCTTTAGCAACTAGTTTATTCTTCATTGTGCAGATGGTTTGGATATATCCATCCTGGAAGAAACACTGCTCTTAGTGAATGAAAAATGAGGATTGAATAGAACAAATTCACACTTGGATTATGTGAATTTTACTTACAAGGACATTTCATCCTGGTTTCCAGGCATGGAGACATGGTGGAGGTCAAAAGCTTGCTCTCTGTCTGTCAGCTGACATGTCAAATGCATCATCTTTTCCCTAAAATAATTTCTGAAGCTATTGGCCAATTGTCAGATTTGAAAGAAAAATAAGGTTCCCAAAGGTGGTAGGTTTCCTATTCTGTGACTGCTGAAGCTAGGAAATGAAACAGTACTTTCTTCCTGTTGGGAAGGGAACCTCTGCCTGTCTCTTGGTCCATGTAGTGTCAGCCAGCTGGCTGATCATCATCCAGCTGCTAGATCCTGTTTGGGATGTGTAGGTGTCAGACTGTACTGTCCAGTGGGGCTGTCACAGGCCGAGTGACAAGTGTGCTTACATTCTAAATGCATGGCTTATAATGTGAATTGGGTGGAAAACATCATGTTATCTGATACAACACATTTTTTCCTGTAATATGCAACAGTGTAGTTATTTCAGGTAAGATTTTATTTTTGAGAGGACTGATTGTGTACTTAAGGCACAGGACACTGAATAGATGTCTTCTATTTATCTACATATATATATACACATAATAGTGTTTCATTATTAATACAGATTATATTAGCTGTTCTGTGATGTAAACAGTAAAGTCTATTGGGGTGAAGCAAATGCTTTCTGTGGAGGATTATTTCATAGGAAAAATACTATACTAAAGGTATAAACTCTTCAGAATTTTTCATCCTCAGGTATGTTGCATTTGGACTGTTCAGTGCGCTGAAGATGAATTCCATTACTATACTCCCAGATGTATTTTTTTTTTTTTTTTGAACTAAAGAAATATCCCACACCATGTTTCTGTAGGTAGCAAACCCTCCAAATGCAATACTACGTCATGTTTTGGTTGGGATTCTTTTTCTTTTTAGACTGTGAAGGTTTTTCAGAGATTCTGCAGCCTGCTTTTTCCTGTTTGCCTTTCTGAGACAATATTGTTCTGTTCCAGATTTTGTCAATAAAATAGGTTCACAGTTACCCATATACTAGGACAAAGAGGACTATTTAACTACATCAGAAAGCATCAATATGGTTATTAATAGATGCGAAATTAAGAGGGTAAAGTAAACATCAGGGTATTGAATATCAACTCTCATCCTTTAGATCCCTTGCTGGTGTAATTTTATTGCCCCTGTTTGCTTAGGGGACAGTAATAGCAATGGACTTTTCAGCAGTGGTCAGCAATTAATAAAATAACTGAAGTCTTATCAGCTTACTCCAGTAGGGAGTTATTCACAGAATTATTAGTTCTTCTTTATCATTGTGAAGGATTTTTGTACATTTTTGCTGAAAAAGAATTGTTTGGGATTCTAGAATTATCTGCTATCTCCTTTTAGAATGCATGTCAGAATCGGTGAAGATATTCTATATATTGTTACAAGCATGATATTACTGTTAGTCTTTGTGGGTTTTTTTGGTCAAAGCAACTGGATTATCTGTGGGGGTTTGAAGTATTTTTGTAATATTTTGTAATATTTTTTTTTCCATTGGGCATGTATGTAACGTTAAGATATATTCAGTGGATATCTTTAACTCATTTAACAAAGCTTGACTTAAACCTTAATAAAAATTTTTGTTCAGATTAAGTATCATATGTCATATATAATATGCTTTAATTTGCACTTAGCAATTACAGCTCTGGCTGAAAAGGGAAGGTTGATTTGATTAATCACACTTAAAGACTGTTACAGTGAATGAAAAATGTAAATGGTTTGACTTAATTTCTGACATAATTGCTTCATTTGGATTGGCATAACCTTCCACCAGTTGTTGAGAAAGGGGGACTAATTTCATGTTAAAAAATTGTGAAAGAACATTTAAATAAAGCTTTATATGAAGATCAGTGAAAAGAGGAGAAAAATTTCACTTTACATTACCATTACTGTAGTGCATTCTTTTTTTTAATCTTAACTCCTGAACTACTACTGTAATTTCAATAAGCATATCACTATTTTTGTCCACTGTGTACATAATAGAAATAAAATAAATTATGCTGGGAGGAAGGGGGAAGGGGAAAGTAATTTTTTGAAATCCTTTAGACATTTTAGAACAGCTGCTTTTTGTTGGTCTGTAGCAGTTTCTTCTTCACAGCTCCTGAATAAAATTGGAGTTATCCAACTGTGGGATTTGTGGGAAAGAGTCCCAATCTCAATTCTCTCTTCTCTTTAGAGCTGTCTGACAACTTTGTCACCTCAGCTTCTGTCTTTTCTTCCCTTGGTGCTTGAATAAGTTCCTTGATGCTCACAGCTGTATATTTAACCTCTTGCTTGGCAAGTGAGAGTGCCCTGTTCTGGTACTAACCAAGTAATACTTCTAATTGTGTTGAAATATTGTCTTCTAATTTCATTTTGGCTTTAAAAGAAAGCAGCTTTGTGTTTTTGAATTAGTGAAATAATTGCAATCCCAATGTCCGTAAGCTTTTTGGAAGTATTAATTTTGGAGGCTTTTCTGTATCCTTGCTTACAAAAAAGAGAAAGAGCCTTCTTATGTTTAGATGTCAGCTCATTTTGCTGTGTAATCCCAAATTCTTCCTCATTGCTGCAGGTATTCCCACAACTGGGGAGCATTGGTCTTGCAGGTGTGCTCTGCAGGCAGAATGAACCCTGTGATCATGACCTACAAGTAAAAACCAATTCGGCAGAGTTCTGGCTTCCCAGGCACCCAAAATCCATGTTGCAAGTAATTTTGAGTACTCTGTCTCACTGCTTAGGCTTCCTTCTCAGTAATAAACCCCTCAACTATGTTAATTCTGTTCAGATGAACTTCTGGTTGCTTATGCTCTTCTCTGCATCTGACAACTGCCTCCACTTTTTAAAGTGAGAGATAGTAAACTTTTCAGTTTGAGGCTTAATATGGATTTTCTGAACTGTATTGCATTTTTGTAGGTCTCCTGGATGTTGTGAACAACATCTGTTATCTTTTCTCCATTTTCCACCTCTTCTTATTTCAACAGTAATTTTCATGTGTAGGCGACATCAGTGCCAGAGTCATTCTTTTGTAATAACTTTTGGAACAGCTGCACAGTCAGCTGGCAGTTTCAGAATGGGATATGAAAACAGCACAGGACCTGCTTTTAAGGCCAGTGCCCTGTGGCCTGAGGGTCATCTGAATTTCTGTTGCTTTGTGGGAGAAATTCCTATTGCTGTTCTATTTCTGACTTTGTAGAGAAAGGATTGAATCCTGGGTGGGTGTTGGTACTTTCTTCTTCCTCTCACCACGCCACCTGCCACCCTTTTTTTCCAAATCTTCAAATTCTTCTGCTCAGCAAAGGAAACTTCACACTTTGTTGCCACTTCTTGACCACCCGTGGCCTCTGCCAGGCTAAGATCTGTCACCTTTGGATGACAAATAATACAGTGTATGAATCCATTAGGACTGCTGGGGGTTTTTTGGCTTGGGCATGGATGTATTAATATGCTGTGTGCTGGCATTTGTGGCATAATCGTGGCAGGTGTTCACCAAAAACTGCAGCAGGTATATTGATGGTGGTCTCCCTCCTCCATGTGTGCATTCATAAAGTAGGTATTCTCCTCACCTGTATCAAAGCAATACAGTGTTTGCCGTGAGCTGTCATAGATATGGCACAGTCATATCTTGTATATTTTTGGTCTGTTGCCAAGTGTAGGTTGGACAGTAGCTGTAGGGCAGTTTGTATGGTCAATACTATAAACACTTTGTTTCTTTGTACTCTATCCTTCAGCATCTTTAAAATGAAGACTAATTAACTGTAAGATGCATTTCAGTGTGGCTACCACAAAACCCAAAGCTAGAAGTCAAGGTGCTGTTCTTAATTTTACGCTTGTGCTCCAGGTTTTATAACCTTGACAAAGATGTAGTGAACTTGGGAGTGGGGACAAGATTAGAAAAGAATCCTTGGCAATAGAAACTCTTTCTCATGAAGGGAGAAAGAGAAATAAGCCACAAGACACTTGTTTCAATTTTACCACCTTGACATCAGTACCTGTGGTCCAGTAGATCTTTCTCAATGTATTTGACCTTGCAGACAAAAGGTGTAATTGCTTCAAAGGAGGAAGTTTTGCCATTCAGTGGATGGATTGTCAACTTCGTTTTCAATGAAATAAAAGATTGATTTATGTCCTGTCTCTGCAAAGGATTTAAATTATTCATTATTGGATAGCTTAGGCATGCTGTATGTCTTTCAAGTCTTGTCAACCAGTATTTTTGGCTAAGACTGAAGTGGTGGAGTGTATGTCAATTCCTAGTAGTAACTGAGAGCTTTGTAATGCATGATAGCTGTCAGCAAAGGCAGTGATATATGGTGTGCATTGCTAATGAATGTGCTTTCTGTATATCTGTAATGGTTTACCTTGCCCTCCCAACGAACCTGTGCACAGTTATCTTTTCAGGTGGTTGAAGTAGTGTCTCCTGAGTGTTGGGAGAAAGCCTCCAGTTTGATTAAGTAGTTTGTAATAATGGCTTGTTTATTTAAAAAAGCAGCAAACCAAAACACATCCACCGTACAAAAACAAAACCCCCCCCACCAAAAAAAAAAAGCCCCAAAACCCCACCAACCAACCAACCAAAAAAAAAAAAAGTATGTAGAGTTTATAGCAGAGTAGAGATGTTGGTCAGGAGATTCTAATTTGTTCCTGCCAAGTATAGGCATTGTATGGGCCAGTCAGAATGGGAGTTACACTTGCTTCTGGCATTTCTGTGTTTTTGTAAAAAGCCAGCATTATTATGAAGAGCTGTTAATTGTCAATTTGCAACAGCATTTAATGCAAATAAAAATGTTTTATCAAACTATGAAAAATTTTAAGTTCTAGGTTCATGCCTGAGGAGTTTGTGGCTCTGTTGAGACAGTCAAAAGAAAGTGGAACCAGCCCCACCAGAACACTCAGGTGTTTTTAAAGAGGTTGTTAGTTTTCTTTCATAACAATTTCCATCTGTTTATTTGCATTATTCTCTCTACTGTAAATACTGAAGAATTAAGTAGAAACCTCAGAAGGTGCTTGCAATATCCTTTACCCTATTGATATGCTTCCTTTCCAGATACAGTCTAAATAAATGTGTAATAGAATTATGGCTTAATCACTGAATTGAAAGTAAGGTGAAGTTTTGATATACTAGTCTAATTTAATTTTAGGTATTTTAGGTAGCTTTCAGATTTGGTTAGAATGAGTGGGTTGGATAATTAGGTTTCCAAATAGCATAAGTAGAATTGTGATTAATGTTAAATGCAAAGGCTGTGTCAATCGGCAATGAAATGACATGTCTAAATTCTTTGAAAAGATTATCTTGCACTGCCTTTGAAATTTAAATGTTACTTGCAATGTCATGTTGGTCAGTTTGTGCTGGGAGTTTGCAGCTTCTGGAGCAGTTATGGTATGCTCTATTCTTCATATTACAGCTGTGTGGAAAGGGCACATCAGAGGCCACTCTTAGGTATCATCAATAGCATAAACTGCTGCTCAGGCTCAATACTGAGGTCTTCTCAGCCATTGTGTTTTGTCTGTCTTTTTGGTTGCTGTTAAATCAGTTTACAGTGAAATTGAATAAGAAAACAATTTCATACAGATTCTGGGAGGCAATTATAACTGCCAGTGTCTATAGTTGGTTGTTGAGTAAGATAAAGAGTGGTTGTATTGAAAATTGGTCTGTTATCAAACATTTTTTTATTTAAAAACTTTGCAGCCTTGCTGTATTCCTGAATAATCAAGAATCATCTCATGGGAAGCTGGTTTAGGGGCAATTTCATACAAAGGTACTTCAGTTTTACATTTTTGTGAAATGAGGAACAAGCTCATATTTTGAAACATTCGGAATGTGGGAAACACTGCGATACTTTTTCTTTATTATTGGCATGTTTTTATGATTTTGAACTTATCTCTAAACTCTTTAAAGCTAAATTCATAATCCTTATTACACTTACCATTATATAAAAATGTGAGCTATTTAATTTCTACTTCATTGCATGGTGACCATTTGAAAGGATGGCCCTACTTAGCTTGCTCTATGAATTATTGCTTGTATAGTAAAAATGCAAAGACATTCCAGTGTTAGGAGTGAAAGGTGTTGAATCTGTAAATATTCTTGCAAACAAACGCTACCTATCTGTCACTGCCATGGTCACTAATGGATAACAGATACAAATTCCCCAAGAAACAAGTTTCCTTCTTTACAGGATTAAACCAAATTGTCTTCACTTATATGTGGTAAAACATGCGAGTCTGAAAATGTTTGGGTTTGTTTTTTTCCACCTAAAAGTGTTGAAATTCCCATTATTTCTGTGTATTACTCAAACATCCATATTTAACTTACAGCCCTGTGTAATGGCCCTGTGTTTGGTCATTCCTGTTTTGAATGATACAGAGAAGGTAACCTACTGTACTGAAGTCTTTCAGCTGCCCAGATCCTGCTGTTTTCATTGATATAAAGGTCAAAGTAATGCCAAAAATTTCAACACATGTGAACAAAATAGTTTTCACTGAAGTAGACTTTATGGATATTTAAAGAATCCTGTGGAAATTTCCTCCTTACTCACTTCTCCACCACAAGGATCAGCCAGTAATATACCGATGCTAATCAAAAGGGACACAACTTTGTAAATTGGGTATTAGGATATGTAAGAATGTGAAAACTGTTAATTTTTATCATCAGAAGCCTTGGAAATGGAGTATCATTACTGTAGGGGAAAAGATGAAGAGCTAGTTTGCCATTATCCTTTGAATATAAGTTACCCAGTTATCTCATTACTTAATTGCATGTGTTGTTGGCCCATCTTTATGGTCACATCTTTTGAAAAATAGTTTGCACATAGCTAAAGAGGAAGTGTGTGAAGTTATCTGCTTTTGGGTTGAGCAAATGTAATACGTTAAGCTTGGCTTAATTTAATTTGTTCTAATGGTAGTGGTGAATTTTTAAATGGTTCATTTGGTGCTTAATTATTGTTTAAGGGATTTAGTGTGCTTTCAGAACACTCATTTTGTTGTCAAGTGCAAAATCCTTTCATCTGGGTACATTTCTTGTCTTTCCACTATGTAAAAGAAACACTAGGAGGTGGAACCTGGTGATTTGATTGCTTAGGGACAGTAAAAGGTTCTTCTAAAAAGGTTTTTAATGTCATGGTACATTTTATTTCCTTTGATGTAGTGTGAGAGGCATAGTTGCTGTTTGTGGATGCCTCAAGCTGGTGGTCTTTTATTGACCTCTTGGGAGGTTGTAGGAGATACTGAACCAATGTCAGAGAAGGAGCTCAAAGGAGGTCATCTCTTCACACGAAACTCACAGATTTCGTGATCATTTGCATTTATCTGTTTAATAACAGGAATATTTGTATTTTTCTTTATGGAAAAGCTTTCCAGCCTAAATGAGTTCAGTGAGTTTTGGGCAGCAGAGTTTATGGAGTTCTTTTTTGTTTATAGAACAAATATTGTACAGAGGTTGATACACTGCCCATGTTATGATGTTAAAAGCAGATGAAAGTAACGTGTTAACATGGTAAAGTACTGTAGAGAGTGATACATGTGTAGAATTACACAGTTGATCAGAAATCACATTTGCCATGCTTCTTTGAGAGCCTCACATTCAGTGTTCCCATTAATCCATTTTTCCAGGGAATTGTTCTGAACTGTTGTCGTTCACACACTTCGACTGCTTAGTGGGTTCAAATAGTTGTTCTTGGGAGTGGGGGAGTGAATGGTTCATCCACAGTAAATGCTTTTTGGTCTATACTTTATAAATATTAACCGTTCACAGTTTGATTTACTTTTTGAACATTTAATGTGTAGAAGCCTAAGACACTGTGAGTTGTTATGAGTTGCACTACAACTTGCAGAGGTGGGGGACATAATTAATTGGTTTAAACATTAATTCAACCTCATCTTGTGCAAAAATGTTTCTTACAATTCCTTTATCCTATCCTAAGCCAACATATCTGCTCTCCCTTCCCCCGTCTTCTGTCCTTACTCAGGGTCACCTAGTGTATCAGAGTGATGCACGTGGTGCAATTGCAATACCATCTCCACAGTGAACCTCAGAACATTTTATACTTGTTTGTATCTAGGAAAACACTCAGTGGTGTTGGTGGCTCTCAGTTGGAAACGCTGTGCCTCCAGGTGTAGATAGTAAGGTCGTGGTGGGGAGTTGATTCTTGTCGAGCGAAGATGAGATTTGAATGCAAACAGTAGGAGATGGGTTTGTATTTTCTACTGAAATTACCTTCAGTTTACACTGTGGCAGGACTACAAACTGAAAAGTGTCAGACCTGTCCAGCCACGTACTCCTGCAATGTGAAAGTAGCACACCTCATTAGTAAGGCTTGTTGCTGAGTTAGAGTGGAATGAATTCAGCTCTTATTGTCTTTCATGGTGTGGTTTAAGTCTTATCTCTATTATATGCTTGAGTATTTGGATCTGAGGGCATTAGCAGTTGCAATTATCACACTAGGAACAGCTACATTACAGTTTGGCACAGCCAGCTGGGAGTCAGCACTGGAAGTTTTTATCAATAGCTTTATACCTCACAGATAAAGAAGTCCTCAGTACTGTTTCCAGTGTTGCCTTTCTGTTGGTGCCTCCCTTTTCTCATCTGCTTTTGAAAACATGGTTAAAATCTCTTTTGTTTGGAAAAGAAATGAAAGCAAAACCTGCCTCTTCGATAATTTTTTCCGGCTTGTATGCTACCAGTTCCTGCCCATAAGATTAATATATCTGTATTTGTTTTCTCAAGATGGTCCTCATAAATGAGGTCATGGATCCTTACAGTTTTCAGTGAGAAATAGTTTTCTTTTCCCCCTTAGATCTAGTAGGGCCAATAGGCCATATTTACTCTTCATTCTTATTCAGCGTTTTTTGATATAAGCAAGAGTCACTGGTGCATCTCTTGTATCATTTTACATAACCACCATTTAAAAGAATCAATTTGCCCATTTTTCCCCCCTCCCCAATAACTTGCTTTGAGCTTGGAATGAACAATATTTCAAACTGTATGTAAATTTCTGGATTTAATTTTAGTTGATGTTGCTGGTGTATAGTTTTCTAAAAATCAGTAGGTAAAGTAGTGATCA
>VXBB01000376.1:0-146610 GCA_013399915.1 Illadopsis cleaveri | reverse complement strand
AAAAAAAAAAAAAATTAGTAGTGATGACAACACAACACCTGTGCAAGGGACATTTCAATTTCTTTATTGTCCACCTGTCCATCTCTGCAGAACCCTCTTGCTTCACCATTCAAAGCTGAATCAACTGTAATAGTGCTTTTGTGTTCAAACTAATAGTTTGTCCTCAAAATACTTCTTCAGTAAGATACTTTAGGCAGAGACATGCCTGGTTGGGCAAGATGTTGGCTGATGTCAGCCTGTGACCCACTTAAGCTTGTACTTCTATGAGCACATTATTCCTGTTTTGTGGAGAGTCATTCCTGTCAGATGTGAGAGGAGCCTNTGTCAGATGTGAGAGGAGCCTTTTTATTTGTGCTTTCTTAGTTATATTTTTTTCTCCCCCTGGAAACTTGTCAGGAAAGCTGAGATGCTGGCTATTGCTTCAGCTGACCTTCTTGACATCTCTGAGTACTGTCTTGGATGCTGGGCTTTGGGAAGCTTTGAGTAAAAGTTGCTGGTCTTCACTCTGCTCCTGAAGGGGGATACAGAAGCATGATATGAAAGCAAAATTCATAGTGTTGTGAGAAGTGAGTGCAACTGGGAACTGGCCTTTTACAGTGATAAAACTCAAGAATCACAAACTGGATTCTGAGAAACTGTAGTGCTCGGCCACAGGAGTGATCATGCGTAAAACTGAAGAACTTTCAGAAGTAGATACACAGTGATACTAGAGAGAAAACTGTTGCTTTCACTACTGAAAAAAAAATTTCGGACAACCCTCCTCCTCCACTTCCAGTCTAGAAGTTGACTTTTAGTGTGTAATTTCTTTGTCCCATTCACTTAGATGGTGACAGAGCAGTTACTGTAGTCATTCTATGGGAATACATGGATCTACAGAATCAGAGATGGTCAAGTAGAGCCTTTAATTGAGCATTCTGGATCTTCATTTCCAAAACTATTTCAAACTTTAAATACTGCTTTGTGCTCTTACATGCTTGGTCTCCATGGTTTCACCTCACACAACCAATGCAACCACAGATGATAGTGTTTCAAAGGCAAAATGTCAGTTAATTTAGCTTCTTTTGTATTAGGTTAGGAAAGAGTGAATTCTCCAATTTTATCCTGATGAAATGCTGATATTATAGACTGTTATTATTTCAGCTGTGGTAAATCTCTACAGCTGAGCAATTTGTAAAAGTTAGAATAAGTGATTGATCCCGAAATCAGCAATGTTAGATCTTAAAATTTGCCACAGTGAGTTTCATTGCTCTTCAAATCTGATGGCAGTGGAGTGTGTAAACATTAAGATTTTTGAACTTTGGGAATGAAACAAGATACAGGTCAATAGTTTGCCTTTTTTTTTGCTAGTCCTCTGCATAGTTAAGCAGAAAGTATAATTACTAAAATCCACAAATTCTTGGAGTATTGTTAGTAGTTGCCTTATTGCTGCTGAAAGTCATGTTTATCTCTGCAGTTGTAGTGTTAAGGGGCATGGCGTTGTTCTCTAGAGCATTTCCTAAGGCCTAAATATATTCCAGGCTTTAGAGATGAAGTTTTTTTGTGGGAATGATGAAAAAAAAATTACTGAGTTTTATTTTCTACTCTGTGCCCATTCTAGTTATTAGTGCCTATTTGTTTGCTCCTTGCTGTGGCCTCTGTCCTGCCTACAACAGCAGTGCAAAAAAAGATTGGAGAATGGAGAGGTTTTGAGCAAAATGGTTTCTTGTTGCTTCATTGCACTTGATTGAGAATGAAATGAAGGGAGTACAAGAGGGATCACCAAGTCCTTTTTGAAGTGAAAAATGTGGTATGGACTTTTCAGAATGTGGAAGTTGTGCTTGGAAACCTCTTCCAAGAGTTATCTCTAATGTTTTTTACCATTTAGGACTAAAAATAGTATGTGTAATCTTACTGAGTGGAGATCCAGTATGTCCATAAAAAGAAATAATCTGAATTTATTTTTAAATTTATAGTAGTATTTACTGTGTACAAAGTGGGTTGAGTTCCATAATATGCAAACACCACAAAAAGTATGCTTGTGTTGCTGTAAATATCTCACAACAGCAGACTAGTCAGCACAAATAATTTTGATTTCCAAACAGTAACACCACTGGCTTGTATTTGAGTCCATCAGCTGTTTGGCAACAGCAAAAACCCCAGCAAGCAGGTTAATTGGTTTCAAATTTACTAAGAACTAATATTATCCTGTGAAAAAAAGGACTTTAAAACAGGAAATGCGTGGTGTTAAACAAGGTATTATGTCTGAATAAAGGAAGCAGACTATTGAGAACTGTCCAATCATTATATCTGTCAATATACTAGTATCTAGTGCTGTGTAAAACATGAGATGTCTGTTACAACCCAAAATCTTCGTAACAAGTCTGCCTTTGGATGTGTTCCTCTAAAATAAGAAATCTGCTGTATAAAGTAAGAAATCTGTAGTGTAAAAATGAGACATTCTGCTGCTTGCATCTTTTTCACCATGTTGCCAATGTTCTGGCAGGGGGAAAGGGACAAATGGTGTTTGCTTGGAAAAAAAAAAAGCGAGAATTGAGAGATGGAAAAGTGGGAAAGCTGAAATGGTTCCTGCTCTTGGGAGCTGAGACTGAGGGACTGCCTTCATCCCTGTGAATGTCGTTTTGCTTCCAGCTGGTATTCGTGTGTGGGGCGGTCAGAATTGCCTGGCAGCTGTTGATATTTTTAAGGTGATGTGTCTAGGTGCGGTGGCAATAATGCCATCCTGCATAGGCTCATTGGGTCTTATAATTGTCTGTTTATGCAAAGCAGGGCTTTATTTTAAAGAATAAGAAATAGATGCTCAATGCTTCTAAAATACATATTTCATGATCGTGTGCAAATTAAAAATCTAAAGACTCAGATGTCTCTGTCTGGTCCTGGCTTTTTTTTCCCCTTGCCCCTCTCCCCTCTGTTTCTAAAATACTTTTTGTAAGATAAAATGCTGTAAAACAAAATTATTCAAGCACGTATGCATTAATGGCTTATTGCTTTAAAAAATGGCAATGGTCCTTATGGTCATTATTCCCAAATATTGTATGTAGGAGCGCTGATGAACCACTAACTCTGAATACTGTGACATTTCACTAACCAAGGGAGAGAAGTATACAAATTCCAGTTCACTTTGCACAAGTAATTGTAACATTATCAAGATGTGAAAACAGTGTTATTGATTATCTGGTAAGGTAAAGCAGCTTGTACCACAGCCTTTCACTGCTAACTCATACTGGCTTTATTTGATTTTTTCTTCTTTTCAGAGTGTTGTCTCTATATTTCACTTGCAGTGTGAAAAGATTATCTATGAAAGCCTGTAGTAATCAAACTGACTTCAACTTGGATGAGCCTGGATTCCTTGGGAGTAGGAAGTGTGACCACCCTTGCTAGATCAAATGGAGATCAAGCAACATGGGAAAGATTTTATGTAAAAATTAAAGAAGGGTCTGAATAACATTATTTATTTTTAGATAGGCTTCGTTGGTGCATCTCAGTTGGTTCATGACAATATAATAACTGCATTCGTTTAGAACATTGAACAATAAATGTTGGTATATCCTGCTGTTAGATTAATCTTTTGCCTTAAAGAGCTATATTTAACAGGAGTATTGCTGAGTTAGCAGGTGTTTTCAAAGCCCCTGTTGAGAAGACCCAAAAGGTCTTAAGTCTAACTCTTCTGTCCTCATAGGAGGAAGCAGCAGCAGGTGTTGGCAGAGGATATTCCATGGGAAAAAGTAGGTGCTGGTTAAGGGTCTGTTGCTTTATGCAACTGGCTGAAGATAAATACAACAAAGTGTTTTGTTGTGTGGTTCTGTGTCTACTTATGCCATTTGTCATTTATGGGGTATCACAGAGAGCTGAGTAAGTTGGAACAGAGGCATTATAGTTTGGACTGCCTTGAGAAACAGGGGAGAAGGAAGCTGAGCACTGCCATTAATACAGGCACAAACATTTTAAGCACCACCCATACCTGACTCACATAGGACACTGCTGAAACCATTAACATCTTCATTTAATTATGTCATAAGTGTCACCTGTATTTCTTGTGTGCCCCATAAAGTAGTTTACATTGCACTACTTAATTAACTTTCTTTAGTGTATATTTATAACACCTGTGAATTACATGCTTTCTACTTTACTGCTCTCAAGCAGGAAGTTCATATTTTCTATGTAGGGTTTGACTGACTTTTCTGTTCTACAGTTTTCTCAGTCTACTTGTGGGTTAGCTACTTCCTTGGTTTAGAGACAAAATCATAACTTCTCTTCTAAGTGTCAATGAGAAATATCTATATTAGTCTAGTGTATGAAAATACTCTGAAATAGAGGGAAGGGTCTTGGCTAAGTTGCTTCATTAGACCTTAATGTGTTATTAGGCTGTTTTCACAACCTAAAAGTGTATTATTCTGTGACATTAGTAATCAATAGTTATAGTATTAAAACATGTGACATTTCCACATTTTGGATGTATTACAGCAGCAATAAAAGGCCTGTCAGACAGTTGGAAGCTGGCCCAATTTCTATAACTGCTGCTCTTAAAAGATTGCCTTTCTGGAATAGATGCTGGAAGCTATTAAACATTGCTCATACTTCAACACCAATATGGGGAACAATATGAAGATTAACACTTTGGTTTAAAACTTTCAAGTAGATCTAATTTTTGTACTGTAGTAAGACTTAAAACTTGGAGTAACAAGGATGTTATCTACCTTTACATTATGCAGATTTGATAACACTGACACCACACCTACATTTTGTCAGGAAACAGTGTGTCTGACTTGGTCCAGTACATGAATGAGCCAGAACCAGCAGAGCCTGGTCTGATCTAGAACCCTCAGCTGGCATTTCCAGTGGCATGAACTGCTTGAATTATTCTGAGGTGGTGTCTCATCCAAGAATCAGATGTACTGTTTTGGTTATTAAAGCCTGATTGTCCATACCAAGTTGAGGGACTACATGAGAACACCTATAATTTAGTTATTTATTCAGTAATTTAGGTATCTATGCTCGTGCATGTCTTTCCTGTCTAAGAAGATAAAATCACAACAGTGACAGAGTCTAAAGAGTAAATTAGTTGACCAATCTTAGGTGTCTGTCACAGGAGAGCCAAATTGCTCCTTTGGGGTTCTCCGAAGGTAGCAGTTAAATCTCTGCTGAGTAGAAGAGCAAGTCACCAATGTTTAGGTATATCTACCTGGAGCCAAATCATACTTAGTCATGCTCAATGGTATATAAAGGAAGAATATTTTTGCTCAAAGTTTTAAAGTATACATTTTAAATGAAATCAGTATTTGTTCTGTTCATCCATTCTTTCTGTTTTGCTGATTGTCTTTTACTGAGCAGTCTGAGATAAATGTCATGGTGGGAATGGAAAGGGTTCTGGAGTGTCTCTATTGCCTTTTTAGAGGAACAGCATCCACAGAGTCCTCAGTTTTCATTCTGTGTCCTCCAATACCCTGTAAAAGTGTGTGATTGATAATTCAGCCCCATAAATTTATGACTTCTTTGCTTTAGTACAAATCAGCTTTTGTTTTTCAATGGGAAAAGTTAAGGCTTTTTTTTTCTTCTGTGTTCTGCACAAAGCATAGGCTCTTAGGCTTTAATGTTAAATTAACTCTCAAATTCCTTGCCAGATGTAGTTCTTAATATTCAAAGAAGCTTTGGCCAAGAGTCCACACTGTTCATGCCTGTTTTACCCAAATAGAGTTTAAACCTTTGAATGTTTTCTTTCATCGTCTTACTCTTTGATCAGTGACACAAGAAGTTGTGAAAATTTGTATGCGTCCAGGTGTTCTGTGCTTAGATTATGAAGCAACAAGGGATTTTGACAGGTTTAGTTAAGCATTTAAAGCTTGGAGTGAGCATCAAAACCAAACCCTTGAGAGTCTGTCTTCCTGCCTAAACAGCTGCAATGTGTGATTTCCATTGTCTTTTAAAGCACAGTGAAGAGCAAAGGAAAACAGATATTTAGCATTTGGGCTATGCAAAGATGATTTGCTTCATATGGATTGCAGTGTAAGATTTTGAGAAGGATGACATGTAGTTTTCTGATGCAAGATCCTCTGCTGCCTTAAATTTTCATAGCTTCATTGATGTTGATGGAAGTAGGGCAGCACAGACCTACTGAGAGTTTGCCTGTATTTGGTTTGCAAATTTTCCAGAGCTATTAAGGAGAGATTGTGCAAAAGATGCTTCTGTTGTATGTGGCCTCTCTACGTTTTACTGAAGTTTATACATATTGGGATCCACCTGCTCTGGTGACTTGGTGACAGGACCGAATATTTGTTCAGGGCGTGTCACTGTTCTTATGGAGGTTATGGTTGCTGGTGGGGTAGTAGAAAACATCCCGTAGGAGAGACCACTTTGTGTCTCATTTGACCCATTATGGAGTGTGCTTTTTGATCAAATCCTGGAAATAACTGAAGCCCCTCTTAAGTTGAGCAGTATGGGTAGATGGTTTCGTGAATGAAAGCATGGGCTCACTGATTAACTAAATTAAATCATGTTGAACAAAACAAAGACATAGAAACTCTATTACTCTATCTATCTATCTATCTATCTATCTATCTATCTATCTATCTATCTATCTATCTATCTGTCTATTTGTCTGTCTGTCTTTTTTTGCCTATCTCTAGCTATATGTCTGTTTGAAAGGGATAAAGAGGGAGATGAGACCAGACTACGTGCAGATTGCACAAAGCACTTGGAGCTTTGAGTTATAAGCCCTGTGTTGGATTACCATCAGTCTGAGACTCAATAGCTGGGGGCATTAGTCCTGTACCTCTGTTTTGGCAAAAGACAGGTTTATCTAGGAAGGTTTCAAATGCCGTCCTGAAAATGTTATAGATACTTCTCCTGTCTTTTGAATGAATGTACGAACTTAAATTGTAAATGTTGTAAATTAGCTCTTCTGTAAATTATGAAGTTTGTCATGGTAACTATGGCTTCTGTCACTCCAAAATCTGTGTCACAAGATACTTTGCTAGCTGTGAGGGCTCATTTTACGAACCTTAGGACCTGCCTTCCAGCTCTAGAACAGAGGCAGACCCACATCTAACACCCAGTTCTAGGCTTTGCCTTTAGGTCATGTTATCCCATTTTCATGAAACAGAGGAAGTGCTTTAATAGTGGACCTTTCCTTTTTCCAAGGTCGACCTGATCTTCCTTGCAGATATAAGGGCTGTTAAGTGTTTTGAGGGACTTCTGTTCTCACCTCCGCAGACTGAGTGTGATAGCTTTTCTCTTGAGGAACTCATCCTTCAAGAATATTGACTCCATTAGGGCTCAGGGCACTCTGAAGCTCATGATTGCAGTTTTCCATGGGTTCAATTTTGCATCAGCTGACATAGTGGTGCAAGATCCCTTCTTTTCTCTCATGGGATTTAAATTCTAGAAGAGCAATAATCCATATTAAATATACTTGATTTTGATACATCTCATGAGCTCACCAGACATTTTGGCAGATTGTCGTGATAGCACTTCTCCTGGATCAAAATTAGGAAAGGGATCTTTCTGGTGGTTATCACCTTTACAAAAAGACTGAGAGATTTCTGTGTCTTTTCCCTTGTTCTCTGCCCCTATGTCACTGGGAGTAAATTCTCTCTATGTCTGTCTCCAGTCCCTTCCTGATGTTGTGCGTGACTCTCGGGGTTTTTTTGAGTCACAAAATTCATCTGTCTCTGCTTTTCACCAAGCCTCCTCCTGTGGAACCAAGGGATTCAACATGCTTGTCACACATGCTGTATGTGGGAGGCAGTCCTTCTTGCCCAGGATCAAGCCTTTCAAGTGGCCTTTCTGTAAATGTGAAATAACAAAAAAGCCAAAAAGTTTAGCCGTCTCCTTTCAGCAGGTATTCAGTGAGATAGCAGCTTTGTCCAAGACTGTGCAGAGCCAGCTGACCTGGAGTTACCTCTGGGATTGTTTTTCACAAGAGGTCAGGGCATATCAATGTCTTTATTAAAAAAAACCCCTTGTCATTCCTGTTAAGTACAAAGCAGTCCTTTCTCATAATCCTAGTAATTTGTAATAGAAACAAGTTCTAGTTGCCCTGGAAGTATGTTAGTGTACTGAGGAGTGTTCCACTTGAATAAGTTTCTTTAGTCACTGTTTTGCCAAAAAATGTTGAGATTTATATCCCAGTCTGAGAGTTTGAATGTGTCATGCTTGAAGTCGCCTGTACAGAAAATGTGCACAGAAACAAGAAGGCAAGGGACAGTAAATAATGGAAATGAGTTTGACTGAGTACACTTTCAAGGCTTACTGATAGTCCTGATAGCACCCTGCTAAGAGAGGATCAAGGGGAAAAATGACGTATTGCTTTTGCTGCATGTGTAGAGCAAAAGGAAGAACCTGTTACATACCTTCACATGTTACAGATACTGTAAAGACAAGTTTCCTCCACAAGTGTCTGCAGTATCTGGATCTGCTGTATGGCCAGGTACATGGAGAATGCCTCCTAAGCTATGCGGTGGAGTGAATACCTCCTACCTGGTTTCATTGGCTGTGTAAGGGCTTATTCAGAACTGAGACAACCTGCAGTTCACTCTGTGGATCAGATGTGTATTTTACTGAAATGTAGTTATGCTGCATATATATTCTACTTCTACAAAAAGTAATGCAGGCATGAGCACAGCTTTAGCAAATAATCTTTGTGAATAAAATGCCTGAAGCATGATCCTGTTGAGAGGATTTGTGCTGTGTTGTGGTGTTCTGTCTAAAGCTGTTATGGCAGAATATCAAAAAAGGAAAACTCAGAATAAAGAATTAGTTTTTAGGACATAAAGAATGCCGTGAAAATCAGATTGACTTCATGTGCAGTTTCACTGTAGACATGAAATAGACACAGTGTTGTTTCCTAGACATTTGTAAAAGATGTGTGTTCTCATGCAGATGCACTTTCCAACAATGCAAAGGTTCGTCAGGTCTCCTTGATGCAGAAATTGCTATGGTTGTGTCAGACTCTATTTTTTAACATGCCTTCATTGGAGAATGTTTTGAAGGTGATATGTTGCTGTATCTTAATCCCTTCTCCATATGATTCCAGCAATTCTGCTGGTTATTATGGGCAAAGTGCTTGGCCCTTTGTCTCTCCTTTCTAGTACTCTGTTGCTCTAATAGCTGTCTTTCTTTTTAAGGGGAAAAAGATGGAATGCAGATTAGATTTGTCTTATAACCCTTATGTAGATTGAGCTCTCTGGTTTATGGTAAGCAGTAAAAAGTTGTGCTGAATTTGTGATGCATATTTGCCATTTGAACTTATGAATGAGAAGTGAAATAACTCAATAGTTACTGTGAGTTATACTGTAGAATGCTGCTTATGTAGCTTACATATCTTACGTAATTGTGCCATAGATTGTCACTGGTAACAAGCCCATTATCATATAGTCACACTTTTAATAGTGTGGCTTAAATAATCTCTCACTTATTTTATTTAGTCTTGTAAAGAAAATTTAACTACCTTTTCACAATGATTAGCTTGCTAAAAATAAGTCCCTTGAGTTGGCTTTCCTCACTGTAGTTACTGTATGTTACAAGCGTGAAGTGAATGCTTTCTTTACTGCAGATTTCACAGGTGACAGCTCAGAAATGTTAATACATGCTAAGACTGCATTTATTAATGGAACTAATGCAGGTGTAGGGACAAAGATGTCTCATATTCTGTGACCATAAGGCATGTTAATCTCTTTAGTTGGTGGATTCTTAAATGAACAGATTGGGTGAATAATTGCTCTCTTAATCCTTAGTTTAAAATATGAATGAAAATTCTTTGATATTTATTTGCATAAGATAGAATGTCTTCTAATTGACTTATTTAACACCTTTGTACTGAGAATTATTTAGTATTCTTGTTCCCTATGCTTTTGAAAAAAATTATAGAAATAGAGGCTTGAAGTTTTGCTGTTCCTCTTGCAACTTACAGCTGTAGAAGCCTAGTAAGAAGCTGTGGAGGCAAACAGTACTTAGGTGAAATTGGAATATTTCCATTTTTGCTAGCTGTCATGTTTCTTGTGTGAAAGCCTGCAGCTATTGCCTAACATTGTTGCTGGGGAAGAATATGCACAGAGATGTCAAACTTACCTTTCTGATTGCCCTTTTACACTTGTGTTCATGCAGTCCTCTTACAGTTGTTTATGTTATAAAATTCCTAATATGAGATGGCTGTTGATTTTTGCTATGGTAAGCAGGCATGGAGTGGAGACTGCAGACTGGACAGTGAACTGCAGGTTTGATAGTACTTTCCGTGTTTTTCTGTAGTCTTGCTGAAACTGTATTTTAAGATGTGAACAATTCCCTTTTCCTTCTTATGTGTTTTGTTTGGGGTGTTCAATTTTTTCAAAAGAGGCGTTGTCAGGGGCTGATTTTCCATAATATGTGAAAATCATGTAAAATTTGTAATGTTAAAATAATCAGTGATCATATGTGTAGAATGAGACTTCTCACTCTGTTAATCAAAATATAAAGGTTAGTACTTCTGCTCACTAGTGGATTTTTCTGAGTTTAATGTTTGCACAAGCAGGGTTTAGCATGTGAGAACATAATTCTGTCACCTTTCATGCTGCTCTTAGGGCAACTTAGTATTTAAGTTAATGCAGTTCCCATGTAATCAGCCCTTCTGCTGCTTGTTTGCTGTGCTGGTAGTTTTAGGTTTGTTTTCTTTTGTCCATGTTTAGCAACATTTCATTAATTCATTCAAACTGTCTTATTCAGCTCCAGTGCTTCTTGGAGGTCATAGTTTTCACAATATAAAAGATTGTGCTCTTGTGTGAGGGTTGGTCTTGTTTTCGGATTTCCAGTTTCTAGTTTCAGTCTCAGAACAGCTCTTAAGTCCTTTGTATTTGCTGTAAAATGGTAGATTTTGTAGACCTCGAGCTATAGAAGTGGGGAAAGGATGAAACATGTTATGGGAAAAGGGACTTTGTGCACTTATTACAGTCTCTTCTCCTATTATTGCCTGGATAGACTGATACCAGTTGCTGTCAAGTCTTTCCTCTGTGTATTGCACTTTTATTAGGTTCTTCCTCAGAATCTGTCCCCTGTCAAAATTATCTACGTCCATTTTTGTTTTCCTTTAGATATGGATGAGAATGATCAGTAAAATCCAGTATAATGCTTATTATGCTTATACCATTGCACTTAAATATGATTTTTTTCATAATTCATAAGGGCAGATTTTCTTTTGATATTTTTACCACAGTGGATTTATAAGTTCATAATACCATAAGCTATTCCAGTTTGTTCTGTATCCTCTGAGATACCGGATATTGAAGATTTTTCTCCCCCACCCTGGAGTTGCTACCATCCTAGTATTCCTTAGTTGATAATGCTTTCCTAGTAATTAGGAAATTACTAATTAGTCACTCATTGCCCTATAAGAAATCTAAGAATTTTCTTCTATAGGGTTGTGGGTGTTTTTTATTTTTTTTCCTTCAGTCAGCGAGATGTTTCGTTTTGTTTCATCTCCTTTTTTGTTATTCATGATTGTTGGTGCTTATTAGCACAGTTTCTCTTGGTTATCTGTGTTCTCAGAGAAGGAAACAAGGCATAACATGCTGTATTCCAAGAGTGGCCATGGTCATCTGTGCAAGCATCATATTGTCTTTGTAAAATAAATGCAGAGTTGATATGGTGGTCTTTTGTGCAGTGGGAGGGAATTACTGAGAAGCATTTAAGTTGCTTTCTACTGGGTTAGTAATGCGGGTATTTATGCACTGCAGGGGCAGCCTCACACTGCCCATGTGCTCTCCCAGTTTGTCAGGGGGCAGCTGTGGCACTGGAGCACAGGGACTGATGTGCAGCTTTGGGTACCTGCAGTTCATCCTGCCTGCTGAGCTTTGTCATGGCGGAGCGGTGACAGCCGACCCATGAGTGTGCGTGTGGCCATGCCACACAAAGACACAAACCCTTGCTTAATTGAAATACTTCTTCTATTAGCTGGTTAAAGTACCTGAGGTTAGCAAAGCAGTAAAACTGAAGAAAACACTACATAAAGCATTAGCAGATTATAGCACTACCTAAGACCTATTCCAGTTGCCTGCTATGCTGCCCATGCTGTGGCTATCCAGAGGGGTCTTGCCCCTGCTCTTCCATCCCTGGCTGATGGAAGCTTCTTGGGCTGGGCTTCAACCACTGAGCAGGATGGAGTTGTTCCGATCATGGTCCAAGTCAGGGACCAACATGGAGTTTTGTCCCAGGTCCAATGATGAGGAAAAGGACTCTAGTGCTTCTGCGCAGTTGGCAGTCTTGTTGGCTGATGTTATTTAGAGAATCTTTAGAGAATCTTCCCCCTTTCCTCCATCAAAATTGCTCCACCATGCCGGGAGATATCACCAGTCTCTTGGCCTGACCATTACATGAGTCTCTGAAACTTGCACTGCTTTGAATAATTTCATCTCATGTCCCATTTTTTTGTTCTTTATGGTTATTTCCTCATGCTGCTTTTGGGCATTGGTCTTTAGGGTTATTTCTTCGTATTACTTCTGGGATGCTGTAATTTCCAGGCAAACGTTTACTCCCCTTCAATCAGTAATGCACATGCTCTATCTTAGTTCCCCCTTCTCACAGCCCAGAGCTATAAAGACTGCTATATATAATTTGTCTATGACAAGGTCATAGTGCCAAAGAAGGTCTGTGAGATGCATCCACAGTTATTCAAGTGTTTGGGGATTTTTTGGAAAGGCGTCCTGGGGTAATGTTAGATACTATATTTTCAGCAGATTGAGTGAAGGAAGAGGAAGGAGCAAGTAGCAGAAGTGGTATTGCAAGGTTTTGAAGATTTATTGCTGTGTAGCAGTGAAAGCCTTCCAGCTTTTCAGGTCTGTCCAGACAGGACCAGACTATCACAGGTTCCTCTAATTAGGTTTAGACTCATTAAGCAGGCTGTGCAGACTCATGTCTGTTATAACCAGTATAATTTAATTTCATTAGTAAAGTGGCTATATACTTTTCAATGTCATGGGCAATGGTGTCACAGCATGTTTGCACTACGCTAGATATTTTTATTGGTTTATTTTCATTAGTAGTATATTTTCCACTTCTTGCTCTTGAAGAGATTAGCCACTCTGATTTTAGCATTTTCCAGCATGTCTCAGGCTCTTGGCTTATCCTTTGGGCTTAATTATGAATGCATGTCATGTTTGCAATTACATTAAACATAAGCAACAAAATGTTACATGAGTTAAAATGGACAATAGCCAACTTCCTTTCAGAGAACACCAAAGCCAAGGAGATAAAAGCTGAGAATCAAGCTAGATATTTTCTTATTAAAACTGGGGACAACTGTGTTTTGAACTTTTAAAAAATCCATAACACTAGTTAGTAAGAATTAGGATTACAAAACAATTTATATTGCACAGTATTTAAATTTAATTTTAAAATAAAACCATGTAATGCCATTTTGTATAGAAGGAGGGATTTTTTTGCATATGAACATTCAGTTTAAATATAGGGGAAGACTAATTTATCAGAAAACACATGCCTTTTACTGAACATCTGTATTATGACTTGATTTTGAACTATCTCTCTTTTTAAATGAGCATGACCTATTTGATTTAGGAAAAAAGAGTATTGCTGATCTTTTATCACTGATGCTTAACGAAGTCAAAGGTATGCACCAAGCGTGTTCTTAATTGTTCCCAAAGAGATTGTCCTAGGAAGACAAATGTATGCTTTATATTAAAAAAAAAAAAAAAAAAAAAAAAAAGAAAAAGAAAAAAAAAAAAAAGGACCAAAATCATCCTGTGAGTTTAAGATATTTTTTGGGAGCCTTTATACATTCCCTCTTTTGTTACTCCAGAAAGTTCTGGAGGTTAAGCAGGAGGTGCTCCTGGGGATGTTAAGCTGAAAGTTCATTTCTGTGGAAATCTATGTTGCATCTATAGTCAGAAAAGGCACAGAAACGAGGTGATCTGCAGCTTGCAGGAAGATGATCAATGACCTTGTTTGAAAAATTCATTCAAATAGCCAGGAGAGTTTTCAGTTGCCATTTTTATATGCAGTTGGTAAGGAAGGCAAATACATACAGACTGCAACTTGGTGCATCAGAGAAAGTTACGGTGAAGCTCCAAATAATATGGAGAATATATCTTTCGGTTCCTTGTTCAATGATGGTAGCTATCTTAAGAAGCAAAAGGTGTGATAAGTTTTATATCACCATCAGGATCATTTGAACTGAATTAGAGTCACGGTATGAAGGCTAGAGAGAATAACATGTCAGGTAGCCCTCTGTTTTTTAAGGACTTCATTACCTTCTGAGTGTTACTGAAAAAGTAACTGTGAGGTGTTGAATGTGTGTGGATCGATATGCTGCCAGGGGGATCTGTACCAACCATCAAATGATACTAGAGAAAAGTTACTTTAAGTACCTCTGTAATTCACAGTTAATAAAATGCTGGTCTTATGGGGGAACTTCAATTTAAGAGACATTTAGTGGAAGATCGGTGCAGTTGGACATAAAACAAGCTATTGTTGCTAGAAAATAGAGGATAATTCACTAAACCAAGAAGGTATTGCATTGAATATATGATAAGTCAGTTTTGGGTTTCATTTTGATGGATAAAGATGAAATAACCACTGGATTAGTAGCTGATGGTTGCCTAGGGACCAGTAATTCGGATCTGATTATATTTAGTGTAGGAAAATAGAGCACAAGTCCAATCACAAGCTTATATCAAAGTGCCTAATTTCCCAGAACTGAGGGAAACTGTATTTGAAATTGTCTGAGAGGAAGATATAGACAGAAAATTGGGAGTTCCTTTAGAAAGAGTAAGGGAAAGGGCACCAAGGAAAGTATCTGTAGCTAGGAAATGGAGGGAAGCAATGAGGTTTTTATTCTAAAAAATATTTGGATCAAGAGAAATTCATACTGTGTTACAAGCTTATTACTAGAAAGCCATAGAAAAATCTTAATGTTGGTTTAGGGGAAAAAAAGGCAAAAATGATAAAAAAATTTCTTTCTGCATTCTAAAGTGCATATCACAGATTGTACCAATGAGATTGTAGAAATCCCTCATCTTTTCAGATCTTTTAGGAGCAAAGGACAGCAGTGGTAAATAACACAGACTTATGGAATGAGAACTGCTGTTACACCTGCACCACAAGAGATTGAGCAAACCTACAGAAAATTGTTGCAGTTGGTTATTGGACTCGTGAAGAGGCATTTAATCACTCAAAAGGTTGCACCTTAGTATCTTACCTGTCTTTACAAACTACACTGTTTTTTGAGGAAAATATTGCAAAGGCAACACAGCTTGGTGAAAGCTTTTATGGGACTCACAGGACCCCCATGTTGAAGATCTGTAGCTATGCTATGGATTAAAAAATTGATATTAGCATAAAATAAATCACTGCTGGTATTTCATTGAATCAGTACAGCTTGGCCAGCTGTGTACAAGTGGTGACTGTTGAGCTTTTACTCCATCAAAGCAAATCCTGAAATGACTATATTCACCCAGAAAGCAACTCAGAATATCTGCACTGTAATGCAGTTATCATCTGTAGGTATCTTCCAAACATAATACATTCTGTAATCATAAATGCTGGAATCTTTTTTGTTGTTGTTGTTGTTGTTGTTGTTGTTGTTTTTTTTGTTAGGCTGGGTAATGCAGGTCCATCTCTAATGTCACAGTAGCTGAAGGTGGTGGTCCCTTCAGCAGAAGGAATAAAAAGTGCCAAGAACCTTCTTGTAAGGTGTTAATGACAGCTCTAATGGGGGCAATAAGATGATTAGTGTGATACGATGGTTACAAACTAACTTAGAATGAGTGTTTCTTAGAAAAATAGAGGACAACGTTCCTGCAGTTTTGCAAACAATGTAGTCAGCTGTTGCAAGGAAGTATTGGGAGGATTACTTACTGCTAATCCATCTCAGACCTGCTACTTGTGCTATTTGAAATAATCTATTTTTTGTTCAGATAAAATTGTGTCAGATCTGTTTGCATGTGATTACCAATGCTAATTTTTCTTATCCTTTACAACCTTGAAAATTAATGCAGGAGAAGAGTACATATGTTTTTATGTGAAGTTTAATCCAACTTGTTCAAATAAAATAAACCCCAAAATTGCAAGAGAGCTGTGTCACTGATCGTTGTTTCCAAGTGATCCTGTAAATGAGTGCTTGATTCACCTCATGCATATTTAAATTTTGCTTGTCTGCAATACTGTCAGTGCATTTGAAGCCCTGTCATGTTCTTACGACTATCTGGTTCAGAATATGATGATACAATGATAGGACAATCACTTCAGTGATATGCGTTTTACCATGCTAAACTTACCTACAAGATAAATAAAGTTTCTCTGGCTCAAGCTGGTAAAAAAATCCTCCCTTCCCCTTTCCTACTGCAACAGGGAAGATCTTCTCTGCTATGTATAAAACATTTTCTTTTTTTCTAGGTTGGTTATCTAAAGATGGAAGCTAATTAGAGTACTTTTATTTTTGAGGGACAACATTTTTCAAAGGTTTTCTGAGAAGTATGATGTGTACACAGTGATCACTTGGTTCTTACACAGTCTGAATGCAGCATATTTACAAAAGTAGCTATGATATTTCTAATCAGAAAGGTTTAATTCTGTAAATGGTGGTTCATACTCTCTTTTTAGGTTCTCATAGGAAAAACAATCTCATGTCATGGTGTTGGCTAATTAATACAAAGCATGGAACTTAAAGGGTAACACATAGGCTTACCTTACTGCTTTGTGACACACACCTTACTTGTTCATTGTGTTTTTTTAGAAAATAGAATCCAAAATTCAGGCTGGACGCTGACTTGTAGGATTCCTAATATCGAAAGCTAATAACAGCTGCTGTTCAATAAATGCTTGATTGAACTGTGATGGAAGTTTGGATTAAACCTTTCTTTATTCAATGCTTACAGGTCATATATTTGCCCCTGATGGAAACAAGTAAAAGTGGCAAAAAGTTGAAGGGAGGATCCAAAAGAATTGCACTTTTGTCATGATTTGATAACCTTTCAAAATGGTTTTGGACACTTTTCAGTTTTGTGCAGTTGGATTCAATCTAAAGGTCTTTCCCAGCCTAAATAATGTTATGGTATGATTATTTTTTTCCCTTAGAACACTAGAGTAGATTTGGCTCAACACTGTTTGTTTAGTGACCATAAAAACATGATCTCTAGGCTATAGGGAAATGTCTTCCTACTGCCTTGGCCTCAGTGTCCTTGCAGTCTTCATGAATTCTCTGTCTTGGTTCTGGAAATGCATTTATAGGAGTTGTCCTGTTGGGGATAGGCAGTTCATAGATTTCTTTGTTCCACTGTAGTTGAGTATGAGAATAGTACTGAACACTTATTTAAGACCCAGCATTTGTTGGTTCCTGTGACATCTGTTTCCTACCATCTCTGCATTACGGTTACACTGCAGAGACACCAGGGAGAAATAGTTAATTACTTACATCGAGTACATTTTACTGGTTTATCAACAAGAGAGATACTTGGAAATGTCTGCCAAGCAAACTGTAGAGCTGAGTATTCTTCCCCACAGTCCAGTGTGTGTAATGGTTCTAGGTCACTCTCGAGCCTCAGGCAGGAGGTGGGACAGATGCTGCAGTGCCACTTCAAATGGCAGGCAGCATCTTTATTAATTCATGTATATTTAACTACACACCTGCTGTGCATACATCTAAATCTCAATTAGGGAGCGTGTCAGGCAAAGATGATCTGATTTTACTCTCTTACTGTTCTTCCAAAGCCCAGGTCCACTAGTCCTCCTGATTTTATTTTTTCTTCCTGCAGTCTGCCCTTGAATGGGACCACATTTGTTGGCCTTCTGCCAAGTTTCATATCCCTTGAAACCTTTGGCCATCTACCCTTGACACTTATTACATACAAATCTTGGAGTTACTGTCTGGTTCATTATGAGAGCAGAAAAGCAGTTTCATCTCTTTCAGTCTCAACTACAAGGCAAATTACTTGCTGCTCTTGCTAATATGAGCAACAGGGTGCTGCATTTGCATGTCCGAGATTGTTGCAACTGGGTAGAGTACCGATGGCTGGGTGCAATCCCTGTTCTGGTTTAGGTCTGGATGAGATGGTCCTGGTTCATGTAGGAGAACTTTAAAGTTAGGGTTTAAAATTATTCTGCTGTCTGTGCCACCCCATGAAATCCTTTCCTGGAACGTGTAAGAGGTGGAAGCAAGGCTGTTTAGACTTATTTTCATTGTTTTCTGGGAGAGGGAAGCCAGTTATTCAATACTTACAGACACTTGTTCTCCTCTTACCTTCCTTATGTTCCATGGAATAGCAGCTGTGTAGGTTTCAATTTTGATCTCCTATAAAAAACCAAAAAATATTTGTATTCTTCTTTACTCTTTCACCCCTTGTTTTTCTGTTGAAGGACTTTAAGATCTAAGTATTCTTCCAAAACTGACCTTGGGCATGTTACTGTCATCTTCTGGTTGAGTGGTGCACAGTCTGTTTACATGTTATGAGTTACCCAGCATCACAGCTCATGATGAGAGGTAAATGAGACTGTTGAGGTCTCTCCTGTATCAGTGAAGCTCAGTTGTTGACCACACCTGCCAAAGGATGAAGCAGTCATTAGAAAACATCAGAACAGCCTCCATGTCCTCCTTCCTTCATGCAAGAGAAATGGGGAACAAAGTCTGTTTCTAGTAGCGTTCACTTAACAGCGTCGTACCACTTACTGCTTCAGATCCATAAAAGAGATTTCACAACTGGCGTAATGATGGCTTTCCTAAGATGTTGCATCATTCCTTAGACTCCTCTTTTTATTTTGAAGATTCTCGTATAACAGTGTTGGCAACACAGAATGAAAACACAAAATGACAGTATAATTGAAGGAGGTAGGTCATAAACCAAGTTTGATATTAATGTGGTTAATAATATTTTGTCATTTTATAGGTGAAGCAGGCAATTATTTTTCCTTCATACTGTCCTTAATGTCTATTGCAGGGATTTGGGAATATTTTTACTCTATTTCTGTAAAAATTTGGTAGAAATTAGGTAAGTGCCAAAGTACTGCATTTCTGTAACTTTTTTACCTACATAGGTGAACACAATATAGGGAACCAAGTGTTCTCACCAGATTAAATGAGTCCTAATACCCTGATGATCAGATGCAGTGTGGTGCTAAAAGCTACCTCCTGCAAATTTAAACGCTGTAGAAAAAAAGTAAACAATTCCTACTTCCAGCAAATCTGCATATGCATAGATGAGAGACAACTTAATGTGCTTCAGCAGTTAAATAATTTTTATTTTGAACACGTCTGCCTGTTGTGGACAAAACAGTTGTAGGCATTTGAGGGAAACCCTTTAACTCCCTACAAGGTGGATTGAATAATGTGTGCACAAAGTTTTGTAACATTAAGGAAGGTAAGTTCCATGTAGCTAAGAGCATGAAAAGCTGAATTAGATGCCATTTTGCCCCATATGGAGCAGTTCAGGAAGTGTATAATTTGGAAATGTCAACTACTAAGTAACAGTCTCAGATACCTTAGAAAATACTTATAAATGGCTTACAGGCATTATACTTTAAGATGAAATTACTACTGTGCACCTAAATGAGATGCTTATTTCAGTCCCTGAGCAGCTTAATTTCAAGACAGCAAAGGTCAGGCAGGCTGTACTAATAATCTAATAACAATTGACTGCACGTTTCTGGGAGATCTAGTTGCACCAGAGCCTGGTTGCTGAGAGCAGGATGAATTAGCGGTTATTTAACTCACACACCTTGGAGCAGTATCAGCCACTGAATGTGACTAACACAATGTCATGGAGTAGCAAAAGGCAGCTAATGCTTGGACAACTGCATTAGAAAGTTGGAGCACAGTCACTCTGGTTTTGAGCAGATTTGTCTGTGTCCCACCTGATAAGGATGCAATGAAGTTGGGATTGGGTATCTGATATCATAGTTTTAGCTGATAAGCATCAGATGCTGGTTCTGGAGAGGAATTAGATGTTGATTGCATTCACTCAAGTGAAAAAATTACTTCTAGCAGCCTTAATCACTCTAAACTTTGCCTCCATCTGACTCTTAATATGATCAGATTGAACAATGACTATAGATTCTCTTTGAAATCTTAGGCACTAAGTAAATGGCCAGGTATTGTTATGATATTGATAGAAAAATAATATTCTGATCACAATACCTTGTGAGAGTTTCCCTGGAACACTGAATGGACATTTCAGTCTCAAGACCACAGGGTTGTTTACAGATTAATTAAAGTAAATGCACATTAGTAGTAATATTATAAGTATTCTGTGTCTTTGGGAATTTGTGGGCAATTAATCCTAGTATTTCCTAGAGGAATAAGTGATAATTTGGGGATGACAAATTTGATGTAGTAATTCTAGATACGATCTTGACATTTGTTAGTATCATATAAAAAACATTTCTTATTTATTTTCTGGTAGTCCAGTGAAGATTCAGTTTAAAAAGGAAACTTTTGGTTTTGAATGAGTATGTTTGTCTCTTAAGTTGGAGGTAAAATCTAATATGTCATGGGAGGGAGAGAGGGAGCCTTGCTCTTGTGACTTACTCTATCCCCTGCCCTGAGGGTGTGGAGCTGTGTGGGATGGGAAGAATTCATCTTAAAGGAAGCAGGGGCTGTGCTCCCACTCAGTGTCTCTGATGTTCTCCATAGTGCTTTGCCTAGGAGTTAAACTCAGTAGCTTGGAAAGGAACTAGGCTAGTGAAATGAATAAAACCTCTTTCTGGCTAGTGAGTTCAGTGTATGAAAAGACATGCTGGAGCTGATGCCAAAGGATTGTGTGAGTAGGAGCAGGGGAAAATCATTGCTCCTGCTGCTGGGTTAGATACTAGTCATGGCATTCCAGTTTAACCCAAGTATTTCAGCATGAAGATTTCCCAAAGCAATACCCAGTTGTTCACAAAGGTGCTGTCTGGAGTTTTAACTCCTGTTCGAGAAAGCACTTGGAGAAAGCAGGAGGGTCAACTGAAGAGCTCTGTAGAGTCATGGCAATCCCAGGAATACAGTCATCCCTTGTCTTCCCCCATCTTTTAGAAATTCTGATTTCCATTTTTCCACTTATTAATTTCTTTGAGGCTTTGGGATGTTGGAGATAGCATCATTATTTCATTGAGTAGGAGTATGTTGAGCTAAGTTTTGTTAGTAAACTCAGTTTGGCAGTGAAACAGTGTCTGGAGTTAACATGATATTTCTTTGCTGGGGGGAGGTTACCACAAATCTGGCAGCAGATTATGGTTGGGATCTAACTGGAGTCTCATTGAATATATACTATTCAACATATTTTTGAATCTGGAGAAATGACAAATAGTCATAAAAAAAGACATAATTCTGTAGCATCAAATAATTAAAGCATTAAATTAAAACCAAAGAATTACTGAAGAATCTCATGATACTCAGTGACTGTGCAATAATGCAAGAAATAAAATTGTAGCGATAAATTCAAAGTAGCGTAAAGGGGATAAAAATGTTGCTGCTAACACAGTGATGGGCTGTAAATTATCCATTAGCACTCAGAAAAGAGATCTGGAAATCATTGTGATAGGAGCCTGAAAATGCTGGTGCTGTGCTTAGTACTATTCAGAACAATGTTAAAAATGGTTAGGAGAGGAGGTGAGTTCAATCTCCAGTCTCTCTACCAAATACATTGTAAAAGAAAGTTTGTGGAAAATAAAGCTTCAAAAATGGCATAAAGGAAATGTAGAAGTGGAAAACTTATGGAAAAAAAAAAAACTCATGAAAAGGAACACACTGCTTGTTATTTGATAGAAATGTTAAACCAGAAGGTGGGGAGCTTTGTACTTTCATTATACTGAATTCATATTTTTCAACTTGTGTTGAAAGGATAAAATTGGAAGACCAGCTGTGGAGAACTGTGGCTGAGTGGAAAATTTTGTGTATGACATGTTATGTGGAAGGTTATGAGTCCCTGTGGTTCCTTATGGATCTTAAATGGAGATTCACTCTGTGCCCAGAAGCCTGAGGAATTGATGTACCTTTCATGTAACAGCAAAGTAAATTCCTGTCCACAGACTGGTTTCTGTATTTCTTACTACCCAAAAGTATGTAATTTATATGAAGAAACTTACAGGAGTATCTAAATTAATTCAGAAATGAATGGCACTTTTAGCAGTAATTTGATGTTCTGACTCCATAACCTAATGCGATCCATCAAAGCCTTGAAAAAAAGCTTTCTTCTCATCTCACTTGTTCATACAATTCTGCAAACACAGAAGCTGAACATCCTCCAAGGTGCAGATGAACACACTAAAGGAGAGCCTTTGCCTCCTCATCAAGAGCAAAACCAGTTATGAACTAGAAAATGATTGCTGATTTATATTGCTGACTTGTAATTTCTAATTCCAGTATCATGAAATAAGATGAATAGTTATGGTAGATGACGGGTCTGTTTTGTCAGCTGCTGATATGGCTGTGACCAACACAGGGCAGTCCCTGACCTTCTCTTTCACAGGTCACTCTTTTAGGACCTACCCTGTCCCATCCTGTTATGCCCAAAACACCCCCTTGTCCCCTAGTTCTTGGCTTTGTTAGCCAAGTTTCAAGAGTACTGGGAAAAGTTGGCCTTTTCAGTCTAACCTGGTGTTGCGCAGAGCTGTTCAGAGCAGTAAATGCATGAGTTTCAGTTCTGCAGTCTGTGGGTAGAGGTGAGCATGGGAGGCTAGTAAGTGAGGGAACTTTTCTTCTAGTGGCTCAGTTTTAAAAAGAGAATTATTAGTTCATGGTCATGTGAATTTGGTACTTAGGATGTTGTTACTGACTTCTCAGGGAGCTCTTGCATTGCTTTCTGTAGTTTCCTGGCTTCAAATCTGGTGTAATCAGATGGGTAGCCAGTTGCTCAGTTCTGGAAACAACCAAACCCATGCACAACATACCCTGAAAGATACTTTGGAAGCTGGTATGTTGAAAGACCATAGGAATAGTGAATTTAGGAATTGTGTTATAGGGAGGGGATGAAGAGTGGAGATGGCATCACCCTCTTGATTTGTGCACCAAAGTCCACTAAATGCTTCTTTGGATCTACCTGCTACAGAATTTCTGATTATTTTCCTAATCTGTGTATGTTGCACTTAGTGTTCATAGAATCATAGAGTATGCTGAATTGGAAGGGACCTGTCAGGATCATCAAGTCCAACTCCTGGCCAGACACCCCAAGAATCACCCCATATCTGGGAGTATGTTCCAAACTTCTTGAACTCAGACAGGCTTGGTGCTGTGATCACTTCCTTGGGGAGCCTGTTCCAGTGCTCAACAACCATTTGGGTGAAAAACTTTCTCCTGATATCCAAGGTAAATGTCCCCTGACTCAGCTTGGTGCTGTCCCCTTGAGTCCTGTCACTGCTCATCACAGAGAAGACATCAATGTCTGCCCCTCCTCTTCTCCTCATGAAGATGTTGAAGACCACAGTGAGGTCTCCCCTCAGGCTTTTCTTCTCCAGGCTGAACAGACCAAGTGACCTCAGCCAGTCTTCATACTGCTTCCCCTCCAGCCCCTTCACCATCCTTATTGCTCTCTTCTGGATGCTCTCTGATAGTTTCATGTCTTTCTAGTATTGTGGCACCCAAAAATGTCCCCAGCACTCAAGGTGAGGCTGCTCCAGTGCAGAGCAGAGTGGGACAATCCCCTCCCTTTCTTGGCTGGTGATGCTGGGCCTGATGTTGCCCAGGACATGGTTGGCCCTCCTGACTGCCAGGGCACTGCTGACTCATTATTCTCAAAGAAACAGACTTGCATGTAAAAGCAAAAGTATATTAACAATTGCATGGATACCAGAATACAGGAAATGCTAATGCTTCAATTCTTCAATCCTTTATGTTCTTTTAATTATGAAGTTTGTCCCAGCAGTAGTATTCACTGATATTTAGGGCTAATTTATCTAGCCAGTAGTATATAATAGAAGATGCCATCTTCAAATTATTTTAGTAGCTTGTGTTCATAACTACCTTATGGAAGTAATTGAATAGATTAAGTGGAAGTGGGCGTACTACAAATCAGCTCAAATTTTGTATTGAAATCTTTTATGTGGGTATCAATATTTCATCTTTACATCCCAGTATCCCTGGGACTCTATGCCACTTTTGAAAAATATATATATATATATATAAAATTAGTTAAAAAGGTATGAATGAGACTGATTTTTTGTGTAATATGTGTTAGTAGACTAAAGGAAAAAATGTTAGTTTCCAGTCAGTTGCACCCTAATTCTCCTTAAAGAGAGCCCAATAGTAGTATGCTTAAGCAGAAATCAGGATATCTTCTGTGGAAAGGTCTAAAAATAGATCCATCAAAAAGGAATAAATGAAGAAATGGATAATGTTCTGGATACGTGCTGGGCTAAAACTTCCTTATATATTCAAAAGTAAATTACTGTGCTTTAGTGATGGCAGATGGTATAGTACATATTGAAAAGAAATAGATTAAGGAATAAAAGTCTGGAAAGCCTATTTTTCTAGTCTTCAGAATAATTCTGTGCTGTGAAGTGCTGAACCAGGATCACCTAATATTTACAGAGGAATTAGTCAGCATCACTGGCACATTCTCTATGGTATAAAACAAATTGTCCATGACATTGAGTAAAATATTTTAAAGTAAAATTAACAAGATAGTTTTGAATAGAAGAGAATACTTCTCAAGGTTTTCTGCGGTTACTTGTCCTTTACAGTCATTTATCACAAATATTTCTGGTGCCTTTCACAATCCCAGTGGTAAATTTCCGAGTTATTCTGTCCAAATCAACATACAAGCCATGACTAAGATTATCTTTTAAAGGAGTCCCCGGAGTAACACTGAATCACTCTACATCATCCAGCTATTAGGGAAAGTGGTTGGTATTCTTGGGTGAGAATTTATCATCTTGTTCCGTGTGCCTTAGAATTTATTCAGGTCAGTAAGCTGAGGCAGAATTTAATCATAACCAACCATCTGACCTAGCTACATGTGGCACGAGTGCTTTGAGTCCCTCTTACTTCCATATGGAGCAGTGGAGGTGATGCACACTTTCAAATGAGAAGCGTGATTTGGAAGTTGGGGGGTGAATTCTCTCCTTCCTCCGTGCAAACGCTGTGTAGCCCACGTTTGAGAAAGGTCATGACACTCCTCAGAAAGCAATAGTAGAGAAAACCATCCTCAGATAATCTCCTATTCAAGTACAGTTTGTTATTTGTAAAGTTACACACACACTCATGCACACATGATGTTTAAGGTCTCTGTTCTTGGATCTGTCATTGGTTGCACTCTTGCTGCCCTACTAAACACAAATTTATGTGACTGTTTCTGTGTCCTAGTCAGAGCATTGAAATTATTAATGGCTTTCAAAATACAGTGTACACGCTTCTGTGATCACCTGCTTGCAGACACTTGGGAAACAACTTTTGGAAAAAACCCAGAAAACTGGACACACTTTCATAGAACTCAAAATCACAAAAATTTATAAACAGAATGTATTCCTTTGACGTTTCTAGCATTAATGACTCAGACATTTCATTAGACAATTTATAAAGTAGCCTTGAAGAATTAAATGAAACTAATTTGTTTCTCAGATGACTCATTGTGTTGCGTATTCACTTCTGTGAAGTTTTGTATCTGTAGTTTTCAGAAAGTAATAAAAAGTCTGCAATCACTAAAGGAATTATTTAGTTTTCACAATACATAAGTGCTTAAGCCACGCAGCATTCTATTTAAAGTGCCATTCATAGGGCATTTGGTTTTATGACAGACTATTTTTTGACTTGTGGATGACTTCTGTGGGTTAGGGAGATACAAAATCAGTCTGAATTGCTCATTTTTATAAATCCGTTTTGGTTTTTTTTTCTCCCCTCTGCAGGTAGGTAAGGAATTGTATTTTTCTTATCAAAAATGATATATTGGTAATTTTTTAAACTTTTAACCTTGTTTATAGTGGGTATTTAGAAGCACAGATATGAATCTTTATCATTCTTTTTAATGGAAAAGAAGTTTTAAAACATTTTAAGAAATCATTCTTGAAAATGTGAAGACTCCCCAAACATCTTGTCAACAGCAAAAATTCCCATCTCATTTATCCCAGAGGATTAGTCGTGTTGAGTGAACAGGCACTTTCTGTATGCTCATGTTCATTGTGCAGTCTTGTGCGTCATTTATGTACAACAGATGCATCCTACAGCAGATACAATCTTTTCATTTCCCTGAGCTGTTCTTTGTAGCCCTTGCTGTAAGATGTCAGGTTATCAAAGGCACATTAGAAAAAACACCATCTCCTCCCTGATTACAGCAACCTCTTAGATCTTTGCAAACAATCCTTAGAGCATCCCTGTGCAGTGAAGTGGTGCTGTAATCACTGCACACATATGAGGAAGTAAGGCACAGAGATTTTAATACATAATTCTGGCCAGAGGAATTTGGGAACTCTGGAGCTGAACATTTTTATTTAGTAATCTCTTGCTGTGTTTTTGTATCAATGGCAGTTATAGCTATCTGGATTTATTAAATAATGCATCAGACCTCAAGCGGTCATACTGGGTGTAGTAAAGATGTAGAAAGGCACCTCATGGAGACTACTGGATCATCTGATGTAGCGACCTGATTTAACTGGTGGAGGAGAGCTTGGATCTTCATGATTATCTTTAAAGAGGAGCCTTAATCAACATCATACAGGGATTGCACACTAATGCTAGAGATCGCAAACAGTTTTCCAGTTCTGGAGAGTATAAATCACCCTGAATCTGCTTTTTGTCTCAAGTCTTCTGTCTCAGTCATTACTCACCATCTAACTTTTGTGACAGCAGAAATAAGGAGATCCATATGGCTGATTTTGTAGACAAGTATCACTGACATTCTCAGATTCATCTATGCTTTTTGTAATTTAATGGAAAAGAAGAGCACATGATCATGTAATTACACAGTGCATTTAGCAAAGACATGACAACATTACTTAAGTAGGGTTTCTTTTCTCATATTTGATCTTTGAATGGTGAACTTGAAATTTTAGCATCCTTTTTCTGTTTAGCATTCTAGATGTACGAATTCAAAAGTCTGAATATGCTGATTCTCTGTGGATTCTCCTTTCCTTCCCCTTCATGGACTGTCTATGGTGTTTCAGGGTTTTTTTGCAGCAGGCATGTCTATCAGGATGAAGAGAATGCCATGTCTAAATTTAGACTTTCTCCTAGAAGATGGTAGAGAGCTAAACTGACAATAGAGTGGTGTTTACAGTTTACTTACTGTAGCCAAGTCAGTGGAATCTCCCTTATTTAGATACCATTGCTGGTAAATGATAAACCATCCCAGGGAGATCAACGAAGAATGCAAACCTCCTGGTAGAATAGAGTTGACTTCATGAAGAATTACTGTCCAGTCAGCATAATCCTACTCATAATCCTTTTCTCAGGGTCAATGATAGCTTTCTTTTTTTCTCCCTGATGTTATACTCTGAACTATAAATGTTTGTATCTGTGTCCTTTCTATAGGTTTTTTGGAAGCTTGCCGTCTTATATCCGCCTTCTCTGCTCTAGTTCTCTTCATACTCTTTTTCCACTGCCATTTTGCATTCCCCTCCATCCTGGTTTTTTTTTTTTTTGCTTTCTGTCCTATGTATTTGTTTTGTTCACATTCCTCATTCTTTGGAGTTCTTGTCTGAAGTGCTTGCTTGTCCTTTTTTTCTGCTGTCTCAAGGGGCAGTACAGTCTTCCTTCTGTGGTTTGAGGAAAGGAGAGTGCTGGAGGCTCCAAAGAAACAGGAGGAGTGTTTGCAAAATACACTGCTCTATCTTAGCATAGGGCTTGCTTAGTTCTGTGCAGATGGTGACTGCAGTGTGCCATGAGCTCACAGGAGTTCTGGGTGACAGCGCACATGAGATGTGTCGAGGATGGAACTGCTCTGATCATCCTCTCTGGACCAGGCTTGAACAAATTCAGGAGGAATTTTTCTGAGACCTGTAGTGAAGCCATCTGGAGCAAGTGGCTAAAGAAATACCCATGGAGATAGAACATATCTGCCTGCTAGAGAGATTCATTCCAAACAAGAAGGTTATGCACTTTGGTACAGCAGAGAAAGACTGAAGCCTTCAAGAAAAGAAAAATCCTTCTAAAACTCACGGCCTGAGTTTGCCCACAGAACACGATACTCCACAGATGAGTACTGATGGAATAATACTGCCATGCTTTAGTTGTAGTGTCTGTTGTTGCAGTGCTAGTTTTGTCATCCAGATAACAGTTTCTTTGTGTGTGGCACATGGGCAAAGTCAAGAGACTGAGGAAAATTAGGCTTTTGTGTGGCAAGGCTAATGGCTGGCTTAAAACAAGCTATCTGCCGGCACACCATTTAATGGTAATAAATGGTCCAGCAAAAACATATGTTTCTTCAAGGTGGTATTGACTTTTTATTAGCTTCTATGATCCTTTTGGCTGGTATTTGTCAGAGGAACGTCTTCAGTATGTTTTGAGGTTTGTTTAAAAAGCTGTCTATTGATTGAAATTCAAATATGTTCTCTCTCTCGATCTGGGCCATTTCTCATAACAGTTTTCTACCTTCATGTAGAAAAAGTTTAGATTTTAAAATCTAGGATAAAAAATGGGATTGTTCAGGTAGCATCAGCTTTTGAAAAACTAAAATGCCATTGTGTTACAGTGCATGGCCTTTACTTGGATGCAGGTCTTGTCTCCCACCCTCAAGAAGGGTATAATAGCATTATATTAAAGGATGGAACAGATTCTGCACACAGAAAGAATAAATTGCATTCTTCAGCTTGAAAAGGAGGAAATGTAGAAGGATTTTGGTAATGTTAGGAAATGATCATGAGAGGAGAAGAAAGCATAAGTGACAAGCATCATATTTTTGTGTAAGTCCAAAAGGTCTTGCACCAGAGAGAAGGAACAATTTCTGTGTAAAGAGAATTTAAAGAATTTTTCAGTTTAGAAAAAGCATGACTCAGAAGAATTAAGAGTGAAGCATATAAAATCATTAATATCATGGAGAAGGTGAAGAAGGAGTTATTATTTGCTTTTTCTCATAGTACAAAAGCAAGGCCATGTCCAGTGAAATGATCAAGCAGTAGCTTTAAGACAAATGAAGGGAAGTAGTTCATCATTATGTGCATAATTATATTGCAGGGTTCATTGCTGCAAGAGTGTTGTGGAGGCTTAAAGTTTAAAGTGAATGGGTTCAAAAGCAATTAGATGAATTCATGACGGATACTTCCTTCTAAGGCTATTAAGCATGATGATGGGAACTGGGAATCCCTGAACCACAATCTACAGGAAGATGAAAGGTTACTGGAGGGTTGGGCAGAGGGAAAGAATTGCTCTATGAAAGAGGATGGTACATTCTTTTGCTAAGTATCCAGTGCCAACCACTAGTAGGGATGGAAGTAGCAGGGAAGGGAGTGATGGCTCCCTCCTATTTGTACCTTCCCCTTATCTATATACATTGATGAGATCCTCCAAACCTTCCAAGGCTTGTCTTCTCTAGAGCTGAACAGTCCCAGCTCTCACAGCCTCTCATCAGAGAAGAGCTTCTCCAGGCCTTTCATCCTAACAGTGGCCCTTTGCTGGTCTCTCTGCAGTACTGCAACCAGTGCTGCAGGTGTGGCTGTACCACTGCTGAGTGGGTAGATTCTAACTGCTTTATTTTCCCAATATGAATTTGAGAAATCCAGACAGTGCTGTTTATCCTCCTGTAAAAGAAACATGGACGTTTGCATATGTGCAGCATGATTGTGTAAGATACTTTTGTGGTGCTGCAATAGATGATCCGTTGTGCAGGATTAATTAACGCTTTGCCACAATCATATAGAAAAGATACTGTTCAAAGAGGAATATTTAATCTAAATGTGTTTGAGTAATGAATTGCTTAATTTGTACTTGTTTTTAGTTCCTAAAGTATCTAAAAAGATTCTTGACATTTTGAAATGTTGCAAAAGTCTGCCATTTGTATACATTTTATTGTTGAGAAAGTCTCATGGGTGTTTTTCCCTGTGGGTTTTGTGTTTTTACATTTTTCATCAAGAGATGAAAAATGCTTAATATTTCTGGGAAAAAAAGAAAGCTATGATTCGCATTTGAGAATTTTGAAGCCATCAGAAATTTGAGTCTAAGATATTCCACTACAGAGAGAATGGGTATTTATTTTACATAACATTTTTTATGACCTTTGTTGTGTTTGTTATAGAGAGAGAACTAAAAAGCAAGTTGTCATATGAAATCGTAAACAGAAAACTACTTGATCCTGTTAACTACTTAACACTTGGCTATGGTTTTACAATAACACAGAGTGTAGGGTCTCTGACAAATGCTATTTTTGTAGCCTTTCAAAATTTGGAAAAGGAATATAAAGATACCACAGAACTAACCTGACAACTTCAACAAATGCTCTGACTTCATAAAGGCTGTATTTTCTGTCTTAAAAAAGAAAGTCTCACAAGTTACTGTAAATTTAAACGCTGTTCAAGCGGGGAAACTTAATTTGCTTTTTGCTTGTACAGGAAGAATTAAAAATTAACTGGTGGCATCTATGGCATACTTTTTCTCCTTTCCTGCAAGCTCCCCATGATCATTATCTCTCTGATGGGAGTTTTGGGGCTGCGCATGCTGTCCTATCCTTTCATGTTCATGCAGTCATGGATGTCTTATCATTTTTGTTTATTGCTTGCAGAATGATAAAGCTGGTATAGTGGTATAGAATTAAGATGCAGGCAATATGTGTGTAAGTCTTAGCATGACTCTGAACATAATATACAAGAAACACTTAAAATTGTGTTCTAAGCAATTGCCTAGAATAAGGCACAAGAAAGAAATCAATGTATTAAAAATTCTACTGTTACTTGTCTTGCACTGATTTTTTTGTCTAGGTTTTCAAGGAAAAGGAATCTTTTGGGCATTTGCAAAACCATGTTCCAGCTGAATAATGTTTTATATGAGGCGTGATTGTCATTACCTTTTGTAATATAAGAACTGGAGTTATTAAATGTCAGCAGGTGACAGGTTCAACATAAACACATTAAGACAGTTTTTCACATTAATTAATGAAATATTGATTTTTTTTTTTTTGGCAAGAGACTGCTTCTGCAATGCTAAAAGTCTTCATGTGTTGAAAAAATATAAAAAAGGTAAAGGAAGAAAAAACTGTTGAGGGCTATTAAACACAAAGATACCATTTCTGTATCAGGAAATCCCTGAATTGAAATCTCCACTGTGCTAAGAAAAAAGCATTACAAGCTTAGCCTATTTTTATGATCTTTCAGTCTTCATTACTGGACACTTGTCAGGAACAGAAAAGCAGATTAAAAAATCTTTGGTCTTATAGAGTATCTTCCTTTGGTTGAAGAATAGCTGCATTAGGTTTCAGAAGGGCAAGGTTGGCATTATGGTTGCTAAAAAATTATTTACTTGATTTTTCATATTGATTTACTGCTTTGTTTTTCTACATCAGAAAGTTATGCATGGAACATTCTCAGTGTAGGGTCCTTGGTTCTGCCTCACATACTTGCTTCAAAAGTTTTAACGTTGCTATTTCAGTTTCCTTTTATTTGTTTCAAACAGAGAGTTCAAAGGGAAAAGCAAAATCCACCTTGTTCTAAGGATATCTATTTTATTCTTTGTTACCTTTATCCATTTCTTTATGATGTTTTGGTCTACTGGGTTACTCTAAAAATATTTCCCTTTCTTGAATGCAAGTAGTTCATGGATTCTCTTCCCCAGGACTCTACAGCATCTTCCTATGTTGAGTAACGGGTTCTCTTTCATTCCTAGTTACCCTGCTAAGCTTGCAATAAGAATTGCCTCTTCTTCCATACAGCCATTGGGTTCTAATCCTAACCTGATTTTAAGTTGATTCTTTTCTCTTTAAAAAACTAAGAGCTCAATCCAAATGAAGCTGAAAGATGTGAAGTGGTGCCTGCAAAGAATTTTAGTGTTAGACTTTCCTTGTGTCATCCTAACCTTTCCCAAATTTTGATCAAGCCCCAAATATATAAGCACTTTTAACTGGTGTAACTCCAATTAAATTTCTTTATTGCCTGAAAGTCTGCTTGTGCACACTTCTAGCATTACAAGCAATCTTAGCAGACATGTCTGTACATCATACACAAATTTTGAATATTTCTGAGTATCCCACTCTTTGAGGAACCTCTGAAGTGTGTACAGATCACTCTGTATACAAGTGACAGAATGAATGATGTGCACAATACATTCCCCATGACTCCTGAGCAGCACACACACTGCCCTGAGTGTCTCAGCATAGTAGTCTCACTGAGGACTAGAGTGTTTAGGATCACTGGAACAGGACAGAACAATTGTGCATTCCCGTATTCTGGTCCAAATTGTTTAGTCCTTCCCTAATAAGGTAGCTGCAGGGTGACAAATCAGGGCAGTTCAGGAGCAAGAGCTCCATTAACTTCTCCTCACAGTGCTGCTTCCTGGACTTACCCCTCTGTTTTTTAAGCCTGGCATACCCTTCTGCCTTAGAAGCAGAAGGCGCCTTGTTTTCTCCCCTGTGCCTGTGCATACCTGAGGGGTTTCTGTAGGGTCTGTGCCTATTATGTTTTGGAGATAGATGCTGGTGGTCCTCTGTTAAACCATCTTTGGAATGCAGGGTAGAGGAAGTCACATCCTCTAATGCATCTTCATTAACATGCACTCTTAGTCTAAAAAACTCATTTTGTATTGCTCTATTCCTTGCATTGCATCAATTCCTAGCCAAATTGTAGTATTAAATGATCATTAGACCTTGTATAAACCATAAATACTGGCTTAGGTTTATTTGTCTCTAGTCACTGCTTTAGTTTAGTGTTGCTTTGCTGGGGGTCTACCCAGGAGCTGATTGAATATTGATGGGGAACAGTGGTCACGTAAAATACATTCTGAACTTGGAGGAACTTTGTCTTCTGTTCTCATCTCTAACTAATGTTTGCTTTACCTAGTTTATCTTGTCTGATAAATGGTAAACATCTCAATCTCACAGGTCTCATGTGATTTCATGATGTTCAATCTCCTTCGTTAAAAAACATTTCTACAGTTCACCCTTTCTGTCTTGCAGTTGAAATAACTTTTAATGCACCATCTAACCTGAGCAATTGCTTTTTACCTGAAACCCCTTTCCTTTTTATAAAGTTGATGATGTTCCATGAAGGAGCTGCAGGACTTCAAGAACCATATATTATTCAAATGCTTGGTGAGAAGCAGTGGGTCTGCAGGGCATTGAAGTAGGAAGAATAAAAAGGCAAAATTACAGTGCTTCATTTCTTCCAAGCTGCTGTGCTCTATTACTCATTCTGAGAAGTCCTTTCTATGTACCATTCCAGGGTGTGAGATACACAACAGAAATACATCAGGTTTATAGGTAAATTTCTCCTCTAAAATACATATTTTTTTCAATTTATCTAATATTTTGAAAAGAGCTTCTCAGTGAGGAGCACACAAGCCAAAAATGATTTGCAAATCATTTGCCAGTTACTCTTAGAAATGAAACCATTTAATTACTAGAATTACTAAATAATCAATAGTCTTTGCCAAGATAGGTGGTAATTCTGATAAATAGCTCTTGTGAGCAAACTTGTTAGATTCAAACATTTGTCATGGACTTGTTTTCAAGCACTTTATGTAATTTTACCTTACTATTTAACATTGTTTACCTGTTTAGGTAAACATCATTATAACTTATTTATATTATGCTATAATGTTTATTTCTTATAAAATGACTTGTAACTCCAAATTCCCATAAATTTAGAGCCAGCTTACAGAACAGTTCATGTTTCATAGGGATAAACTAGATCTGAAACAAGCAAAAATCCCCAAACAAACAAACAAAGGGAAAAAAGAACAAAAAAAGAGAAAACCTTTGTTGAAGTGTTTCAATTAATTAACTCTCTTTTCGAAATTCAAGGTAAACATTTTGATTCTTCTTTTGGTTAATAACCATTTCTACATCTTATTGTAATTTAAATTTAAGGAAGTTGGGTTGTGTTGTTTGTTTTTTTTGTTTTGGGTTGTTTTTTTTTTTTTTTAAATTCTTAGGAATTCTGGGCAGGGAAAACTGTTTCCCTCCTTGATATAAATACAGAGAGAGTGAGGAGGTGCAATAAGGCCAAGCACACACACATTGTTCTGCAGACCTCAGATCTGGGGAAGGAGGTCTCTGTTGGAACCATGTATGGAACAAGTACATTGTGACGATGTGTCACAGTTAGTGATGTGAAGAAATTAGTGAAAATGCTTTTGGAATCTGTTGAGACGTCATCTCTCAGGCCAAAATATTGCAGTGGTTATTAGGCAAATCTATAACCAGTGTTATCTCTGTGGATTAATGTAAATTACCTGTAGTAATTTAACTAGTTACTTCCTAGTTATTAAGGTTATTACAAACCTAACACCTCAAGACAAACTTGGCTTTATGTAATTTATCTAATATGTCCTGACTTCTTCAAGATGATACCTGCTTATGCCCTGAATTCATCAGGAGGATGTCATGTAAATATGAAAGGCATTTTTCTTTGGACCAAAAATTTGTTTGCAATGATGCCTTTTATATACACTTGAGAGTCTGCTTGGGTGATAACATAATTCAAACCCATGAGGCAAGGTGCAAACTGCATCTCTGAGAAGTTGTCTTAGGCAGTCATCCTTGTGTACTGTTCTGGACAGTTTAAGGGAATTGCTTCTTAATTACAGGGTTGTCCTTGATAACAGTGAAAAAAAATTGGTTTGGACAATATCGATTCCAAGCACTGCTGTTCCTCTTTCAGGACATTCCCAGCCAGCAAAACATTCCCTGAGGGTCAGATAAAACAGCTTAAGTTCACCCCATGCTTAATTTAATCAATAGGAGCCTATTTGCTTTGCAGAATGTTGGCCATGTTAATTCAGCCATGGAAATGTCATCATCATCATGTGCCTCTGAGGTACAATAGAAAATGAGTTTTGGTAAAATATGTACAAGGCTATCCAAGTCTCTTGAATTTCTCCCAATTATTTTTTTAGAAGAGCGTAATATTTTTTATAATATTAATTTTGGCAAGTTTTACCCTTCTTCCTTTGGCTGCACATAGTGATTTTCTCTTTGTAAGCATTTTGTCTGAAACACATCTATTTTTAGCAAGAGCCTTGTGTCATCCCTCCTATGTGACAGGGAGAACTGAAAACAGCCATCCTGGGCTAACAGCTGATTAGTGTTTGGAAGGCCACTGATGGAAAATTTCACCTTCAGAATATTTACCAACACTACTCACAGTGTCTGTGAGATAAAAGAGTAACAGTATAACTTCTTAGAGAGAAATTGGGATAAATTGAGATTAATTGCTTTGCCTAGAGCCACATTTGAGCTCAGTCATGTGGTCCAAAAGTAATGCTCCACAACGGATAGGACTCAAGTGCTTTGCCCGAGGAGTCTATTAGTCTAATTATAAAAGGTCATCAGTGTGTTCTCATTACCTGAAGCAAATGATTAAAATTCAGAATAAACAATAATGCAGCATTGTTTGTTTCTTCTTTAACAAACACCTCAGATTCCCACACAGGTATGTCTGGTGTTCAAGCTACAGTGTCCAATTTTGTCTTTTGGGTTTCTTTGTTGGCTCTGGGCATTTTCTCAGCTGCAAACTTTCTGACTTGCTATAGTAACAAGCCATTACAGAAAGGAAAACATTTTGAGATTGCATTTTGGGGACTTGAATTTTCCTGATCGTATTAGTATTACTTTTATGCATGCCATGGCAGCAAGTCCATTAGCAAAACAAACAGGGACTAGAGGGGGAGCTGGTGAAATGAATACAGAGCATTAGCAGAAGCAGCACAGTCTGTGGCTTAGGACAGTGCTTGAGCAAGGCTCTGTTATCACCTGGGAAATCCTTTCAAGGCGAGAAAACCAAGGAGCTAATAATAATCCTAACTATAAGTGTGAAAATAACCATAATCTTATAATTTTCTACTGAAGAACACAGCAGAAAAAAGTCCATGGCTAGGTGGGGAATATTGCAGGCAGAGATGATTGCATTTTACTGCTGTGGAACGTAAGTAGTGCTTGATCTCAGCAGCACTGATGTAGTGACCAGTGGTGCACCTTGGACAGGTGACACAGGTCAGTGTCAGGAATCAAATGAAAATTGACTTGGCTGCAGTGCAGACCACATCATGCGTGTCAAGGTGTGCTACAATCTGGCATTTATGGGATTTCCTTCATATTTCCAGCATCTGATGGGATGAGAAAGGATACACAGAAAGCAACCAGCTGAGTTGTTTTTATGGACTTGTGTCTATAAAAGAGAACGGTGGAGTGAAATTGGTTTCAAAAAGAAAGGGAAGAAAAATGCTCCTTCAGTTAAGGTCTTCTTTCATAGCTTTTTTCCTAAGCAAACAGAGCCTTGGTAGGGCAACTGACCACAGGGTTGTTAAATAATTTTGAAATTCATACAATGAAATGCATCATGCCAGTAACAGGTGTTAAAGAAATTATAACTGAGTGGTGTCATATTTCATCATTTTTTACCATTTAATTACTCAATATGCATGAAATGAAAATGAACCAATTTATTTCTGCATGTGATCCATTTCAGCTTTTCTTTTGTTTTTCTTTTTAACGATGAAAATTAATACTCCTTGTTTGCTCTGATATGAAAATTCAGTGTTACATCTGAGTTATGATAAATCTAGTAGCATCATATTTAATAATAACAAAACTACACAATTACAGAAAAGTGATACGATTTAAATAATTTAGCTTTCTCTGGCTAAAGGGCTTGCTTCTCCAGTTACAAGATACATAAATGAGAGAAAAATACTGTATTTGAAATGTTTTTTTGATAGGTAATTTTTTTAATGCAATTTGGCATTGCAAATATAAAAGAGCATTATCAAAAATTTGGACTTTAAATGGCACTGTTACGCCTTAATAAACTCTTTGTTAAATGTATGTACGTTTCTTGTCTATTGGTCTTAGCACTTTTTTCCCCAAAAATTCTGGGTTTTGAAAACAAAATATGCTACACTTCTGTTTAAAATACTCATGTACTAACAATTTGATAGATTGTTGGGAGTTCTTTTACCTGGCAGTGAATACACTAGCAACCTAGGATCTGGAGTGTTATTTATTTTCAGGTATTCTATGTTCTAGTCAAAAGTTAAGTTCCTCATTTTGGCATCACAGGTGTTGTTCAAACATTGAATATTCTGTGCTTGGAAAAGCACAGGTTTGAAAACCTGGCTGTTCATTTTTTAACACAAATTAAGCTGTGTTTCCAGAAGATGTTTTTGCTGCAGCAGGGAGTGCAGAACTACCATCTATTTCTCACTCTCTAAATGTGCAAAATTCAGCTGCAGCTGCTTTGACAAGTTTTCTGCAGTGACCCCTGGTGTTGTCATATATGAAAGTGAAAACACAATTTTACATTTGTTCTAAGTAACTTCTGGTAGGCAGATGTTAGGGATTCACCTTTAGGCAGTTGCTTTTTCATAAGTTAAAATGTTATTTTCATTTTTTCTCTTCATCCTATTTTCCTGTGTCCTCTAAGAGGAAAATAGAAATTCTGGGTGATGGAAAAGCAGCAGTGCCTTCTATTCGGTCGAAAAAATAAAACCCAAACCCAAACAGTGAAGAAAGGAAGAAGTACTCTTCTCAGAAAATTGTTTACATAAAATACTGTAGTCAGAAAGTGATAAAGAATAACTGGTTTTTTAGCAGCAGAAGAACAAGAGAATATAGTCTTCAATTCCCTTACATGTTTTGTAATGCAGATTCCCTTTAAAGTAGCCTTGCCAATGTACCTTAAATATATTTTAGAATTATTTTACCATGAAATTAGTTTTTCTCCATCGTTGACTTAGTTGAATCCTTCTTTTTGATCTATGCTGGGACATTAGGAGTGAAGCCGTGGCTGCACATACTGTTTTAGTCAGTTTCTATCAGAAAATGTTCTGCAGTAGACCATACCCAGGGAGAGCAAAGGTTATTTAGCATAGCCTGGCTGCTCTGTAACCAGCTCCTTCAGCCCTCACCATGAGTCTTATTTAATTCCCACACTCTATACTTCAGCCACCAGGTTGTATTTACATATTTATTACCCAGAGGAAAAGCAGAGAAGGAATTTCAGTCTTGAGAACAGGTGCAGAGCAGCAAGAAGCTCTTCAGGTTGTTCTCGTGCCCTGCTAGTCATTGCTCAGCCAAACTTAAACTCCAGTCTCCAGATTTCCTCTCTAGTAACCAACCTGCAAAACATTGCCTGCCTTTTAACCTTATACATTAGGTTTTGCGTTGCTTTTGGCTTTTTGGTGTTTTTTTTTTGTTTGTTTGTTGTTGTTTTTTGGGTGGTTTTTTTTTTGTTTTTGTTTTTTTTTGGTCTTTTTTGTTTTTTTTTTTTTTGAGGAGGATTAAATGAAGCAATTAGAAGTAATAAATTGGTTGGGGTAGACAATTTACTGATATTTCGCTGTCACTGTCCCTTTAATGGCTATTTTTCCTATTCACTTGCAGATAGTTCATTTTCCTGCCTTTTCAAAAAATTTTTTTGAAAGTGTTACCTTAAAATAGCTGTGGGGAAAAATTATTCTTTGCTTTTGATTTATACAGTCTGTTAAGGAACCACTATACCAAAATCAAGGTGCACTTTAACATTACAAGGTCACTTATAGCAGTTCAGCCTTATATTAAGGAAAACTATTTTTCTTAGATCTTTGTGGTATTTAATTCTAATTTTATCCTCCTTTAGGTGCAATGCCTTTTTTCTTTTTCCTTTATTTTCTGCTTAAATAGTAGTTTCTTGCCTATCTGAAGCAAGAAGTTAAGCGAGTCTGTAAAAGATGTGGTAGCTGGATTTCAGGGGTTGAATACCATATTGCAGGTTTTGGAACTAGTCTTCCTCTGAAGTGAAACACCACACAGCACTTTGTTTCTGAAATAAGAGCATACCTCTGTTAGACTGCCCTAATCTAGGTTTTATGAGAACCAAGAACTCTGCGCATAAAAAGAATATAGGAAATTTTCTTAAAGGTAGTCCACATCTGAATCCACACCTCTAGGAGTCTAATCTCTTTTATTCTTGTGTATACCTAACATTGCCTGTGTGGGTGTAATCCCTGAATATCCATGATGGCTCTGTTTTCCATGATTAGCATTTTAAGATCAAGAAAAGAAACCTTAAAATTTTTTTTGTGATGTTATGTTACATCTGTTGCAGTAGGTAACATTTGGATAGCATATACAAAAATTGCCACAGCTCTGCAATCCTTTTGTCTTCTGCTTGTCTACAGTGCTCTGTGAAGAAAGGGAAACTGGTTAGAAGGCAATGCTGACTGGTCTTTTCCTAGGAGTGTACACAAATGGACAAAGAAATAGGATAAACGTTGTAATGTCTACTTATGAATAAAAATGTTGTTAATGACAAACAGATACCACTAGCATCAGGCATCTAGTTTTCAGCTGAGTTTCAGATGTCTTAGTTCAACCAGATCTGCTTACTATCCTTGCTTCTGTTGTGAGTACAGACAAATTGTTATATAACCTATTACATTACATATACTATGACATAAATTGCATTTTTTATATACACAGATGTTCTGGTTACAGCCAGAGGCACTCACAGGGTGTGCCTACCCAGAGCTCCTCTCTAGGGACTCTCTTCCTTTTCCTTCCCATGGAAGCTGGACTGTGTGCAGCAAACTAGGCCTGTTACCTGATCCATAGGAGCCACTGGGGTGGCACCTGGCACATGGATTCAGGAATTTAGAGAAATCTAGTAAGAAATACGTAAACTTGTTCCATAAGTTTGGAAGCCTGCATCTTAACCTGAAATTAAAGATGCATATATTGTACCCTACAGTTTTCTGACCCTTTAATATTTTGTACAGCATACATACTGCATGACTTAACACTTCAATAATTTGTGTAATACATTTCCATTTTGACACAGCCTGCAAGCAGCAGGGCAGTTTGGCTTTTGTCCGGCAACTAAAATATCTGGTGATGCATGAACGTAATTTTTAAAAAAAATAAATGCCCACTGATATTTTTAGAAGATGTGCACTTCAAGCTGAAGAGCTAGCTGGGTTCCAGCCAGATGCTGCCTGTCAAGTGCTCCTTTCTGGACACCTCTGCCTGTGGTGTGTCTTTGTGTGCAGTGGTGAGCAAGGAGTGGCAGAGAACGGTGTGCCTGTGTTTAGTTTCTGTGCCTGGACAGTCAGCCTGTGACTTTGCACATTCATGAAACATCTTTTAGCTCTGTCTGCCTGTGGGAATTGGCTTCCAGACTCGGGATCTTGAATGCTCTGCTGCAATCATGTGGTGCCCAGTTTCTGCATCCAGAAACAGCAAGTGGGGATTTGTTTTGTTGGGACTTTGACTTGCTGTTTGGATGGATAAACCAATCCTGCACATGAAACAGTGCTCTGCTTCCCGAGTTAATTTTTCACTCAGTTGAAATTTATCATCCTTCCTAACCTGCTCAAGATTGATTTTTGACTGATTTTTCTTACCATTCAGTGGTTCTCTGCTTCTACTTTGCAGTTGTTTCTTTGGGTGGTTTAAGAACTGCCCAAAAAGGGTGTTTTCCACCCACCAAAAAGTGGGTGCACCCACTGCCAGGTGCCCAGCTGCTCCTGTGCTGCACCCCACTGCATGGCTGTGACACCAGCCCAACCTGACAGCTTGCATTCCAGGGGCCCATAGCTTAGCCTTGTGCTGCCAACACCTTAGGCATGGTCCTGTTACTTTAAAACCTGCAATATTCCCAGAAGCTAGGTGTGGAAAGGAAAATAAAGAAGCAAATAAAGCCCTTATCCCCAGCCTTTGGAGCAGGAAAAAGCAGGGGGAAAAAGTAAAGAAAGTTTAAGTTTTGTGAGTGAACTAGTAAAAATTCTCGTCAGTTGCAGATTTTTAGATACCTTTTTATTTCTTTAGAAGGGTAAATATTCCTTTTTGGAGGATCACAGAAGGGAAAACTATCCATTAACTCACCTCACCTTTCTCTTCACTAATGTATTATTTTGTGACCTATACATGCTGCTGCTTTGCTGTATCTTCTAGTGTGTCAGCTGCTGACGTCTATTGCAGGCAGAGAGTCAAATTAATTACAAGGAAAACAAAGCATCTATGAATACTTGAAATCATTCCCGTGAAATGCTTCTTAGCTTTGTTGGATAGTGTAAAAATAGTACGTTGTTAATGTTGTTTTGAGCCTGTCTGAACAAATTTACCTGGAGGGGAGAAAGGAAAATCTATCTGGATTGCACCCAGGCAGAATGGAACACACCAAGGCATTACAGCACTGTGTAACAGCAGTGTGTGAGTAATAAATCATCTGAGTAAACTCTTACTGGAAGGTGGAATAATGCTACTTGAGCTAACAGGTAGTTGTTTGTTTTGAAAGCTTATTTTCTGCTTAATATAACCAAAGTTATGCAAGCTCACTAAGTGACACTAACAGGTAAGAAGGATGTTTACTCAATTTAATGCTAATTTGAAATATATGATTAAAAGTATTGTGTGACTGGGTGATGGATGGCAGATGAAATATTGAAGAGTGCATTGAAAAGGAAGAATTATCCTAACTTTGTGTGAGTGGCAGTGAGTTCTTGAACATTCTATTTCCATTAAAGAAAAAATCTTCACATTTTAGGAGGTAATTCCATAAAAACATTACCTCTGTGCTCAGTGGTAGTCCAAGAAACAGAATATTGGGGGTGATTGTGTGGAGAATAAAAAACAAAGCCAGTCAGAGCTGCAGAAACCTGTAACTTGTATGGTTCTGTCCCCCTTCCATCTTGACAATGAATAAATAGAACTGCAGAAAGTACAATGCAGATAATAAGGAGAAAAAAAAAAGGTGTGAAAGCAATTCTGCACAAGTAAATGATTAAATAAAGCTGGACTTACCATCCTTGGAATGAGAGGATTGAGCGGTGAATATGATAAGCAGAGATGGAAAAGGTGAACAGTTTCAGGATGTCTCTCACCAGATGTCAGAGGCAACAAACAAAGCTAATGGATGTCAGGTTCAGAACAAAGGGAGATGCTTCCTGTGTTGTGTGGCCAAGGATATTGTATGATCCAGACATTTACATGGGTTCAGAAAACAAAGTGAAATTGAGCAAAATGGAATAAAAATGTGTCACCGAACACAAAAAAATCTTTGTCAAAGCACACAGGTGATATGCCTGTGATTCAGGACAGTACTGATCTGCATCCAGCTGGGAGCATATCCCTGGAATGTGTCTCTGTGTGATCACTTTGCCCTGTTGCTGAAGATTCTGAGCTAAAAGACTTTTTGGTCTCAGTGAGACAGCTCTTCCATTTCTTTTGTTGTGTGTGGGAGGCTAGAGTTCAAAAGAGCAGTGTGGTCACGTTCACTCAGTTGTAAAAGAGAGTTGAATAGATCTTTACAGTATACCAGCCCCATGAAGGGTTATTGACTGGACCCTTCTCATCTCCTGAGTGTTTTCTGTTCATTACCAGAAATTAGTCTCAGCTGCCTTTGCTTGTCCTCAAAAATGTAGTGTAAGAGGTTGCAGAGTGTATTACATACTTTTTAAAATTTTAATATTTTATTTTATTTTGTTTTCCATGGATTTTGTTCTCTGAGAATCCTGTGTGGGCCTAAATACTACAGGTACAGAAATAAATAGTAATAGCTTTGTGTGTGCAGATGAGCTTTCTGTCAAATAAGGGAACAGAAGGAAGGAAAAGAGAAATTAAGGAGGTTGTAGAAAGTCTACTGAGATCTAAAATGAGATGTAAAGTGATTAAAGCAGAGGGGGAAATGGATGTCTGATTAAAGATAAGGAGTTCCGATAATGTGACCTTTCATGCCTGCTGCATCTTTGATGGTCAGTGCTAAGTCAAGAGAAGGGCTGATTCAAAGGGCAGCACAATCCGAGGTTGGTTGCCTCACACCAAAAAATGAGTTCAGAAAGAAGGAGAAGGCAATTTTTAATTGTGCGTTGAAAAAAAGGAGCAACAAATGTAGATGTGGGGGACTGGTAGTGTAGTCACCTTTGTCTGAGTGTCGCAGAGCTGGAGAGCTGTGACATATGTGTGAGAAAGCTGCAAGCAGACAAATTCACTGCTGAAAATGTAGGCAGGGGCTTGTGTAGAGGCTGTTGCAGGGCAGTAGTGAAATAGGGGCAGTTTGCTGTCCATGCTGTAGATTTTAGAGACTGAAGCTGTAATTCAGCACTAGAGGATAATATATGTTGGGTTCCTAAATAAAACATTAAATTTGCCCATACTGGCTCAGCTGAGAAGCTGCACCTCTCACCTGTTAAATGACATATTGGCCACTCCTGATGGATATGCAACCACTGCACGAATTTGCAGAGAAGGGGATGGAGGGCTGTGCAGCTGAGTGACAGCAGAGTGTTTTCTGTAGTACCTTTTAACTCAGACACACATGCAGACAGCTGGAAGGTTTCCTCCTGGGGCCACCTTTCTGTGCTGGAAGAAAAACTGCTCTTAAAGGTGGCTATTTCATGCAACCATGGTGTCCCTGTGATTTCTGTCCCCAGCTCCTCTGGGTGACCTGCGGGATCCCGATGAGTGCTGGTTGGTGTTTTCCTGACCAAAGAGCAGTCGGCCAGCGCTGCAGGGGAAGAACACACATCTTCACTGACCCTGGGATTTGGGGTGGGAGCACCAGCTGCATTTCCTTCTCAGTGAACTTCTGGAGAGGTCATAATGAAACTAAAATCCCATCTCACTACCATCACGTCTTCCCCTCAACTCATGGCATGTGCCTTCTATAAATGAGCTGCCTCGTGTGGCAGGGATCCATGACTAAAAGGGGATTTTAAGACTCTGACTTGGTCCCTCCCTGGCACAGCAGCCTCCCATTGCCTTCTGGATCTTTTTCATCTGTTCTCTGCCATCTAGTTGTGCTGGAAGCTGGCAGGATTCCTGGGGGAGTAATACTGTCCTGATTTATAGAGGCATTGGAGAAAATGGGGGCGGGCAGGGTGATGGTGAATTTTGGACTGTTGTCCTCTGCTGATGACACCTCTAAAAAGTGTTCCTTGAGAGGGAAATGCTGCCTTTCATCCTTTACTGGAGTGCCATCAATCCTTTGTTATCCCTTCAGGCTTTCCATTAATTAACAGATTTTCAATTGTAAATAGGTGGCTTAAAAGCCTTTCTCATTTTATCCCTGAACATCTCTGGCATTCATATGAGCTACTGTCCTTTTCTCTATTACTCTGAAGTTGATTATTGTGATACCAAAGAATTTTTTTCTATGTAGAGCTTCTTCCGGTTGCCTAAAAAAGTAGTTATATTTGGTTGCTTCAACACAGTGTTACCCTTTCCTTTGTTCATTTCAAAACCTTTTTCAGCATTGGAATGTTTCTGGAAGTGGTCAGATTTTTCCAGAAAATCAGGAACAGCTGTGCTAGAACAAACCAGTAACATCTTCTTTCCAAAATCCCACATCTGGTGGTGCTGCACACTGAACATCTGTCATGGATTATTTTGTGAAGCACTGCAGGGGTTTATGATCTTTTTATCTTATCTGTTGTAATCAAGTGTTCCTTTGAGTATGTAATCTCATTTCATGGATAACGGATGTACATATGTCAATATCTTTTCTGCATGTATATACATGCAACAACCTCCGTGGTTAATTATAGATGATTTAGAAATTTTAAAAACCCCACCCTTAATAATTTATTAAATGAAAATATGTTAAAATTATATCTTTATTAATTCTATATTTACAACTTTTGTCATTCAGTTTCATCCCTTATTGCCTTGTTCTTCTGGATAATAAAAGGAAAACAGTCAATGTAATATGTCTTCGATGGTTGATTGTGTACCCTATGTGCTTTGCATACTTCTATCCTCCCTGTCTTAGCTTTCTCTACCTTATGAGGCACCTTAAATACTTCTGTGTTTTTTCCACTTGCCCGCTTTTGAATTTTACATATTACTTGCTATAGCTTTTGCTTTTGAGATAGATGACAAGAAGTACCAATCATTTATTCCTTGTTAGCATGTGTTATAGCATGATAAAACCAAATACATAATTAGGTACTGTTAATTTGCCAAGTATGATGAAGTGCTTGGTATATTTATATATAGTTGTAAGTGAAAAGAAGTTCTGTGCTGCATTACACAAAAGCTTGGGAGAAAAATAAACAACAAACTAGAGAGTTTACTGTAGAAATGTAGATTCTTTGTTCAGATTTTTTTTGAAGATGTTTGTCTGTTTTCAAGTTGAGCTGAAAACTCCAGGCAAGTTCTGATCAATTTAGAAAATCTGGTACTTCACAGGTAAGGGACACTTATTACCCCCATCTACTCAACAGCCTCTGCCAATAACAGAGTGGTCTTGCTGAGCCTCCTCCATGCAGTTTAGGGATACTACTGATCAGGAAGAGATGTTGCTTTGTCTCATAAGCATTCCCAAGGAATTTAGGCAGCACATAAGGTACTACTCTAGCATTGCACACACCTTTTTCTATCTTAATTGCAGGCCTGGTTGTACACTGCTTCTAGGAAAAGAAGTTTACTGTTCATATTGTTTGTGTGCCTCCTTGTTTGGCCAGGACACACAGTATATAAACTCTGCCTGTTGCCTGTGGCTGTAACTCCTGCCGATTGCATCCAGCAATACCTGGGGAAGATTGCAACTTTCAAAAGAGAGGTAGTGGCAGCTTGCTGTACCAGAGAAAAGAGAACCCTTAAATTAGACCTAAAGTGTATAAAATGAAAGGAAAAATACACTGCCATCAATATCCTCAATGCTTCCCCCAAAGTGTTTCTATAAAGGGGTGGTAAAAGTTTAAATTTATTTTCACTAGTCTCATTACATATCAGCCTTTTTTTTAGCATAGAAAATTGTAAAAACACCTGGTAAATTATACCCTGAAACAGGCTAATTGTTAGCTTTTTGTAATTATAATCAAGGGCTTTTATATTTACTAAGGAAAAGTACTACGTGGGAATGTAGATAGTATTATTGAATATAGAGCTCTTGATTTATTTTCATCTTGTTTTCCCTTTGATCTGATTATTCTGAATGACAAATCTGTCATCCATGTGAACACTGGGAATACTGACTTTGGCTTGCTGTATATTCAATTCTAACAAGTAAGAAACTTGCTTCTAAATATTTCTGCAGCGTGGTTTTCACCTATGCCCTGCTTTGAGCAGATGATGATGTTTTCATCTTGCACTATGCAAGATGCTTTTAATTAGTTTAGTGTAGTCAGCTATAAATCATTTGCTGTCCTTGAATGCCAGAATTGATGACTGCCATTATAATACTCTGAAGAGGTGTGAGAGAATCCAGTTTAATGAAATAGCCACTTGGGCTTCCTTATTCCATCCGTTTATGTTTTTGTTTGGTAGTGGCAATAAAAAAGTTTGTGGTTCACAGTCAGATTTGTGTTCAGGTCAAACAGCTCTTCTTAGATGTAAGCGTGTACAGATGCACCTGCAGACAGATACTTAATGTGCAAAAACTTACACAGTTGATTTAATAGAGTAATGATGACAGAGGGTGGTGATTTTCTAATGTATGAGAAAGTTGTAGAGCTGCTGGTTGTTAACACTGGAGCTTAAATGGGTAGTATGAGGTCTAACTCTTTGAATGTTACTCAGGTATTTTCTTTCCTCAGTCCATTTACATGATTCTCCTGAATATAATTTCTTGAGAAGTATGTCTTCACCTATTTGAAAATGCTCATTACAATATACAAGCATTAGATAGTCAAGAGATGATGTAAGCTTCTAAAATACTACAGGTTTTGAATGGAAGAAAAACCTCTTGGGTTCCTGTCACACTTTGAAATCACATTTTAAACCTCTACTTTGTGTCTAGCCATGAGAATATTGTAAAATGCTGCATTACAAAGGCTATAGGTAGTTAAAGAACAGTATGGACCCTGGATTAAACTTGGGCTCTTTTGAGGATACATTAAAACACATTTGTTTTGGCATCCTTTTTTTAAATGTAAATTACTCTCAGAAAAGCATCTGAATGTAAATTTTAGAAAGACAAATGTGGTCTGATTCTAAATAATCTGATCTAAATAATGTATTTTCTTTATGAGGAAAATATCTTTTCCCGTTGACTTTATTATTTGATTAATGCACTCAAAATATTCAGGGAAACAAAAACTGAAAGGCAGGGAGTCAAATAATTATGAGGTATGTATTTGATTAGGAGTGTTATTATATAAAAGAATGCAGATAAAAATTAGGGATTTTTTCTGCATTTTACAGTTAGGATGTCACAAAAGAGCTGCATGTAACTCAAATACATCTTTTTTTCAGCTACTACCCAATGGGAGTAGGTGTGAAGGAGACTATTTTCCTTTCCCTTAAGTTTTTTTTACTCTCTTCCAGCAGCATTTGATGCTGATACTTCTCGGTGGCTTTATTGCCCCTGCCATTGCTATTGATGTTGAATCTATGATACATGTTTCAATTAATAGTAGAGTAGAAAAATGCTTTCCCCTCCTTATGCACAACAGGCAAAAGATGGCACAGAATAAAGACATTGCAAGGCATAAAGGCCACAAAGCAAAAGTAAACAAGAATCATCCTAATGGCTGAACGCTTATTAGTTGTTAAATATTTACTTGTTAGCTGTATATTTATATCTGCTAAATTTAAAGTGGAGGAAGAAGATTTGAGTGATGTTTGTATTAATCTATGTTTTCTCTGTGTTCTGTGTATTCATTCTGTGTTTTCTGTGTGTGTTAAAAATTAGGATCCCCAAACAGAGCGGGGAAAAATGGGAACTCCAAATGTGATGATATTGGGCAAACTTGTGTATAGGCACCAAATTACTTTATGCTTGCTTCCAGTTAAAACAATTGTCAGTATTTTCATCTGAAAACCTTTGGGAGAAATTTTAAGGGAATGAGCAAGAACCTGCTGTAGAGTGATCTAAAAGTCTAGTGTTTTACAGAAATGGCTTACCTACTCGTGACTGATAATTTGGTGGGTTACAATAGGTGATGGAGAACTGCTCCAGTCGTTATAGGGCTGTGAAAAATGTAGAAAATCTCAGTTCTGTGTACTCGAACAGACAAAGCTATGCAAGTGTGGATGCAAACTGGGAGTCTGGCCTTCACTGAAAACTCAGTGTACACTGCAAGGCAGATGCCAAGCAACAACAGGTAGGTACATTTCTTGATGTCCCTTTCCCCAGTTATTACCTGCTATCTTGTTTACTTCTGTTGAGTATAGGGCATGTGGGAAGTGATGTAGATCTGGGAATATCCATCCAGCACCTGAGGATGACAGGATACAGCGACACTTGGCATTACCCCTTCTGAGCTCTTTGTTTGCTCTCTTGAAAGCTGTCGCTGATGCTGACCTGGAATTAAGTGAACAATGTGCTTGGCTGATGTTGGCTGGTTGGTGTTGCCCCTTTGCTCTTTCAATAACGGTTATCAGTACATAGCCAGAATCATAGACTCATAGAATGAGTTGGAAGGGATCTTTACTTAAAGACCATCTAGTTCCAAACCCCCTGCCATGGGGAAGGACATCTTTTATTACACATGGTTGCTCAAAGTCTCATCCAGCCTGGCCTTGAACGCTTCAGGGGATGGCACATCCGCAGCTTCTCTGGGCAACCTGTTCCAGTGCCTCACAGTAAAGAATTTCCACCCTCACAATAAAAAACTTCTTCCTAATGTCTATTCTAAACCTGCCGGCTTACGTTTTGAATCTATTACAATTTGTCCTATCAACTAATAAAAAGTTGCTCTCCAGCTTTCCTGTAGGCCTCTTTTGGGTACTAGAAAGCTGCTGGAAGGTCTCTCAGAGCCTTCTCTTCTCCATGCTGGGCCTGGAGAAGTAAATAATTTTGCTGTCAGCTGGTATATTTGTTAGCTGATTCTGCAATTTATTATTTGAGAACTAATCATCTCGTATCAATATGTGTAGGCTAGCAGAGTAATACTTTTATCTGTGTTAGGAGAATGGGGGGTTGTCTACACAGGGTCATTCAGGAAAACTAATCCAAATTGATTTTTAAAGTAGATTAATTAAATTAGTTTCCATCTCTTTGAATTCACTAAGTGGCCAAGTCTGAGTTGGTTAAATTAGATCAAATCCTTGTTTAACCTTTCTGCTATAGTATTGCAGTGGCCTTAATTTGATTAAGTCACTTAAAAATTGAGACAAACTTAAGAGTGATCACTTATATTCCAAATGAGAGACTTAGATAACATTTAACTAAAGAACTTTAAATCCAGATGTTTTGTCTGCTGCAATTCAAATCTGAATGTTCTGAGTGAACAAGTATCTGAAAAAGAAAGTACTGTGCAAATGATTTGTGCATTTTTTGAATTTTGAAACATTAATACTGTCTGAGGGAATTAACATACTCTTGCTATGGCTATAAGTCTTGCTTGTGTCCTCAGTATTTAATGCATGAATTTCAAGATGAAAGAGAGAGCTAATATTTGGCAATAAAAGAACTAATTTTATCTGCTGATAAAAAATAGTAATATTAATTCACTGTAATTTGAAACTATGTATGCAAAATACCTGATGACAGAGCTATCAGAGCTTGCCCAGCACTAACAGCCCAGTGTTATCCATCTGTATCTTATGTCTGAATGTGTTGCTGTGTGTATCAGTTGGCAGGGAAGCTGTATGTGCTATATTGTTTAACCTTACGATGCTTTTAATGTGGAAGATAATGATGTGTGCAGCGAACAGATTACACAGCGGCTGGTAATGATATGTGTGTGACAATTCCCTCATTCCACTGCCTCTGGCGGTGGCCAGGAGAGCTGTCCTGACCTTGACAGGGGCTTGCAGAGTAGAAGGACTAAATATTTAGTTATGAGCACTGAGGGTGAAGTGAGGTCTCTGATGTGGACTGTTGACTAAGGTATTAGTCAGACTAACGTTGTCTCAGCCACTTCTTTCCTGATTTATGTTGCAAGACTCAGTGGCATATTGTTTATTTATCACTGATAAACTGTTCCTGGATAAAACTTTTTAAATTTTTTTTTTTTATATCCAATTTCTGACTTCTGTGGGCTTTTGATAACATAGTGATTTATATTTACCTGTGTTTTTGCCTGGCAGTAGTTGAATAGCAATAAAAATTCTGTTGATTTTGGGTGCTCAGATGAAAACTTAGAGCTATAACCAATGTATTAGTCAATGCCACACATCAAAATGCTCTCAAAGAAAAAATTGATATAAAAGTTATTTTATTGTGTTATCTTAGTGAGTGGCATAAAATGTTTCCTAGGTGTCCTTACCACTGGTAATGCATTAATGTTGGCTCATCCTCCTTCACAGTCTGTTGCTAATCAATAAATTATTTTGACTTGTGGTTTGGGTTTTTTTCTCCAAGGAATGTATAATCTAGAATCAAATGAATCTTTGTGGAAGAGTGAACTTGCATGTTTTCTGGATTCAATTATGTTCATTTCTTCAAATGTCTGGTTTTGTTTGGCTGGAAAACTGCTTTCTGAATTTATAGATGGTTTCAAAACATTGTTTTACCACTGCATAATGATAAAAGCAATTTAAATTTGCATCTTATTTTTGAAATGGGAAGCCAATAGTGATGGTAAATTGTGAAGTCTGCCCAGATGAGCAGAAAGGTTGCTTGTAGAATCAAAAAATGGAAACAAAACAAATATAGTACACAATGCAGCAAGTCTGTTATTGTCCTAGAGAAACACATCATACTATCTAGAACCAAGATAACAAGAAATTTGTTGCACTATTCAACACCTTAATGGTACACAATTCTGCAAGAATAACATCAGCTACCCATGGCAGTAGATCTGTGTTGAAAAGAGCAAAAATCTCTAAAGATGCTTGCTTGAAAATTATGCTGTATTTTTTCAAGATAGAAACACTGAATGGCCCATTTGCCACTTCCTCTCCCTTCTGAAATTCAACTACCAAGCTACTTCGGTGTGGCTGCTTTCTGAAGTGTTGCCTAATCTATTAGTAGCAGTAAGATATGAACTGACGAGAAATTACACTGAAATTACACTGCAAATAATTTACACTGAAAAATGAACATACCAAATGTTTTGTTGTATAGTCTACATGCTAAAGCTTATTCATTCATTTTGAAGTATCCATACCTGTGAAAGTATTAGAATGCAAATAAGTGTCTTAAAAAATTATTAAAGACCAAAACAAATATTCAGTAGCTGGTTCCATGATAAAACTAGTGATCATCTTGTTAATTCATTCCTGAGTGTTCAGTTTACTTGTACTGAGTTAATTCCTATAAAGTTTCCTTAAGGAAGATGTTTGGGGTTGACATATTTAGGTTTTTTCTTACCATAAGTTTTATTTTAACTATAGTTTTTTTTCACATCTCGATTTTATTCTTTCTGTACCTTTCATCCATCTCTCCTTCCATCTGCTATTGGTGATAGTGTTTTGTTCTGCTTTCATTAAATATTACCTTGCTTTTTCTTTAATTACAAAAGGTGTTTCTGTTTTGTCAAAGATAAATTTGCTGGTTCTGTTTGTGTTGGTGTTGAGAGGGACAGTACTACTTCATGTCTTCTGATTAATTTATCTCTTAGTTGTAATACTAATCTAGTTAAGACATGATTAACTGTTATTCAGTGAGCCTCATTTTTTTTCCTGTCCAGTCTCTTTTGACACTCAAATTAATGCTTTCCTATTTACTATATATTTACCCAGAGCTCATGTTTGATATTCTTCTACACTCTAGCAGTGGGTTTGATTCTTCAAAAATTATTTTCAATAATTAAGAATTGAAAATTTTCAGAGAAATCTAGGCACATGGAGCAGTTAATTAGGAAAGTGCTCTTGAAACTGCTAAAAGTAATCACACATGAGTTTAAGAACAATTTCTGAAGCACTTTGGAGTGAAGTTTTTCATTAGAGTTTTTAGTTGTACGGTATATGATTGCGTAACTGCTGATGAAGGTTCCTCAGGTTTCAGCCCTAATTTATTGGGCCAAAGTCTTAGACCTTTGTGGTAAAATAAACTTAAGATAGAGGCAGTCTAATACTTTATTAGTGAATCAGAACTGCAGTATTCAAACCATGTCTCTGGTGCCAGTTAGAGCTTCTCGCCTCTATCCTGTTGTCTGACCCCATTTCTTTCTACTTAGAAACTTTGTAACAGTCTTTGTAACATGCCAGGTGGAGAATCTTTTCTCTCTCATGTCCCGTTAAAATTGTACAACAGATTCAAATGCTCCAGGACTTCTGATTTTAGACCTTTGAACATGTTGTGTGTCTTCCTTGGGACGCTGAGCTGGACTACACCAGGCAACTGCTCCTTCTATGTTCTTCTCTGTGAGATGTTTCTTCTTATTTGCCTAGTGTATCATTTAGCCATAAAGATACCCTCCACCACAAATACTTAATGTAACCATAGCTCGGACTGCTCAGTTTTCATGGTCTTCTGGCAGGAAATATCAGCAAGAACGCAGCAGAAATGACCTGCTGGCTGATCTAGAATGAGTGGGTAGGGATTTTTAGTTCTTTCTTCTAAGCAGTAACACTTTGTGATTCCAGTAAGGAAAAACAGAGTTCTGGAAAAACACAAGCTCTCAGGTTTGCCCCCAAGACATTATTTCTGAGGTGCATTTATTCTGTTATCTGGTCTAGCAGTTGATTTTGGCTACTTGAGAGATGGCACCTTGTCTAACATGGAATTTCTACATACCTGAGGAAGGGAAAAGAGGAGTGACAAGACTCTCTTCTGAATAAAGAAGAAGTAATGAAATTATGAAGAAGAGAAGAGGTTGTAAATATATTTCAAGGGACATAATTCTGTTTGAAGCCCCAGGGGAGTGCAGAGAGGACAATGTCTGTGAAAGTGAAGGCATGCTGCTAGGCATGGGCTCTCTGTAGTTAGGACTGTCTCTTAGGATAGGGCATGCAGAAGACCTCAGCATGTGTTGAAGTCACCTGGAGGAAAGTGAAAGCAAGCTTTCAAATTTGACCTTGATGTAGGTAGGCTAAATCCTTTTTCCTTTACTTCCTCACTTTGTTTCCTACAGTTTTTTGTAGCTGTGTTGCCTACTTCGTATGTGGTAAATTAATACTTTGAATAAAGATGGTTTCCAGCAGAACTATCTGAAAACAAAGCAAGTTTCCTAAAAAACTTAGAAGAACTTAGAGTATATTTTAATTGTCTGTAAATAACAAACATTATTCAATTATGAGTTTTTGTCAAAGTCAAGCAATTCCTGTCCTATTATGTAACCATGAACCAAGGGCTTTCAGCTTTCTTCTGGTATGATTTGAATTAAATCTTATTTATTCTTTCTCTTAGAAAGGAGATTGTATTAGATCAACTTGTTCTTTCAAGTTCTAAAGGTCCAAATAGTGAAGGAATAGGAAGAATAGGAAATGGTTGCTCGTGTTTATTGGCACATTTTTATTTTTCATCCTGATTCAATTAAGCTTACTAATTACTGCTCTGTTTGACACTGTCAAAGGGCTAGAGATTGTTTTACAATTTAATAACCGTAGTAGGATTCTAAGCATCCTTCTGTTAAAAAAAGAAGAAAAGGACAAAAAAAATTTATTACACTGATATTTTTGAGGGGACTTTTAGGGGATGTACTCAGCATATACTCAGAGCACTTGCCATGTTGATTTGCTGTGTGGTGAGGAGCTGAATGCTGAAAGCAGAGATGATATGGGGAGCATCACGCATGTGTGGTTATGACAGCTGGCAGGAGCACTCAGGCACTGCGGAGAGGGCAGGAATGTCCACAGAACTGCTGCCAATAAAGATTAGTGGGTAATATCCTAATTTCCTCCAAATGAAGGGTAAAACTAAAAGGTTATGTGAGGGTGCCTGGGCTCAGTGCAGTGAAAAAATCTCACCACTGTGTTTCGCCAACTTCTATCCCCTATCAGTCAAAGTATGCAGGATGTCTCCCACTGAAGGCAGTTTTGGAGCAGGTTTTCCTAGAATTGGGATAATAGTATTTAGATAAGCTGTATTCTTAATGTGATTTTCTGCTTCCTTCTCTTCAAGCAGCAACACATCAAGAGTGGGTTTTGGTACATTGTACCTTGGTCCTGTGGCATAGTAAGAAGTTAGAGAAGCATTGAGCATGCTGAAGCAAGAGGCTTCTGCTGACCTTTTGCTGGGGCTGACTGAAGCTGTTGGGAGGACCTGGAGAAATAGCTTTATGACACATTTGGCTTTGGCATTGTTTACTTCTAAACAGCTTCCCGTTTCCATGCAATTTCCTAGCTGAACCTACTTGATATTGGCAGGTAATATTTTAATGGGTAGATTGATTGGACTGGCAGAATGAATTAGCCATCAGCTTGACAACCATATAGCATTACATTGTGTATCTGTTTACTCAGCACTGGGTGAAATGCAAGAGTCTATTGAAAATCAGATTTCCATGCTGCTTTGTCAAAGCAAATTTAATCACAGCTAGAACATGTGGCATCCATCATTTCCACTTCAGAAGGCATCAGCAGCCACAGATCAGCAACAACAAGCAGTACTGCCACTGCTGTCTTTGACTCACATGGAAAGTTAAATTTTAGCATAGATTTTTGATAAATGATGCAGTCTTACCCATCAAACATGATTACTTAAGTGTTCTCTATTAAAGTGATCCCCAATAGCTTTTTATCTAGAAGCAAAGTGTTACTCCATTTGGCTTTGAGTCACTCTTCCTGATGTGGGATAGGCCTTTGAATATTACCTTTGTGGATTAGACAGTTGCTTTCTGTTTGTTGTTCTTGGAAATCCCAGATCTGCCTGGCTGCCTGCTTTTAACTGCATTTTAGTGACCAACTCATTTACATACTATACTTTGTTCTGTGTTTTTCTCTGAAATTTCACATTAATACATCTCTTTCTACCCTTGTGGATATCAAGACAGCAAATTTCATTAAAGGAAATCTCAAGATAAGGAGTAAAACAATACAGAATAGATGGAAAGATGCAACCAGTTGTTTTGTTCATGCCTCAAGTGTGGCAAAGAGCATTTAAACTGTCCAGATGTACATAAAATGTTTAAAAACCTGGTAAATCTTAGTCCTGCAAATTTTACTTTAAAAAGTTTTGAGTTCCATTAATTTATCATAGATACTGAAATGACACCATTTTAAAAGCTAGTACTTCTTTTAGGGGAATCTTCCCTCCCTGCCTCCCCCCGCCCCCGCTTCCATTTATAGTGTCCAGGCATTTGTTTTGTAACACCACTGTCTATTCCTATTATTCAAGTTTAATTTTAATTTGATGTGTTCATGCCTCCATAACTGAGCCCAAAGCCTTTTTCTTTCAGACTTGAAGATAACAGCACAATTTTTCTAATTCCTACTAATTGAGCTTTGATTCTTTAAGATTGTCTCAGGTCTTGTACTGTCTCTTCTAATGTCCTCAAAATTAATGTCATCAAGGGAAAGGAGCTAATAGATCTTCTGAAAATTATTTTTCATTTATAGCACTGCTCAAAAATACCCTGCTGGTAGAGTATTTGAGTTCAAATAATAATGCTTATTGTGGTTTTTTTGTTTCCTCACCATATTCAGCTGTTTGTAAGGATTTTGTACTTAAAATAGAATTTCAAAATTGCTTTCCTTTATAGTGTTGCTATTAGTGTACCAAGATTTTGAATCACATGCCTGAAGATGCTATTTTGCCTCTTTGCTTAAGGTAAGTCACCTTGTGAAGGTGTTATTCTCTCTTTACTGTAGCAGGTGCAAGGGGTGAGTAGCACTGCCTGGGAATGTTGAGCAATAAGCAGAATTTGAGGAGCAAACAAGCACTGCCTCTCTGATAGATGCCACAACATAGATGCATTGCCAGCACTGCCAGTGCAGATGTGTTGCACAGCTGCTGCTGGGAAAGCTGTAAGGAGTGATTGGGTGGTGCTGGTTCTTTGATTTGAGCTGATGCTGCATAAATGAATACTGCACAAGCAAATTGTGTATTTAAAGACCCACGTGCCAGAACTTGTCCCTTACTCTGCCAGGTAGTTGCCTACCAGATGTACTCTGAATTTTGTGTTATCTGAAGTTGGACATCTGTATCAGGGACACTTATGTACAGTGGCAGCTGAATGCATACAAGAACTAATCAATCCCTAAGGGTACAACAGTGTCATCTCTGTCAAACTGGTTTATTTTTGTTTTTCTTAGAAAAATATGAAGCTGTTGAAGTATAGCATACCTTTCAACACCAAAAGGAGATTTTTTCCCAAAGGCTGGGTGGTGTTCAAGATTTATGACTTTTCTGCTGTCTGATTTGCTGGTCTGCATGATTGATACTCCTATGTTAGCTATCAGATCGTCCTTTTCAAACCAGAGTTTCTCATGTCAATAGCCGGTGCAATTTGTAATTAATTGTTACTGGCCCTTCTGTTACCTGAGTGGATGGATAAGCATCCACTGGGCAGCAGGTCTTGCTTGTTGATCCACTATCTTCTATGTAGATCTTAAAACTCACAGGTACACTCAGGGTGACAAAATCTCAAAATACTGAGACCTGAATTCTGCCATCTAAATTAACTGTGATGATGTTTAGCTGTGTTGATGTCTGATCATAAATAATGGGTGAAGTATGAACTGGGATAGCCAAGCACAGTATGCCATCCCTCACCGTAACTTTGCATACAGCTGACCCAATTTGTGTTCCTCCTCATCTTGCCCAGTGTGACAGTTCATTTGTTTGTCTGTCTGCATTTGCCTGAATTGAGTGCTAGGCTGCTGCTTTGGGAAAGACCAGTGAGGAAAAACTGTTCAGTGTATGTATTATCTTACTTCATGCCAGCAGAGAGTTTCTGTGGGATTTTCAGAACAAGGCTGTTCTTGGATGCTGAAGCAACTTTTTAATGCAGTCTGTGAACCTCAATCTGGGCAATAGTGCCTTCAATTTGTCTGGAATGGCAATAGACCCATGTGCTTGGGGTTGCTGCATATTGGTTTCTTTGAGACCAGGGATGTATGGGGTTTTCGATAGGACAGAAAATATCTTTTAGTTTGTATACTTCATTCATTTCCGTTCCTGAGAACAGCCTAATTAGAGTTGTCTGGAATAAAAGGCTGAGTTGAGGCAGAAAATTCATTTTGATTGTAGCCATCCAGTCTAGCAAAAAAGTAATAGTGCTGCTTCAATTTTTTGAATAATGGAATAAAACAAACACAATGTAGCAGAATTGTAATGATAAATAACTTTATTCTGGCTTGTTTTAAAACAAATAACATTTTCTTACATTTTTATTGCAAAATTTCCAGACTTTTTCCATTGCAATGTCCCATTTTCCCATTGCAATAGTTAAAACTATTAAATTCATGAAGCTAAAGTTTCATGACAGATTTATTAATATAGCTGAGGAAAAAACTAGAAGGTGGTATTTTAGCTTTGATAGCTGCTTTATATGTAGTGCAAAAAAGAGAGGAATTGGCTTAGTTGGTGTGCTGAACAAAGTAAAAATACTGGTCTTTTTATGGTCTTTTTATTGAGTATAGAAACTTGTGTCCAGTTGAACAGTGTGATGTTGGCACCTTGTTTGGATATTACTTCACTTCCCTGAATCAAAGACTTTTCCAGGATTTTGTGGAGCTTTCTGTATTCACATGGTCTCAATCATTTTAGCAGTAATGTAACAATTTTGTATGCCTCTTGCTCTGGTATGTATACATCCATCAAGTTTTAAATTGCGTGTAATCTTTTTGCAGCAGTTTAACAAGGGAGGAATAATGCACGAAACAGTAGTAAACTTTTACAAGCCAGTGCTTGCCTATTATCACTTGGCTAAATGCATTTTAAAGACCAAGGCATCCTGATTTGCTCCAGTGACAATCTCATAATTGTAGCAAATACAATTTAAAGCACACAGTTCTGGAAGAAAAGATGCTGGGGAAACCAAGGGGAATGGAGATCTGGGATTGGAAATAACTGCTTGATTGCTTCTGGAAGCCTGAGTTTCTAAGAAAGCAAGATACACTTTCTTTGTCAGTTTAAGCCTTTTTTGTTGTCAACATGGGAAAAAAAGTCAAAAACTTTGATAAAAGCACACATTTATTGTGGAGTAAAGGACCAAGATTTTAATATAAGCAGTGACCTCAGTGTAGCATGACCTGTGTTATCACCTGTCTCTAAAGAAAAGTACAACATCTCTTCAATTTTTGTTTGAGTAATTACAGACCCTTGTGCTTCAGAAGCTTGGGCTCTGGTTGTTTTCTCTCATGCAGGTGATTCCTGACTGTAGAGGACTCATTTCAAAGTCATTCTCACTTGCCTTGGAGTGTCTTCAGGGAATTACAGAGGAAAGAGGATCAAGTTACATGACATGTGCCATGAGTTGGCAGGTTAATTCAGTCAAAATCAGCTTCCAACTCATCCCTCCTCACGAGTGATATAATTTGAAGAAAAGGTACTGGACTTCACTCTGTTTCCAGTAAACCAGTGTGTGACAAGTCTGGTACTGTACATGGTGTTCTACCTCTGCCTTAAAAGGTGTCTCTGTATTTCCCACAGAAGTCCCTACCTAGAGTTTCTCCTCAGTTACAGCATATCATTCAGACACCATCTACACTTGACTTTTTTTTGTTTTGCTAAATGCAGAAAGTCACAGACATTTCTGTGAACTCTTCCATACGGGATCCCTCTGCATTAGGTCACTTGAGTAGGCTCTGTGAAGCAACATCTTGTCCATAACCATTAACCTAATCAGACCTACTGGGCTGTGAATTGCCTGGAATACCCAAATCACAGGGTAGACCTCTTCCTGTTCCAACTGCTGCCATTTCTTGCTTCATACAGCCAGTATCTGCTCTTTTCAAGGGCAGTCAGTTAAGTCAGGCTTGAGCCCTATTTTCCTATTTACACAGCTGCTGGAAGCTACAAGCATTTCCTGGGAAGGGAAGCCATGGGATGGGAATAAATTGCACTGGACAATTCCACTCTTTCCTGTACTGCTCTGTCTTAAGCTCAGGCAGTCTCCCATGAATTTCTAGACTGAAGTGAGGTTAATTTCCATCTTTGTACTCCAAGAATGTTGACATGTCATTGTGCATGCTTATGCAGTAGCTTGCTCTGGGAAGGTCAAGAATAGCAGAGTTAATTTCTGGGAGATCCTAAATGTGAACCTGTTCATGGCAAAACAAGGTCTTTTCCAGATGAAGGCTTATTCCTGCTTTCCTCATTTGCTCTGTGAACAAAGCTTTGAGTCAGACCTTTGAGGTAGATGTACATAGATCTTTATCCTATAATAAGATCTCTGAAGGAGACAAAAAGCTTTTGAACTCAAGGCTGATTTTATCTGAGTCAAAGCTAGAATAAGTAACTTCTTAAATCCAAAAAACCCCGAGCAGATAGATAAGAGGGAATGAAAAGAAAGTATATAGCATTTTTGTAGATTTCGAACCACTGTGTCTGTTTAAAAGGTGTTTGCTTCTAGGCAGTTTAATCGCTCTAAATAGCAGTGAATGCTGCACTGACTCCTCTGATACTGAGGAATTTTCCTTCCATCTGACTTTCTGGGGTCTGAATGTTGGCTGCTGGCTCTGGGCAGTCTCTGTGTGAAGCTGCACCATCCCCAGCCTGAGCTGTGATTTTCTCTCTGCAAACACTGCAGTGTCTGTGAGGTGGGTCTTTCTTGCTATGCTCAGTTCCTCAGAATAAAGGTTGTCTCCCCTTCCTCCCTCTGCTTTGTTCTTGAGGAAGAGTGTGCAGAGTATGCCTGTACACCCCAAATTGCTGTCTTGCTGTACAGTGCTAGTAATAGATAGCTTAGTGAACTGATCTGTTGGTCTTTGAAAATGCAAGGAGAAAGGAAATGGGAAAAGGGAGTCTGGATGAAAAACTACTTCTCGCATCTTGCAAAAATGATTGATGCTTCAAAAGAAATCTTGCCTTCATCAAATGAACATCAAACCACATAAATCTGAAATAAATAAAATGTTGTGACTTCAGTGTTACTTTCTTTCCTGCATTTGTCTGTTGTTTTCTTTGTCTCTCACCTCCCAGATACCCACCCCTGCCTTGTGATGTCAACATACAGTTAGTCTTTTATCATTTTCATGTTATCCATGAGTATCCAGTGTTGATATTCATCTTTCCCTTTCTACCTGTTCCACTTGTTCTTTTGATGGCCAGAGAGCTGTTGCCTCCCCTCTCTTTTGTGGGCCACATACTCCTTGGACACTTCCTTTACCCTGCCATGTCTGCATCTTCTCTGTTGTTCTGGGGCTATGTGCAGGAGCATGCATCTCCAGGGCAGTCACATTGGCTCCCACACTGCCTGCCATTTCATACCTCTTTGGCTGAAGGAAGGCTAGGGATTTTCAAGGCTCTCTCTCCAGTTGCTTCTTCTGTTCCCATGTGAGGGCAATGTTTTGGGAACCCTGTGATGATGTTCTGTTTTGTGTTGCCATTCCAAGAACATGAGGTCATATGGATTTCTATAGTACTTGTATCTCTTCCTGTAGGACCTGCATGAAATTTAAATCCTCAGTGAGGATGATGGCAGGACCTGGAGTGTGATCTTCTAGTTGGATATCATTAAATGAGGCCTGAAACTAGAGCTAATAACTTGTTATTAATAATTATAGAAGTGCAGGAGCTTTTGAGTATGTAGTAGTTTAAAAATAATAATGTAGACTTTCCTGCCTTTGGCTGAAATAGTTAAATTTCTTCCTAGTAGTTGCTGCAGTGCTGTGGTTTGAATTTAGAGTGAAAATAATGTTGATAACACACTGAAATTTTAGTTGTGGCTAAATAGTGCTTACCCTGAGTCAAGGACTTTTCTGTTTCCCATGCTCTGGCAGCACAGAGGTGCACAAGCAGCTGGGAGGGAGCATGGCCAGGAGCAGCTGACCTGAACTGCCCAAAGGGTCACTCCATACCGTGGAATGCCACAATCAATATTTAAACTGGGAGAGTTGGCTGGGAGTGACTGATGGTTGATTGAGGATGGTCTGGGCACCCGTCAGTGGGTGGTGGCAAACTGTGCTGTGCAGCACTTGTTCTGCTTGGGGTTTATTACTCTCTCTTTTTATTAATCTCTCTTTTCATTCTGTTGTTATAATTATATTTGATTTCATTTCAATTATTAAACTGTTCTTATCTCAACCCACAGGTTTTACCAGTTTTTTCTGATTGTCCTCTCCATCCCATGGGGGTTGTGTAGACTGGAGTGAGTGTGTGATATTTAGTTGCCAACTGGGTTGAGCCAAGACAGTCCTTTTGATGCCCAAGGTGAGGCTCAGTGGATTGCGTTAAAGACAAATCTGCCCAGAATGTGTTAGAACAAATTTGTTACAATCATTCATTATACTTAATAGTCACTGGTCGCAATGATTTCTTTGCTCTCAAAGTTTATGTGGCTGTTCTTAAAGTTGCATTATGTAATCCCTTACTTGCAGTACATGTTCCCTGTTGTGTTGTTCAGTACCTGTGGGAACTGGACTAAGGCTGTCACGTTGTACTTTGTAATAAACACTGGTTTATGATGTGATAGAATTGCTGGTCGTGAAACTAATCTGGTATTTGTACTCAGCATTGCAGTCATATCCATCCTCCAGGAAGCTATAAATAAGTTTCTTTTACCTTTTACCTTTTCTCCTCTGAGATCCAAATCATGGCAGAGACACTTCCCTTTCTCTTCTCCTTCAGGATAATAACAATAGCTCTTCAGAATTTTGAATATCCTTGAGATGTTCAAACCAGCATGTTCCTATTGCTATATCTTGTGAATGTGTTCCAGGTCTTATTTAAGGTTAAACAACTATTTAAGAATGCTGCCCAGAGATCTGTCCTGAGACTGGATAGTCAGGAGTGGCAGAGTGTGTGGGATAATAGGGGCACGTACTTAATTCCAGCAATGCAAAGTGGGTATGTCCTACTCCCTTCAATAGGAACTTGAGGCAAAGGCAGCCAAGTGATAAAACACAGCTGATATCACTAATGGATTTTTCTCAATCCCTATGGTGGCAGAGTGCAGGCCACAGTTTGCTTTCACTTGTGGGGATGTCCAGTACACCGGGAATTGACATTCCCAGGGGTGGACACACAGCCCTTCCATCTGCCATGAACTGATCCGGACTGCACTGGAGCAGGGTGAAGCTGGGGAAAACCTGCACTACAGTGATGGCATCATCATGCGAGGTAACAGAAGAGGAAGTTTTGAGAAGAGGAAGAAAATAGTCCAAATCCCTCAGAAAGCCAGTTTCGCCCTAAAGCAAAGGAAGGTCAAGAGACTGAAGGGGAGGTCCAGTTTTTAGGAATAAATTGGCAAGATCAATGTCATGAGGTCCCAATGGATGTGATCAACAATAATAACAATTTTATTTCAATTATTAAACTGGTTTACCTCAATCCACATCCCATAGAGGATGAGATGAGTGCATCTGCAGCAGCATGGTATTTAATTAGTTGCTGGCTGGGGTTAAACCCTGAAAAGTCAAGAATTAGTAAAACTAGTATGGCATGTAACTGGGAGCTGATTTGGGTTGTACAAGTAGCTTTTGGGAAATGAGAATGTAATACTTAAGTAAGCTAAAAAAGTCATTCCTAGGACTGTGAGATTTCTCATTCCCATGGCACTAACACAGACTTCTGTAAAGCTTTCCTCCACTGAAATTAGCTATTTTATTTTTTTACTAGTTTATCATATCTTTGTATTCAACTAGAACAGTAGTACTCTGAACTTATTAGCAATTACTAGAAATAATAGGAAATAATATCTCTTATGCTGTTACCTCAATTATAGTTGCTTATGCTAATTCTAACATTTAGTATTAAATACAGAGGGTTTATTTTAACTGTGTAACACTTGGAGAAAGATGGAATCTTACAATGTAGGTTTGTTTATGTTTGTTTCTTTTTAGAAAATAGCTTTGGATTATATCAATGTGGCAATTATCTTTAATGAATCCATAATGATTGAATGCATATGGAATGCTCTTAATATGTGTTGGGTAAAGAGCAGTAGTTAACCAATTATAGGACTAATTTGTCTTTAAGATGTTCTATTTTGCAGTAGTTTATCTTCAAACCTGTCAATAACTTAGAGGGTTTAATGTAACATCGTTTTGAAAATGATTCTTGTTTAAAAAAAAAGATTGTGAAAGTGTTTGGCTGTATGTATCCACCCCAAATGACTCATTCATTTGTAGACACCTACACTGTGGAGCTCTGACACAGTGAATCTGAGCTCTAGATTCCCCCAACTTTCACTTGACTAGGAGAGATGAACTCTAGATTCCCTCCGCTTTCACTTGACTGAGAGAGATATTTTCAGGGGGGAATTGATCCACCCTGAAATAAGCAGCTGTCTAAGCCATATATACTAAGTCCTGTTATAATTGGCAAAGATAGCATAGCAAACCCTTAGTAATAAGAGCTAACACATAAAGGAGGTGAAGAGAAAGTATATTCGTCATGGTGGAGCAGTATTGTTTGAAAACTAGGCCTGCCTCACATTTGAGAGAAGAAGCAATGGAGCATGCATCCCTGTATTCTGTGTTTTGTTTTACCTGTGCACCTGCACCTGTCAGTGGTGTGTGAATGTGTGTGCTGTGCTAAGGCTCCTTTTTATCAATTACATCCTTACACCATCTCTCCTCAGCCGTTCTTCACTGGTGTATACAAAGGAATGAGATCAACAGATTGGGAGGAGCTTTTATGTGTCTCTGTGTCACTCTCTGAGGCTGCACATAAGACTTTGGTGTTGTCTTTCTGATGCTGAGAAACTGGACAGGTGTTGAAGGAGGGCTACTGCAATGAGCAGGAGCTAGAATTCACATCCTGTGTGAGTGATGTTGAAGGAACTGGGCTTCTGCAATAGTGAAGAAATGCCTTGAAAAGCATTTACAGAAATGGCAAGGTCCTCTAAGTAGTGATGGGGAATATAACAAGTGGCAACAGCAGATGGTGCATGAGGCTATTTAGGCTGCACATTAGAAAAAGAACTTGAGTAGGTAGATCATGTGGCACTGGGACAGGTCACCCAACATCCCCATTCTTGAAGGTTTTTCAAGACTAGATTTGATAAAATTCCAGGTGACCTAATGGTAGAATGTTGGTGATAGTCTTGGTTTGAGTGGAAGGCTAGATGGACCTCAGGGTTACAATGTTCCATTGTCACCATTTCTACAGTTTTGTGCTTTTCCTTTTACACGATGATGTTGCTGTGATATTCCTTCTTTCTGGCTCACCCTCAGCTATGTAGAATGATTTTACTGCTTGTTTGCATCCAAATGATTGCACTTCAAAAAGCACTAAGGCAAAAAGATGAGAAGAAGCTGGCATTCTGCCTCTCCTGAAAGGTCCATGTGTTTTGGTATTAATATTGTTCATTTCTGAGAGAATCTGCAACTGAATTTTTTTTCTGTCAGTGGTCGGAATGGTCTCAGTTTATAAACTGCATGGGAAATTTGCAATCACAAAATTGTGATTTTAATTGCAAAGTAGTAGGAGAGAATGGTAGCTCTGGACCTCCACTATTTATGTCTTTCTGTGTGTGCTTAGAAGCAGACAGGTAATCAATGTACAGACTTAACATAGATGTTATAAATTTACTTAATTCCTACTACCCAAGGGACTGTTGGTATAGTAAAACACTAACAATTAAAACTTTCACGCCAAGCTTTATGGATCCAACAAATCCTCTAACTGTAGCCTGAATAAAATGTCAGTAAAAAAAAACTTAGCAGTGTCCTCTTTACTAATAAAACAGTCTAACTCAGTGTCATAACCATTTAAATTTCCAGGGAATATCTTCTGGAAAGAAGGTAAAATATAGTACTTGACTTCAAAGTGTATCTGCAAAAGCATTTTGAATTTGTTTCCTTTTAAACCTTGGCTGACAAAATTCCGAAGAAAAAATGTTGTTTGATAAAGTTTATTTGGAAAGCAGATGCTTGCTGAGTCAGAGTTCATGGGATTACAATATTGTACACTGATTATATCAGGCAGCAGCTGTGGATCTGATTCATGTGCCAAGTTTGCATTAAAAAAGGATATTTCTTCTGGGACTAATCAAAAATACTAATATTTGATCAAGGAATTACTAGCTGAATCTTTATTAATTGTGTAGTGAGATGTTGTGTGACCTTTATTTAAGATGATTCTTCAGCGGCTAAAAATTAGCTAATCTGTTTCATTTAGAGTAGACTAACCTCGGAAATATCATTAGGAACTAAGCATCTGCTCATCAATCAAAAAACTTTTTATGGGAAGAGCTCGTAGTTGATACTTCTTAAGAAGACAAAAGAGACTTCCAGATGAAATGAGTCCATCAAAATAGCAAATGAAAATGAAGGATACATCTGGATTTGATGCAAAGATAAAACTTCATTACATAGGATGGAAGTAATTAAATAGCTTTTTTCAAGTTACAGAGCATGTTTTCATAACCTCTGCAATCTTGAGAATAACAGGTTCAATTCCAAAGATGGAATTTCACTGTAGGATTTTATTTACTTTATTTGCTACACTTTCTCAAGAAATCATGTAAATGACTTCAATCTCCACTAGGTATGCCTTGCTGAAAGATAATCATAATTTTCAAAAAATGTCAGACCCTAGTTTAGGGAAGGCAGTGACAATAAAAATGTGCAAATGTTGCTGGGTGTCTCGCTCTCTGCTGTGCAAAGCATGTTGACTTCAGTGAAGGCTCTAGTGCAAGGTGGAGCTGGGGCTCAGTCAGCATTCCTCAGTCTCGAGGTTCTTCTTCAGCAGCCTACAGTTTCTCGAGTTTAGTGTATTTGGGACTCACTTTACCAACTCTATTGCCTACCCACGTGTGAATTTAAAATTTTTCCACAGCACTAATATATGTTTTGCTTTCATAGGAAAAGAAATGTTTCTTTGTTTATTTTCATGAGCTCTTTCATTTTCATGAACTCTTCAGTGGTTTTTGAGTTTAATTTCTTCCTAAAAAATATTCTTTATAAATAGAAAATATGATTCTCTGTCCTAAGAGATGTTAAGAAATCATGGTCATTTTTGTAGGAGGCAGTTTCAAAGCTGGAAAGAAGGGAAAATTCTTACCTGTTAACTGTCAGCTTGGAGAGCTGTGAGCTGCTTGGACTAGCAATCTGGTCATGTTTGGCTTTTTAGAGAGTGAGCGGAAAGGAGTTTCAGAAACAGCTCAGGAGAGTTCCAAAATCCTGTGATCACCATGCTTTTAACATAGGCCTTTCATTAAGTTATATTTGCATTCGAAATTGGATGAAAACAAAAATTACTCCCTTGATTTTGTACAGTGATTTTATTCTTAAGTACTCTTCCACAATTATGCATTGTTGAATGAGCCAGTTAATGGGAATAGTTTGGTCTGTTCTTCTAAACAAAATGCTCCTGGTACAGCAAGCTGGTGGGGTATTTCCCTATTTTATTTCACTTGTTAGTCTTCAGGCAGAAAAATTAATACAAAGTCAGCCTTTTCTTTCACCAGGGATGCATCTATCATGAAGGTTTTGCCACTGTCTGATACGCTGCTGAATGCAGTGGGATTTCTTCTTCTCAGTTTTTCAATTTTTCTGCTCGAACTGCATAGACAATTTAGCAGCAAACATACAGTAAGTGTAGTGATAAAAAGCTTAGAAAGCTGTAAATATAAAACTAGAATTCTCTGGTTCACTTTACGGCTCCTTCCTTTTCTCACAACCATGTTTTGCAGTCCTTAAGACCATGTTTCCAGTGCACTCATTTTCTACTTGTGGTGGATGCTGAAAAGTGAATGAGGGTGCAGATGGAGTTCAGAAGTTGCAAGGTCCAGAATCCGCTTGCTTATTTTTTCCTTATTAATATATACCCTACATGGATTTTGATAAATGTAATTTCTCTCCATTTTGTAGCAGCAAGGAAGAAAGGTGACATTGTTTGAAAGGATCTTGGCTTCTCTCAGCTTTTCCTTGTGGTTGGAGACACCATCTAGGAGAAAAATGCAATGCTCCTGCTGAGCAGGGAACATGCAGTGTATTACACATCAATCAACGAGAATATCTCTTTTTTCTAAGCACTTCACCTTATGTCTTGTGATCTTACTTTGGAAACAAAAAACCAAACACGTGAAGACCCCCCTGCCATTTGCAGCCGTGCTTGGAATTTGCTCAGGTAAGTTGAGTAAGCAGGAGTCATCAAAGGCATGTGCAGAATTATCTTTAGTGATGCAAGGGTTCTGTAGAACAGCAGCTCTGGCCACATGCTTAGATGTGCTCGAAGAGACACAGCCTGAACTTTGTCCCCTCTGCTTTAAAAGTGGGTTTAGTTGCAAATTTAACAAGGTCTCTGTGAGGCTGGAGATTTTGCTTGGTTTGATCTTGCTTTGTTGGGATTTTTACATTGTAGTGCAAAACTTGCAGTTCTGTTCCAAAGAAATTCAACTGTAAACTGAATATAAATCAACAATATTTAGAACAAAAGAACCAGTAGTTTATTTCCTTTTCATTGCTATTTCATTTCTGCTATTTAAATACAATGTAGTAGACTTGCTAGTAAGTCTGTGAAGAATCTGATAATCAAGGGTCTTTGAGGTCTGTAAATTAAATCTCTTCAGTGACTATTTATTGAGATAAATATTTATTGTGTTTGAGCTCTATAGGATTTACAACAGATGCATGGTTTACTAAACAACCCTAAATGATGTTAAGTCTATGTGGTTTTTTGCTGCTATAGTTTTCAAGCTTCTAAAAGGAAATATGCATTTTAAATGCCTTTAAATGAATAATCTGGAAGTTCCTCTGTATAAAAAGACACGTATAAGCACTTAACATTATGTCCATAAATAGGACTACATCAACCCTCTTGTTATCAGGAAGCAAGGAAATGGGTCTGTTGTTCTTGCTAGTTTTGAGTTTTCCATCAATGAAATCAATACCAAACTTCTGAAAGACACAGAGATTTTTTTAAAAAATGTTTTTTAAACTTTCTTACATGTCTTCTTTTGGTTGATCCTGGCCTCTCTTCTCATCAAAAGATCAGTGCATTGTGAGCAGGACTCAAAATACATTTGCATTTCCCTTCAGCCATGTGATTGCCTGCTGAGACTTGCAAACATACATTTTGCCACACTGTTTGCAGATTTGTTTTTGATGCATATAGATGCTATGGAACTTGAACTGATGCACAATATGATAGTTTTTACTCTTTAAAATAATTGGTACGAGTTTTTTTGCTGGTAAAACTGGGAGAAAGAATTAATGAGAGATACTTTTTCTTTTGCTGTTTCAGTGCTAAACTGCTCTGGACTTTTAATGTTTTTTTTCCTGAATTCTTCCTTATCCTACCTAATAATTAGTAACTGTGAAAAATAGCTCATACTTTTAGAAAGAGATGAGGTTTCTTGTTCTGATGATATATGGTAGAGCAGTTTTATTTTGCATTGTGTCTGTTGTACAGTTTGTACCTCAAGATTTCAGTAATTAAGCAAGGAGGGAGATGAGGAGGAAATATTCTTGTGGTGAGAAGGTGCTCTGAGGTTTCCTTGGTTTTTATCAGTGAAGACATGCAAGACTGCAATTCCTTTTTTTTGTTTAATTTCAATCAGGAATCTTAATCATATTTCAATGCCAAATTAAATGCTGGTGCATTTATAGTTTGGTGTATTTAAAATTTACTTCTGTTATAGTAAAAGGTGTTTTTTTAGCATCCCTATCAATAGAAGAATCTGCTTTTGCAGTTTAGAAGGAAATGGTTTGGGGTTTATATGTATTGTAAAAGTAAGATACAAAGACTGACTCACTGCTATCTCATGCTTGCAGGTCTGTGATTACAGCATCTACGTGCTTTATTTTCAACAGCTTTTCATAGCAGTGTTTAATTCTGTAGGATCATTCAGTTTGCTTCATGTTTCTGTTCTTGAAAGACCATGAGTCTGATTTCTGTTCTGATGAGAGGCTTCATGCAGAAGTCAGGGCTTCTAACTTCCAAAGACTTTGGAGTCCTGGTAGCACCTCCTTCTTGAGAGATTTAGTGAAGTTTGCAAAGTAAGTGCCCTTCACTTTTGAAATATAATGAATTGTCCAGTGAGTTAGGACTATGTAAGGGTAAACTCTCCTTCCTACATGTGATAGCTTGAGTAACTCTGAATAGAGCTGGACGAAGAGTGATGGGATGCTCACACTCATAAAATCCTCCTTGTTTAAGGCCATTTTCTTCACAGTGCAAAAATAACAATTAAAGAAGTGCTTTGTTGGTACCAGTCCCAACCACAATGGCAGGAGTGCACCATTTCTCTGTTCTGCTGTCTCCTGTGCACACCAAGTCTGTGCAAGGATGCTTTTGAATGGTCCTGACAGCCTAGGAAGCTGCTCCAGTGCATGCTAATGATAAGTACATCTATCCAGGGTATGCATAGGCTTATGGAATCACGTGTATTTCCAATGACGTTTTTCAAAAGAGAAGAACCCCAGCCTCGCTGATGACCCTTTCTGCTCCTGCACTGTCGAAAGTGAGAATGTTTCTACAAATGATTAAATATCTCTGTTTAGTGTGGACATCACTGAACTCCAGCAATGCTCATTATAATGTATGATTGAGGAAATGGTTTGGGATGTTTTAAATGTAATGATCTAGCAGCTTCTTTGAAGAATACTTTATTCACTGATGTTTTCCAGTGTGACCATGAAAAGTTAGTAAATTCAGTTTTAAAGATTTTGGATTTATTCACCTGTTCTTATTGAAGAGATTCAAGGCCTGGCAGGTACCTGTCTTCAAAACCTGCAGTATAAATGTCACATGAGATTATATTTTCAACTAAAACAAAAGTCTGCAAAAACGGCATGTTGGACAGAGAACAAATAGAACAATATTTTCTGTTTATGGGGCAATTCAATTCAAAATAGAAAACTATACTTCCTTAGTATTTTCCTTCTCTTTTGTGAAACTGTAGGCAATCGAGTGTTCCTCCTAACTGCAAACTCAAATAGCTGCCAACACTTTTAGAGAAATGAGTGGTACATAAGCATTTTATCTTAAGATTGCTTTTTCTTTCCTCAAAGTTTGTGTTTCTTTGGGTGAGTTACCCGGATAAAATTTTGTCCAAAAGAAATGAATATGGTGATGGGTATTATAGTACCAGTAGTTAAAAACAGTTTTAAAAAATTCCAGTGCAAAGCAAAGTGTTTATAGATAGAAGCAATACAGGTCAGGCAGTAAAGGGTGAGATTTTCTCATCTGACAGCCAGAGCCATGTGTGGTATGAAGTTCTGGCCACTCTCTCCTCTGTCTGCTTAGTCTTCTCCCTCTCAGTAATGCAAGTGTGCAGGTCTTCTCCCTTGCAGTAATGCCTCTGAAAACTGGTTATAACCCAAATACTGACTATTTCTAGCTTTTCTTACTTTCTTCAGTTCTAGCAGAACCAATTTCCCATCTTCCTTTGATGGAGGAACAGACTTCTCTGTGAATCTTGATTTTGGTAGTCTTTTTCCTGGTGTGGAAAAGATGTGAGAATCTTAACTTTACTTACGCCTTTTTCTTTTCCTGTGCTGTCAGGAATGAGACTGTTTCTATAAATGATTAATCATATCCATTTACTAAGGCTGTGTCATAATTTCCTGTAAAAACATATGGGAAGATATGTCTGTCTCTATTTTTCATCATTATGTCTACAGAAACTGAGGAGGGCTAAAGAAGCTTTTGGAAATTGTTTGAATTGTCCTGTTTGTCATGAAGCAACTTCCAGTGCAAAACTTCTTCCCCAAGGCTGGCAGTTGTAGCTTTAGAAGCCTCTCTGGTGTCCAGCTTTCTAGAGGATGCTGATCCAAAGCATCCAGGATTCCAGAGAACTTGCTAGGCAGGATTTTACTCAGCTGTATTAATGATCCTCAATTAAACAGGGCTCTGCAGGATTTCCTAAGTGTCTATTTCCCATGACAGAGATTATTCCCATAGTGTTGCTGGAACTTGAGGATCATAGGACTTATTCATGTTCTCTGTGTCTTTTTTAAGGCAAACCTTATAGAGAAAGTTCAAGTTGTATGGTTGTGAGATTGTTGGCCTTAGGAAGTGACAAAGGTTGGATGTTTGGATTGCTGTGTCTTCCATTTGTTTGCATGATAGCATCACACTGGGCATCAGGTGCCTTCTTGGCAATCTCTGACAGTGCTCTTTACAGGAGTTCAAGTGTTGTCTGCAAATATGTTCCATTAGAGGCCATCTGTTTCTTGTATTTCACTACTTTTAGCACTCTTTGAACTCCTTATTTTTATCAGTATTAATAGTTGTAGGCTGGGTAGTGTGTTGTGTGCTGTGGACCTGACAGTGTGTGGTATGTGGCTGACTCACTACAAGCTCAGAGGTGTAGGTACAGTACCTAAACATGTCCAGAATATGCAGAGTGAGGATATGTTCCTTAAGTGATCAGGCATTCTATTTACCATTCAGTGGGGTATTTTCCATTTCTGTTTCCAGTGCTCCGAAGTGTGTGCCTGTCAACAGGGAACGGTGCTTGCGTGTCTTGTCCATTCATAGTGTTTTATGGCTTGTAGTTACAGTCTTATGTAAGAGAAGTGCATTGGCAGAAGAACTCTTAAAATACAGTGACAAACTCAAAAATCACCAAGCTTTTACTCTCTTTTTCAAGTTTGTGTTTGGGGTGCTTGTGTTATGGAAGGACTTAAATAATCACAAGTGATTTGAGCATGGTGTGCCATACCCAACACCCCTCTAGCTCTTTCCTTGAGGACTCCAGCATGATGAAAAGCTAATCTGCAAGAAAAATTGTGAGTATTAAAAACAAATGAGTAGCTGCTGTGCTCCATCTATTTCTCACTTATGACCCTTGTCTAGCCTCCTAAACAGAATAATCTAGCAATCTGTCACACAAAGTATTCTTGACATCTCCAAAATGAGCTTCCCCCCCATCTTTTTTTTCTTCTTACTTAGATTTAAGTTGTTGCATAATTAAAATCTCTTTGACATCCTGCTTACAGTCATATCCTGTTGCAGGGTTGGTATCCATCTGGCTCACAGCTGATGGATCTTTATACAAACCCACTCTCCTCACATCAGACACCACTTGAGAACCCATGACCTTAAATACCACCACAGATATATTTTTTTTAACCCCCTACCAAGAGTAATAATAGAATCTCCTGACTTGGAAGTGACCCACAAGAGTAATCCAATCCTGAGAAGTACACCATGTGCCCCGGGGCATTGTCCAAATACTTCTTGAACTCTTATCAGGCTTAGTGTCATGTCCACTTCCCTGGGGAGCCTGTTCCATTGCCTGACCACGCTCTGGGTGAAGAAACTTTTCCTAATATCCAACCTAAACCTCTCCTGACAGAGCTTCCGGCCATTCCCTCGGGCCCTGTCACTGGTCACCACAGAGAAAAGATCACTGCCAGCTCCTCCACTTCCCCCCATGAGGGAGCTGCAGACTGTGAGGTCTTCCCTCAGACTACTCTTCTCCAGGCTGAATTAGGGTAAGTCACCTCAACCACACCATATCGTGTCTCCTCCAGACCCTTCACCATTTTTGTAGCCCTCCTTTGGATGCTTTCTAATAGCTTTGTATCTTCTGTTGTGGTGGCCTAAGCTGCACATAGACTTGAGGGTGAGGCCTCAAGTCTACCAGCAGTCTACACCAGCAGAAAGCAGAGCAATCTCTTTCCATTCTCCAGCCTTTCATTCCTCAGCCTGTACCTACATCCAGGGTTCCCCTGTTGCAAGTGCAGAATCTGATACATGTTACCAGCAGAATCTTGAGGGTTTTGATCACAGGTCGGCTTACAGGACTGGTGGCTGCAGTGGAGTATACCTGTCTGAAAGGGGAAAAGGATCTCTGCTCAGGAATTAACATGGCTTTGTTGAGAAAGCTGTAAACTAGATTTGAAACGGGAAGAGGATAAGCCTGTCTCACTAAGGATAAGCCTAGGAGTGGCACACTGATTTTAGAAGGACAGTAGTAGAGGTAGGAAATGGTGTCTTTAATGGTAATGAAACTGTAGCAAAAGGAGAGGGGAAAAGCTATTTTTTTGATAGAATGCTGCCTGACAAAAATAGTCAAAAGACACTTGCAGTTGGCTCTTTTATGCAGTCTTTATACAGAGCTTTTGATATAGATTTCTGAGAAGAAAGACCTAAGTGGCTCTGCACTCCCATGCACAGTGCTGCCTCCCAAAATAGGTCCACCCTTCTCCACTTCTGCTCCTTCCATGCTCATGCAGAAACAGGAAATTCAACAGTGGGCAGATTCAGGAATTCATGGACAATGGGAGCACTGTGGGGAACCCTGGTGGAGGGTATGGCTCCACAGGGCTGTGAGGTCACAGAGCCCCTCTGACTTGTTCTGTGCCAGCTGTGGGCAGTGCTGCAACAGCAGCAGCAACAACATGCTGCGAGCGTGGGGGGTCATGGTCCTCACCCAGTGCCTCCTCCTCTTTCTGGGGGTCCTGCAAGCCCAGGACACCCAGTCTGCTCCAATACGAGGGCAGGGACCAGGTAGGCAGGCAGACACCTGCAGCCAGCCCCAGGCTGGCAGTAGCAGGGCCAGGGCTAAGGCTGGGTGAGTCAGAAAGACTCCACAGAGCAGCATGGGGCAAACACACCATGAGGAGGTGTGGGAGGGCTGCAGCTACTTTGAGGGGGATGTGGGAGTTCCTAACAAGCAGGGAGGTGAGGAGTGACAGTGTAGGGCCAGAAACTTGCCATTGGGTTCTCCAGCACTTGGTGATAGTTAGCCAGCCTCTGGTGTGTGCCCTGTCACTACATGACCTCCATACACATTCTGTATTTGGATATGACAGTGCAGAGAACGTGTAATGGGTACGTCTCATGGGTGTTTGGTTGTAGGTGTGGCCAGAGAGAAGGCTTTTCCAGCTCTTCAGGTGAATTCTGTGCTGGTTCCCAGCTTGTATCCCACGGGTGAGTATCTGTGAGTCTCCACTGACTTTGCAGCACAAGCTTTCCTTTTCCACGTTATTTGTGTGAAATGTAACTTCATAATTTCTGTTAATGTCCTCATATAAAGCTAAAACAGGGAATGATTCCCAGCAGACACCTGAAGTTATAAAGAAGATCCTAAAAGACTTGGAGGAAACTGAAAAACGTTAGTATAACTTACTCTGTTAACTGTTAGGACCTGGGAGCTGAGCTTTTAACTTCCTGTAGCCTGTGCAGCAGTAAGGGGCTGGTCAGAGCCTCACTGCAGGGACACTTGATTTTACACCTTGCATGGGCTGCAGAGCCACAGAAATGGTCCAGCACAGTGTCTGCTACCAGCTGAGCTCCTAGATGAGTCTTGGGAGCAGCTGCTGCCACAGTTGTACAATTACTGGTCGGAGTTGCTTTGTGCAGATGTGAATATTCAGATGTCAGGAACAGGTGTGTGCTGAATTTGTCTTCAGCTCATGTGCACAGCCCAGCTTCAAGGCAAGAATGACAACTCATGAGAGATTCTGCAGGCACTTCTGCTTGTGATGGATTTTCAGCCAGCTGACTGATGGCCATGGTGGGATGAGTGTGACTGTTGGTGGTGCTTCTGGAACGTATGAGGGATGTGCAGAGGAGCTAACTGCTCTTGAGCCAGGAGAGGGAGGCACTGGAGGAGAGAGGGCCCTCGGCTGTTGGAAAGGAGGTGCAGGCAGTTTTGGTTTGCAGGGGCCAGCAGGCTTTGTCAGGGCTTCAGGCAGTGTTGAGAAAGAAACAGGAGCACCTCTGTGAGGATAACTCTTGTCTCTAGTGTGTGGAGGTTACTGTGACCAGTATGCCATAGAGATGGTTGTAGTCATGTCTAGATAGCAGGAGAGATTGCTCTCCTCCCACCACACCCGGTTCCCAGGAATTTCAGAACTTTGCTCTTTTGGGAATGAGGCCACTTGTGAGATTATTTGTAGCACAGAGCACAGTAAATGTGTGCTGTTTTCTCTTCTGCAGGGCAAAAGGTTGAAGAAGAGGCCAAGCCTCGGGATTCTAAAATGCTGAGGATGTACTATCTTCTAGGGATTACAGTAGCCTTGTGTGTGCTGCTGCTTTGGATAATCGTATGTTGCATAGGCATGTCCTGGCTGATGGAGAAAGACATGTGAGTTGGCTTTTTGCTGCAGTTATTTATTGCAGACTTGACAAAGCAACTGCTGGCAGTACTCTACTGAGATTTCCCCAGTGCAGTCCTTTAACTGTCCTCTTAATTAATATCAATGAGTAGTCATTTCTGAAATGCATTTGCACAGGGTGCCTCAGAGACATGAAGCAGCACTGGGACAAACTGGTACTGACTGATTGAAAAAGCAAAGATCAAACTAGAGGTAGAGGTGATGCAGAATCAGGAGAAGGACCAGGATGCAGATCTCCCAACTCCATCCACTTGTTTCAGCTGTTCTCTGGCTGATGATGCCTCTTCACAGGACAACTGCGTAGTCTTGGATTCACCTCACCCCACCCCACATCATCCCAGTGTCCCTGTAACCAGGAATATTGTGCCTCAGAAGACTGTCATTTTTTCAATGAATAATATTTTATTTTCTTTTTTTTTTGCCAAAAGCAGTGAGTTCTTGCCTGTTTTGGGTATTTCTGTTTGGGTAAAATGCACGGAGCTGGCACTAGGGCTCTATCTGTGAGAGAGGCTGTCAGAGACCTGCACTGCAGTATGGAACACCTTTGTATCAGCATCAGCCTGGTTTTCTCGCTAGGGCCATTATCAAGGCTTTCCTCCACTGGAAAGGGGACTCACTGGTGAGACATGAGGTCCAAAGGCTTGTCCATGAGCTTACTTGAGATGTTACCCTGAATCAGGATTATCTGGGTAGAGAGGGAAGGAGGTGCGGGGAAGGATGAGTGCCCAGTGCTGAGCACATCAAGGAGGGCTGATGGGGTGACACAGGCTGCAGGTGCAGCAGTGTCCCCCACCCCAGAGCTCAGAGATGAGAAATGAGTGGAAAATTGCAGCAGGGCTGGGTGGGAGAGGAGAGTGAAAGCAATGTGCTATTAATCACAAGGGTGGCATTAGAAATGAAACAGAGTTAAAATAAATAACAATAAATAGAAAATAGAATAGTAATAACAAATGTAAAAAGAAAGAGTTTAAGCATTCCAGACTGTCAGCAAAGGGGAGGACCACCCTTGGAATACATCTAAAGTCACACTGGCTGAGTACAGCAGATCCCGTCCAGGCTGATGTGGAGTCTGGCTTGCAAGGTTCTTTTCAGAGCATGTCAGATGACACAAAGTACAGACCACAAAGCCGGTTTTATGACACCTCTGCCCTGCAACTGTGTCTGAAGGGTATAGCTGCCAGGCAGAAAAGGCTTTAGAAAGGCTTTAGACATTGTCCTAGGCTGCCTTGCAGGGCATTATAAACACCTCTTCCCAGTCCCCCTCTCCCTGTGCAGAGCCCCCCATGTCACCCAGTCAGCCCAGCTGCTGACCTGACTGTGCATTCCTGTTCTGTGCACCTGCAGGAGCTTCCCCCAGTGCCTGTTTTTGCCCACTCAGGTGTCAGCAGCCAACCCTGAAATTCTTAGCACAGGGAAAGTGTTCCAGAAGATGCCAGAACAGTTCTCTGAGGATGGCTGTTGTCTCTGGTGTGTGTAGGTTATTGCCAGCAGCGAGCCAGAGAGATGCTCATAGAGTTCTTATCTCCCACCACACTCAGTTCCCAGGAATTCTGGAACTTTGCCCTTTTGAGAATAAGGCCTTTTGAACTACGATCAGCAGGGGGTGGGAATTATGGCTCTTGACCCTCCATACAAAAACCAGACTCATAAAATCAGAATCACATAATCTCTTGAGCTGGAAGAGACCTACAAGGATCATCAAGTCCAACTCCTGGCCCTGTACAGGATACCCCAAAAATCACGCCATGTGCCTGAGCATTGTCCAAAGGCGTCTTGAACTCTGTCAGGCTGGTGCTTCCAGGGAAGCTGCCATTTGCTGTTCAATAACACGATATGCACAGCAAGGCTGGCGCAGGTGGGACCTGCCATGCTTGTGTGTGTCAAGGCAGTGTTTTTTCAGGGGGTCCCTGTCACCCACACCAGCTTGTGCATGTAGGTCTAAAATGTCCCACACATTTTAGAAATATGGACACTTTTTTTTTTTGTCTACCACCCAGGCACAAAAAACCTCCAGGAGGAAGAATAGGATCTGAGATCTGAGGGAAGAGAGCCCTTTTTTGTAATGTATCAGTATTATTCCTGTCACCAGGCTAATATGTTGAAGGCAGTTCTGCTGAAAAGCCATTCAGATGCAGTGAGTAGCTGAGCAATGGTGTAATTTAATGCTGGGCAAACAGCAAAGGGTAGATTTCTCAGTGAGGCTCTGCATTCTGTAGGTTTGGATGCGTTCAGAAGTTTGTCTCTGGTTGGGCTATGGTTTTTTGTTTTGGGTTTTTTTTTTTCTTTTTTAGCTATCATGCATTTATAAAAATCTATTTATGGAAATACAAGAGTTTCATGAATAAATGAGATGGCATATTCCTTTCTTCATTTTGTGAATTACAGTATCAACATTTTAGAGCCTGTTCATGAATTAATAATTACTTTAATCAATAAAAATAATTACAGTGCTAAGAACATTTTAACAATGAATGCTTTCATGCCATTTTCACTCCTTTTTAATTAAAGCATGACAACTCATATTTACCATTTTCATCGTGATCTCTCTAAATGGTGAAATTTGTCATCTTTGACTTGGGCTCTAATTATAATTCTTTTAGATGGTTCCGATTTCTCCTCATTATTCAATTATGCTTGCTCCAGTTTTAAACTGACAAAATTTCCCTCTCTGAATCTCTTTCATGCTGTAAGAATATCTTTGACTTTATAATACCCATTTTAAATATTCTATGCTAACCAAAATAAATGCAAATTAAATATATGAAATAGAAAAACAAATATAAACTGCTGAATATAAATAAATACAGCATAAGACCAATTATTTTCAGTTTAAATGCATCTATCTTACTTCAGTATAGCATGAAATATTAATAAAAATTTGCTGCAAATCAGAAATTGTAATAAGACCATAATAAGCTTGCAAAAGCAGCATGCAAACTTAATTTTTGTGCCTGTGACACAGGCTCCAATTAAATGATCTCCTGCTCTTTTTTTATATGGAATCTCTTCCTTGCTTTTTCACTAGGTAGCATGGCATTCCCTTAAATATAATAACTTGCTATGATAGTCTTCTTCAGCCTATTCTCCATATGTACTTTAGTATATTTTTATAATCTTGACCATGTGAGAAAAAAATTTCTTTTCCTACAGTAAGATTTGTTTGCCTCACAAATTTGTGAGTTCTGGTGGTGCCTCAGGAATGTTTTGCCTGGTGTGAGCTAAGGGAGTGAGCCACTGAGGAACTACAGGGGAAATTATTATGCTTGAGTTGATCACAATTAGGCAAGTAGGACCTAGGTTTTAAAACTCTTTGCTTTGTAAAATACCATCTTATGCTAAGAAACCTTATCAGCACTCTAAGAGCTTTTTACTTACTTCAAACTCAACCTTCAGATGCTTCAGGAATTGACATAGCCTGGGGGCTTCCTCATATGGATTCATACCATCTGAAAAACATGTAATTGTGATAGGAGGATCAGTGCAATGTCTCTTTGTACCCCCCACAATGGTTTCTTTTTACACCTTGCTATAACTATTTTTGTTATTATATGCCTTTGGTACAAAACATCTACAACAACTTACTTTTCAACGCATCAGGTTTTCTTGCAAATGGTGTAGTAAAGAGGTGTATTTGGGCAAGTATCAATGTGGTGATCCAGTTGCTGTGCCTGTCAGGTGGTTTTACCTATCCTAAGGACGTTTTCAGTTGACATTTATGGTTTTCAATCACTGCATAATGTCTGCCTAAAAAGCCAAATACCTCCTCCTCTGCCTGTCAGAAACTGTCACGTACAGCCAGACTGCTGCTTCAGGAATTTGTTGGGCATCAGTCTGCAAACAGATCCACCATTTGAATCCAACCTCCATGAACTACTCTGATGGGACAATTAAAGACCAAATTGTAGTTTGTGTGCATGGAGGGGAGTAAGTTAAATTGGCAGATGAAACCAGATTCCTGCTGTCATATCTCTGGAGTGCTTGACTTAAAGTCATCACAAGGTTGTTTCAACACAGTTTTGTGCCTGCACTTTCCAGTAGTTTTAGAAGATCCATTAGGAAGGAAGCAGCAAATAATTCAGAAATAGATCATCAGAAGGATTAAAAAATTTGAGATGCACAGTTCAGAGCTTTGCTGCTAAACCCAGTTTAGCGGTCAGGAGCTGCTTTCTCTGAATGACTTTTTCAATAACTTCATACAAACTGGCTTACCCTGCTGGAAATCCTGGGGTTAATTCCAGCTCTGGAACAAAGTGTGCTTCTGGGTGGCCATTTACCATTTATCCATTTACCATTTCTGCTGCATTTTACCAAGCACTTCTGACCTGTCCTGCTTTGTCTTTTCTTTCTGCACACATCCTTTTTCTGACTTTTTCCTTGCTTCTCCCCGCTTCTTCTCTGTGGAGGCTCTTTAGGCTCTGTCTAGGCATTCCTGTCTGTTCCTGGCTGCTACACTATTTGAACATTGGATTACATTGTGGTATTTAGTATCAATATAGCAGTTTAAAAAAGGAACAAAAGTATAAAACTTGATAATGGTTACATTCTGTTTTTTATCCAGAGGGCACTGCCCCATTGCAAGATATGTATTTAAGTGCTGCTTTACTTATAATTGAGATTAGTTGGTGTATGAGACTCATGTTGGCTTTTTGCACACAGCAGATCTAATTTGTGGTATATTAATTGCGTTTGGTGTGTTAGCATCTTAGTGCATTTTAATAACAAAAATTATTTTTAGAAATTTTTCACTTTATGTGGGTCACAGAATTGAGGAATTGTATTTTTTAAGACATTTGCATAGTCTGATTTTTGCAAGGAATATGATGGCTTTGGACTGGATTGTCACATATGCAAACAACTAAGAGACAATCACAATCACTGACTTTAACATTTTCTTTTTTTCAGTGGCAGAGAATGTGTTTTTGCAAAATCCAAAGCAGCAGTTGCCTATACACAGTTGCTATTTCAGTATGAACAGTAATTGCTTTAATGAAGCAGAGAGGAGCTCAGATACCTATTTTCCTGTTCTGCAAGATACTAAACACTTGAAATATTACACCCAAATCCAATGTCAAAACGGTTTTCCTGTGTTATTTCTTGAACCCAGGATATCACTATATGTCCAAAAAGTAAGTTGAACAAATATTTGCATTTAGTGGATTTATCATTTGCTGTTGGCAGCTACCTCAAATTATTTCAAGACATCTGAGAATACTTTGCGATGACATGATGCAGGTTTTCCTTTAAAAAAAGGCATAAAAATTAATTTACTCTATAAGGTGTAACGTTTATGAGGTTGTATGAATGGTTGCATAATGTGCACATGGTGAAAACTGTGCATTTCATGTTAAATACAAGAATGACTGAGCACTGGGAGGGAATATGTAAGAAATCATGAGAACTATAAAGGGCCATCTGCTTCATGCTTCATTTTTATTTGCTGGATTAACTCAATGCAATATTTAAATAGATAATGAATTGCTGTTTCATCCACTCATTAGGTTCTTCATGGCATGAACCTACCTTACCATAAAAAAGGTTTCCTTTCTATGCAGGGAGAGGATGATTGTTTGGGAAGAGGAAAAGACAAAACATAATATGACAAATGGCATGAGCTACACCTTTCCTGTTAACCTTTAATTCCAGTTTTTCCTGTACATATTTTAGTTTTCAACAATGGTCCTAATGCTGCTATGGAGTTACAAGGAAGGAATGAAGAGTGGGGTCCTATCACTGTCCTCCCTCCTGTTCTTTTGGGCAATCCCCTGCCCTGAGTAGGAGGGGAGTGAGGGAAGGTGTGCTGTGTTCTGCTTACTCTGGCTGCTTGCATGAACCTCCTGGGTTGTTGCTGCCTAAGTCTTCATTTCAACAGAAACATGGAATTGTGGAATCATTTGAAGGTTGGACCTTCAAGTTCATTTAGTTCAACCCCCCCTGCCATGTTCAGGGACATCTTCCAGTAGATCAGGTTGCTCAAGGCTCCATCCAACCTGATTTTGAACACTTTGAATAGCTCCTAGGCTGCTCTGACCCTTCTCTTTGCTGAGATTAACAGAGTTGACAGGCTCAGTAGCATGAAGCTTGTGCAAAACATTTTTTCATTTCTTTCTTTTTCCCTTCTTTCGTACCAAACAGGGGCAATGGAGAAGGAGTCAGTGTGTGGTTGCCAGTGTGCTCTGAGACTGGACCTCAATTTTGTGCTTTGCTGCAACAGTTTGAGTCTCACAGTTCTGTAAATATGCATTACTCCTCTGCCTAACCAAATAAGCAGTGTTCCTTGTTTTGTGAAAGGTTTCCAAGGAGTGTTTTTTTAATGAATAAGCATTTCATAGTAGTAGGGAAAGCCCTTCCAATGAAGGATAAGTCCTGAGTATGTTTGCATATGTTTTAAAAAAAGGGGAAGTAATGTTGAGTGTTCTGTGGTGTTATTTTTAAGATGAGGATAGCTGAAGAATAATTTACCATAATATTAATTGAAGATAATAAACTGCATAGAAGGATTTACCTAAACAGGCCTAATAAAGCATTTTAATCTTTCTAGTGTAATTATGGTTATATTGCAGAAACACAAAGCAAATTACAGTCCAAGCCTTAGAATCTGATGTTTGCAACAGAAGTATGTTGCAGAAAGACATTCGAATACATTGTTAGAAAAGAAAGGCATCTGGTTTGGATGACCCACTAACCCTGGAGTAAATGCAGTTGATCAGTCCAGAGCTTATGTTTTCATAAAAATTCCTGTTATCTCAGAGTCTCATTTCTGAGTCCATTAAGATCTCACTGCTAGGCTGAATGCATGGTTCAGATTACTGTTTTCCCCATGTGCACCACATTTGTTTACACTGAATTTCACTTGCCATTTTATTGACTAATCACTCGATTTCATGAGGTTTTTCTTCTGTAGTTCTCTTCCCTCACAGCATAAATTGCAGGCTCCACAGTGCTTCTGCCTAGAGGCAGACTGTTTGCTATCGTGCAATTCAGTTTGAACTGTCTTACCATCCTACTTTAGCACCTATTTGTGAAATAGGAACTTAGCTTTCAATTCCTCCTTCTGAGTTTAGTTTTGCAGAAACTCAGACTCTTCCTCCTTCTTTCTCCTTATTTTGGAGAAAAGAATATTTAAAAATTCATGGGCTGAAATGCTTCTTCCTAGATTTCTTGCTCTTTGTGAGAACATTTCTGTTTCATAATGGGCAGTTTCAGCATTTGTTTTGTTTAGGAAAATGACTTGCCCGAAAATGTGGTTTGTCCAGTTTAAACAAATTGGCACTCTCATGCCTTGCTGTTCAACTTGTCAGCCTTCTGTCAACTCTGTCCAGGTTTTTCTGCTGGCCATCTGTTAGGAAGAGAAAAAAGTGCAGTATGAGTTCTTCCTCTGAGAACTTCAGTAGGAACATTTTATAGCCTATGGTTGCTGGGAAATCATCAGAGAAGGTCGATCTCCTACCTGCATCTTCAGTTCTGCAGTCAAAAAACTGCAGAGCATAGAGTGGGAACCAATGAAGCTTCTTGGCAATAAATCACCAGTATCTGAAGGGTTTGTACATGGGATGAGAATTTTCAATACAAATATCCTTGAAAATTTCAGAGGTTGCTGTCCCCCACCCCATCACATTAGAAAGGCACAGTCAAAGTGAGCTTATACCTGACCAGTTGTACACTGCTGCTCCTATGGTCAGAGTTCAAACAGTATAACTCAAATAAATTCTAGGGAGTAGTGTGGAGGTAACGATGGGAATGTGATCTCACTTTCCTAACTGCAAGACAGCTCCACAGAGCTTCACTGTTCAGCAGAAGGCTTTGACAGATTACTAAGATTTGTTTCGCAGGTACTGGTGTCACTTGCACTGATTATACACCTCTGTGCTATTTCTGCAGGTCATTACTTGAAGTCAGATACTTCTTTTTATTCTTTTAATTCTTTCAAGCCCCTATGAGCTTAATGACAACAGAAACAATAAAAATTTGCTTAAAAATATGAAAAAGTGTTTATGCAGTTTAAAGATATTTGCAAGCCTGTGCATATTAGGCAGTATTTTCTCTGCGTAGTTCTGACTTGTTTTGTCAGTCAGAGAAACTCAGAAATATTTAATACTAGATTGCAATGGAGAAGGTGACTGGTGAAAGGGATGTTGTGAACTTTCAAAAAAAACCAGGGCATGTTGGTTGCCATTTGGTACAACTGCTGCAAACAATAGCATTTAAAAATACTTCCAACTGAAAGTGAAGTGAATTAGCTTTGATCTACCTGACTGTGAAAATTATTCATCAACGCAGAATAACTATAAAGCACTTTTGGCATGCAGTAACTTTCCCAATTGCAATGAGTTCATGGACTTCATTAATAGAAACATGTAAGAAACATTTTGGTTATTAATTAGGGAAAAGTCAATTAAAAGTGAGAATTTATAATTTTCCTAATATGACACATGTTCCCTGAAAGATTTAGAGTTAACAAGCAAGTATATTTTGTTTAATTGTCATGGTTAATAAGAAAAAAAAAATCACTCTGCTGTAGAGATTCTCTCATTAAAAGTTGATAACATTTTGCAGAAGTGGTGAAGCCCTTCAAATATGCAAGATTTCTAATGATAGCATGTGGCCCTCTGTGATTACCTGTACTCCAGAAACAAAAGGAAATATTCTGTATCCCATACTCCCTGTGTAGGGGATGGATCCCCTTGGCAGCTACTATTGAGATTTCTAATTTTAGACTGTAAAATCAAGGTTAAACTTCCACGTGTCTCATATAGGTGGATGCCCCATCCCTGGAAATGTTCAAGGCCAGGCTGGATGGGGCTCTGAGCAACCTGCTGTAGTGGAAGGTGTCCCTGCCCATGTCAGGGAGGATGGAACCTGATGATCTTTGAAGTTCCTTCCAACCCAAAGCATTCTCTGATTCTATGATGATTCTGTGTTGCATGATGGTGGCTGATCTGGGGACTCTCCCTTCTTTTCTCTTTCTAACAGCTGGATAGGAGTTACAAGAACAAATTCAGAGCCTCTAGGCTTTAGATTATGAGGGTAATCAATAATTTAAAGTTCCTTACAAATTTTTCAATCTTATGAATTAGTAAATAAAACATAATAAAGTCTTTAGATGTGAAATAAATGAAAATGAAATACAAAGTCTAGTTTGCTTTACTAATAGTAATTGTTTATTGTGTGCGTCAACATTATTCTATTAAATCTTAACCCTGATTTGCTGAGACTGACATTTTTTCAGTCCCTGAATTGTAGCAGATTGCACAGTATTGAACTGAGATTTTAATGAAAAGGAAAAATGAGGTAAATGCATAATATGCATCAAAAATACTTTGCTCTGGAGCATTTAGGATACTATTTTAAATTTGCTTTTTGTTGGTGCATTATATCTTCTTTCCTTATACTTTAATGCAAGAAGGGTCTTTTTATGGGAGGTAGAAGTACTGTCAATTCAGGTTGTGAGTGCTATGTACTTTTAGTACTGTGATGTTCAGACTTTCCTTCACATACTAGTGGGAAAACACTGGCAAAGGTCTTTTAGTTGTCTTTTAGAACTTGAGGAAAAGATACATTTTAGATTTCCCTGAAAGCTGGAACCAAATAACAATGAAAAGGTTTGGGCTGGGTTTTTGCCAGCTAATGGCTTGTCAGACTCCAGCTGTCTCAGAGTATGAAGCAGGAGGGCAGAGTGGGGCCATTTTGGAGTCCATGCCCCTTTCCTCTTTGCAGCCCCAGATGACTTTGAGACTTGCAACTCTGGGCTGACATAAGACATATAAAAACGTTCCTCCCAAAGGTTTTGATGCCCTTCTTGTGCTGGCCCTGGACCATCTCTCCACCTTTTGTCCTGTTTCTAAAGCATCTAGTTTTGGTAATAAAGTCATTGTAGCAGTCACTCATCTTTTCCAGAGGGAGGCATTCCTGGGGTATGCATCACATTCCTAGAGGCAGATGGTTTTGCCAGGTGTGGGTTCGCTTTGCTTGAGGATAGTTTACTGTAGGAACTGGTCTCAGACAGAGTTGTGGACAAAAAGGCACATGGTTCACCTTCCTGTTCTGTGCAGTTCCCTGACACTGCCTGAGCAGGCTTGGCCCTCTCCAAGTGTGACTGCCTGTTGCCTGCCCTGGCATTCATGTGCCTACTCAGTTTCTTGCTGTAAAGCCCTGTTCTTGTTTATTGCAGCAGAGCCATTTCAAGTGCTTTGAGAATTCCCCCAAAAATCATTTTGCTTCGTCCAGTCTGGGCTGGATGGGATGGATGCAAAAGAAAATGGAGCTACTGGTGGGACAGAGAATTAGATGCTGGCCCTCCTTTTGCAATGTCAAAAAGACTTCCAACATCTCTGAGGTTAGGTGGGATTCTAGGTAAGGTACTCTGAGATTTATGTGCCATCCTTCAGTGTAAAATGTACAGTGTGCCTCTTTTCTTCTTCTTTGAACTTCTCTTGTGAGAGATACTGGCTTCACATACAGAATATCTTTGACATCTATCCTGGGCTGTACACCTATTGTATGTCTAATTGCCCTCTTGGCTGTTTTTGAAGCAGATCATGCTCCATTCATGAGAGGGGGCATGGGAGAGGTAGTTGTTATTTAAGGAAAGTGAATCTGAGAACTCAAGAGGTCTTATCCAGACATTATGTTTCCATTTCAGTTATTTTTCTGCCTTTTTTTTAGTAAGTTTTCTGAAGCCTGATAACAGTGAACACAAAGGATAAACAGGGAAAATACTTGTGTTTTTTAATTGCCCTTATTTTGGAGACTAAGGATTTGCTGAAGAGGTTTAGTGTGCCCTGTAGTCCACTCATCTGTCTACACCATAAAATCAGGACACTGAAGTTTGAATTTCTGCTTCAGCTGACTCCATTTTGCAATTCTTTGTTGCTTTTCTTTGGATAAGCGGGTAGAGCTAGATTTCATGAGATGTTAACTTTGGAGTCTGCTATTAATTTCTTATTCAGGTATCCACAGAAAAGCTATGTGTCAATGTGAAGCATTAGAGCTGCATCAGCATTACATTTGTCACTTTCTGCATGTGTAAGGAGCTATGCATTTCATTTAACAGAAAATAACAAAAAGGCATTAGGGTAATTTCGAGGTGTTGTCATAATCCATAGTGGTTCAGGATTGTATTTTTGTGTTTATAGCAGCCTAGCTTGCTCTTTACCTTGTGGGAATGTATTGTATTTAATCTTTTTTAAAAGTTCCTTTAATTAGACTTAAATGTATTATCTTTGAATTTGATCTTGTCTGATAAGAAAAGCATGAAAATACAACATAATTTATAGTTTTAATAATTTATCTGCTTAAGTAATATTTTCATGTCTTTTACCATTATCACTGTAATTTTGTATCCCTCTGACACTTCAAAGAGTGTACTTTACTGGAACTGAACATGTTTGCATGTTTGCAATCTATAATATAAAATATAGATTTATTGTTTTAACAATTTTCAAATTCATTGCATCATCTTAACTTCCACATAAAGTGGGACTTGTCACTAAACTATCCAATATAAATTTCACTCTTTTCGCATTAGAATGGTTTAGTGAAGAATTCAGAAATGTGAGTATTCTAAGTACTTTTCTAAGCTTTATACATGGTGTACAATAATATATGTAATTTTGTACATTTATTTAAATATTTCTAGTGATCTTTTTAAAATTTTGATGGACTAGCTGAATTTTTTTCTCTAATTTGCAAAATTTTGCTGCCCCTGTTAATGTGTCCTTGAGATAGATCACAGAATTTTTAGGGGTTTTTGGTGGGGGATTGGGTAGAGACATTTTTCCAATGGAATGGTCATCAAAGTGCTAGCATGTTGTATTTAATATGCTGAGCAGACTCACCATAAATTCTTTTACAAATTAAACTGCATTGTAAGCAAAACACTGGATTGCTGAAAAATTGAAAAAATAATTTCTGTAGCAGTACTGCTTATTTTATGCCAGAAGACTATGGAAGGGGCTTTGGTCTGCAGACGTCATTAAAATTGGAAACACAGATATGTCTTGTCTTGAAGTGAAATCTCGATTTGGATGTAAATAGTTTGTGATCAAGCCTAGTTAATTTTATTTCATGAAAGCTCAGAATAGCTGATGTGATATTATTTCATTTTAGTGAAATGTATACAAATGTTTTTTCCACAAGGCTCTGAAGTCTGTGTTTTAAGTCCAAAAGCCCTCTANTATTTGTTACCCATGCTACGTGCATTTTCTCAGGTACAAGTCATTTTACATGATGTCAAGGAAAACAGAAAGTTTTTCTGCCTGTGGCCATGATCTGGATAATGGAATCTACAGTTCTTATCCATTCTGCCCCTTTTTGTCCCTGGTTCCAGTATGCTACAGCTGTAGGATCTGGGTTATAATCTGGGTTATAATCCATGCCAGCCGACTGTGCAGTCTCACTCAATATGTGGGTTTAGGGCCAAACCTTTCCTTCAGTGGCAAAACCACCCAAACCAAAAGAAAATTAAATAAACATCCATGTTATACAGTAATTACTCTTCGGAAAAATACCACGCACTGACAAATTCTCATTGGTATATATTTTACATTGCTTTAACGCCAGGTAGGTTCCTTTTGTTTATGGTGCGGGGGAGTGACGCTCCTGAGAGCTGTTCAGCATGCACTGTGGGGGGAGACAGCTCAGGGGGAGTGTTTCTCATCTGTTGCCTTCAACCATTGTAAAGTTTGCTATGAATGTCGAAGGTAGTGGCCAGCTTTATTTCATATGCGCTAGAAACCAATTAAGTCTATCAGATCGTTTCAACGTACAGGCCATTTAATAAGTTTGGGTCACCACTGACGTCGATCAGATTTGAATTGGTGTTCTGGAGGTGAAAGTCTGGACATTAAATTATTAATGCTTTGCAGTCTCAAGTCTCCTCACTGAAAGTGTCCTCCCCTCCCTTCTGCTTCCAGTAGAAGTTTGAGTAAAGTACATGTGTCAGGTCAGGTCTGCTCTCAGCTGGTAACATGGGGCTTGGGTTCTCCTTTCCCGTCCTCCCCTCCCAGAACGTATTACAAGTCAACAGGTTTTTTTGTTATTTTCACTAGGTCTCCAGCCACTGTCTGCTTCTACAATATTAATATCTTTTCTATTCCCTGCAGGAGTCTGTGGCTTTATAGCTGAGGAGCCAAAGATCAGAAGTACTCCCATATGTTTGGAGATACAATTTTGTCTTGCTCTATTTCTCTGTGGAGTTGGGTCTCTAGAGTAGCAAAATGTCATATGGCACAATATGATTTTTTTTTTGTCCATTAGTTTTTAAAGTAGTAACATTACAGGTACTCTGTTTTGTAACATGTCAGTGTAGTTACATCTTCAAAAATAATCTTTTATAACCAAGAAAGGAAATATCACGCAAAGACAAAGTCTGCTGCCTTCATATCAGAGATAGAGAGAAAACATCTTTCAACTTAGATTTGTGTAAAGCCTGGCATACATAGTTTGCAGTGATTTTACTTTCAGGGAAAAGTCTTTTCAAATAAATGAGAAGTTGCTCCAGATTCAAATGACAGTGTCTCTGTAAAAGTCAGATCTGATTTTTTGCCCTTTTCTTGACAGTGATTACTGTAAGTGACCCGAATGTGGTGTGTTCTTTTGAAGTGAGCAGCTTTGAGATACACTGAGGAGGCTCCTTTTTTCACTCTTCGAAAATTAGACGGGCAGGATTGTAGCATTCCCATCTCCATAAATGGGAAAGGAACATGTGCCTGCTTGTGTGTGCCTTTCAAACAGAGTCCCTGCTACAATGCTTAAATGTACTCAGTAGTTTATCATGCAACATATGGCCAGTTTGTTTTCTGTGATTTCTGTTAATGCCTTTTCAATAACTGTAATATGTTAATAAATAGTTGTTTATTATGACTAAAGGAGTAACCATATATTCTAAATTTATTCAGTGCTGCCTGGAACTTTTTGGTTGGAAGTTGGTTGGGAAAAATTACTGTCAAACTCATTTACAGCAGAAGTGCAGTTCCTTCTGGGAACATAGGCATTTGTGTAATCTGACTCTGTGGCACTGAGCTATGCTGTATGTAGTGTATTTATGATTGAACAGAAAGTTTCAAACAGCAGCCTGTGAAATTGGATTTCAGATGTAATGTACCATAAATAAGTGCTATAAAGAATGCCTTTAATGCTATAAATCAGTTTTTATTGGTTTCAGCTATCTCATTCTGGTTATTGTATTACCCACAAAATCAATGGGAATCAAAGAGCTGGAATATATTTTATTTTAATGTCCCATCTCCCATGGAAATGGCACATGAGCCCTTAGATCACCTTTTGGGTAGGTTGGGCAAGACTGAGAAACTGCAGGCAATGAGAGTGTTTTCACAAAAAGGTCTGTGTAAGAAGTAGTTGGATAATACTTGAAATGCTTTGGTATGGCAGTTCCTTCCTGTAAGGGGATACTCGCCTGTCTTTCTGAATGTCCTTTCCTTTGTTGTTTCAATAAATTTACCAGTTTGATTTGATTACTGTAGTTCTCTTCTTTAAAAAAATGGCATCACAAAGGTACAAGAACCATATGACACTGCTCTTGCACCCAGAATTAGGAGCACTTTGATGGCAGGAGATCTGGTTTCTTTGCCTGTAAACATTCCCTCTAGTGAAGGCTTGCTTGATCCTGGGAAAAGAGCAAGAACATTTCTAGCAGCAGTTGTGGAGTGTAAAATACAGTATGAACTTAGTTTAAGAACATATTCTAGTGGAAGAAGGGAAGGTCATGCATCATGGATCTATGAGTAGATTTTTAAAACTAGAAACAAATCATACTATCCTATGAGAATGAAGAAATACAAAGAAAAACTGTGTTCCAACTAAATAATTCCAGCCCAATTTAAAACAATGTCTGTGTTTCCTCAGTATTTCTCCCTTGCTTATATTAATATCTCATGGTAGTATACAGTTAGGAGAAACATGCACCTCTGGAGCTCAGTTATTCAGGGCTGGAAATCTCTGGCAGAGGGCAGAACACTTGCCTTAAGGTATGTTCACTTCACTGTGTTAAAAGATGGAAGTACAGATACACTACAGTTGGATGAGAGTTGACTGGTAAATGTCTTCTGGAATATTGTACTCCTCTGTGAGGTTACATGTGCCCAACAGTAAGGATAACTGAAGAAGTAAACTTTTTTAAAGCTATTATATATGGGTTATTTACACTGTTCTACACATCAGCTTTGCATTTTTCCCTGTCAACCAAAGCTAGTGTAATTTATGTGCCAAAATTAAGAGAAGAAAGTAGACAATGAGGAATGATCCCTGTGGGGTTCGAGTGGTGTGTAATAGGTTATTGTTGGCAGAAGTCTGAATACTAGGATGATGGCAGAGTATAGGAGCCAGAAGAGACAATTTACTCATCTTTGAACCTATGAATAGCGTTAAACTGCCTTTGAGTCCAAATTGCTGATGTGACTTACACCCACGTCACCTCACACTGGAGTTTAAGCTTTTATTACAAGGATTGAATGACACATTTTATTATTTGCAATGGTATAAGCAGTTATTCTCACTGGAGCGCAAAGATGTGTGGCTTCATGAGAGGGGAGTGTTAATCATTTACGTGCAGATGTATGTGGTTATCTGTGGGAGTGGGTTAAAGAGACAGGTGTCAGACCTGGCTGCTTAATAGGAATGTAAGACATGAATGATACCAAGGAGGCAGAATAAAATGCCTAGCTGCCTCAGGGACAGTTATAAAGTTCCCTATCCCTACAGTAATTTTACAGGTGGTGATTATAGGGGATGTAATGATTTCATGCAAAATACAAGATAATTAAAATGTTTGATTTGATCTACAGACCTATGGTCAATTTGTAAGCCAGATGCTGACCAGCACTGCACCATGCCATAGCGAGCATCGCTCAGAATTACACCCTGGGTTTGAGTAGTGCTGTGTAAGGCATAACTTTAGATGGTCTTGTTGCTGCTATTGATTTGAGTCAACCTAGTACCTGGGATGATTGCTAAGTCCAAAAGAGACAAAAAATCCTTTCCTCTAATCAAAAAATGGTGCAGGAAATGTCCCAGGGTTTTTGTGTGCTGCTAATATGCAAAGCAGCAAGTTGTAGCTTGTTGTGTCACACTTGGAGGGAGATGGGTGAGGAATGCTTTGGGAATAAAAGCTTACTTAGGTGGACAAATGAAGGGCTTCTCAAGTACTGAGGGTTATGTAAGCAACCAGCTTTCTACATATTGAAGAGCAGCACAGCATGGCGGATTATTTACTTTCTTCTCCTGAGGCAGAGAATTTAGGTGTTACCACCTGGAACAAACATAGGACCCTGTCCTGACACATATCAGGTATAATTTCCTCAATCAGTGAATAAAATAGTTCTTCTTGAGGCTTGTGTGAGCACCTGGTCCTACACGTCAACTTCTATGGTGCTATAGAAACAGTAACCCCAAAAAAACTCAGCGACAGACAGACAAAGATAGCTGAAGTGTACACTTGAGATTTTTGCAATTATGGGTATCACCAGAGGATAGGGTCAAGCAATATGGTTTTGAAATATCTAGAAAAATTATAATATATGGAATACACATGGCCATGTTTATCATATGGTGTAGTGAAGTGCAGCTTGGAGCTGTGCAGTGTCCTGTCTTCCTGAGTGGCATAAACCCCTATGCAGTTGTTGGGAGACATTCTGGGAGATGGGAGCTGTGAGTCAGGCAGGGATGTGATCCCAGTAGATTGCCATCTATTGAAAGGTAAGGTGATAAACTAGAGAATTCACTAGGTTAGTCCCTTCAGTGGGTTCAAGTGCATTGTTGTAGCTGATAACGGAGTTGGGATACTGCCATAACTGGGAGCAGCAGAGCTTTGGGCACACCGTCCCCCAGGCATGCTTTTTATGGTCAGCTCTGGTGCTGCAGTCTTACTTTAGACTTTTAATTTTAGATCTGTCCACGAATTTGGAACAAACACTCATCCTTTCCTTTTGCTTCACATGGCTATGAAACCGAGAAGAGAGTGATGTAAATGACACAAAATAGCTACCTAAGTCTGTCCTCTCAGAACTTGAAAAATGTTCTCATCTCACCATAATTTTTACCATTTTATGTCCTCTTCATCTGAACGCTGACATGCATTCTGATAGTGGTGGTCATTATGAAATGAATGATCTTCCCGTTAAAGACTGCAGAAACCACAGGTGATCTCTGCAGGCCTCATTTCTGGTTGCTCACAAGGATGCAGCACCATGTTGTTCCAGATGTTCTTTTGGAGCTGGGCCGATTGCTTTCCAAGGAATTTCTGCTGGTTGCTCACCTGGTTAGGGTTAAGCATGACATTTTAGTCCATAAAAATATGATGTTTCCCAGCATTTGCTAGTTGGTGCTTTGTCACAAACGAGGACTTAAAATTTCAGTGGTGAGGGGGTAAACAGGACCTAGTGGCAGATCTCATGACTTTTCAGAAATACCACATCAAAGTTCTGTAATTCATGAAGTCCCCATGCATCAGTCCACACAGTGAGATACACTGACAGCCATAAGACAGAAAGCTGTGGATGCAAGGGTGTAGCATGAGCTCATACTTCCCAGAAAGGCTCCTGCCAAGACAGTGCCAAGGAATTCCACAGCCTCTTCCCTGCTCCACCATCCCATGCAGCATTAGAGCTGGCCAGGCATGTCAAGTATGTGAAGCAAAAAGAAATAAAAGGACACAGTAGTGGGTGGTTAATATATGAGGAGCATAACACTGCTGTTTAGGAATACAAGGGGGCTTGTGGCAGGATCTCTGAATGGAGTCAGTCTGTGTGACTTCTGCAGGCATGCTGCAGAGGGACACACAGATGAGATGTCAAAGTCATTGCTCAAGTGCTACAGAGCACTCCCTTAATGCATATTGATTTGAAAGTGTGGCAGGAAACAAAAGTTGCAGGTTTTGTAGTATGTAAAATTTCAAGGTGTTAGCAACACTGTTAAAGTAGCTGAAGTTAAAATTGCCATGCTTTGAAGCAGCTTAACTTGAAGTCTGCAGAACCAGCGTTTTGCCATTAAGCACCCACATCCTCACTGCTTCGTCTCAAATTGCCATTGTCAGCTGCAGAAACAGAACATTTTCCATACACAGTACAAACTGTTTCAGGAAGCTCTACCAATTAAAAAAAGCAGTTTCTGCTCATTCATTCCCCTGTGCTATGCTGGTATGAACCCTTTTGAGGCCACAGACATCTTAGTTAAGGGCCTGAACAGGCTTAAGGGTAGCTCAGCTCAATCCCACAGCCCCTCCAAAAATACCAGAAGTGTTTCAGCAGATTCAAATGCTGAACAAGCCCACCAGGCACAGAAATGCCTAATCCAGCACTGTCCTTCCATTTAATCCTTTTGTTCATGCCTTGCCTTGTCTTGAGTTTTTGATTTCCTGTCACACATCAGATCACTGTTCTCTCCTTTATCCGGCTGGTTTTTTACTTTCTACAAAATTACTAATTTGGGGAAGGGGAGGGAGAAGAAATCTCTTCTTTTGCAAGTCACAGAAGTGGCTCTTTTTTCTGTTGCTGCCTGGGCTGCTCTGACTATTCTGTTCATTCTGCCTGTTCTTTCTCCACCCGTTCCGAGATGGTTCCCTTTAATGAGCGGCGCTCCGCAGAGTTATTTGGGTAGGTCTGTTCTTTGGTTCTGCAGGGTGGCACAGATCAGAGGCTTTGCTTCTGAGCAGGACATCCAATTTTAGGTGACAATTTTTCCTTTTTCTCCTGTAAAGTCAGTGGTGTGCTCAACACTGCAGAGTAACCTTTTTTTCCCCTGCTTCATTCCTTTATCACCACTGACAGTGCAAAAGAAAAGATGAAAAAGGGAGCTTCTCTGAACCCTCAATCAGATAAGAATAATCCCTAAAATAGTAACACTTGGTTGGACCCACAGACTCAGCACTTTCTCCTTCTATTCTCTTATTTCTCCTTTCTATATTCTACTTTCTAGTCTGTTTTTTACTAAAAAATAGAAATAATCTAGAATATTTGTGTTCCCTCCTGAAATCAAGCATTTGAATATTGATAGTGTTTATCAAATTAATTATTTGCCAGTTAAAAAGAAAAGGTGGGCATGACCAACCTAGCTGCCCAACTGGACAAAATTTGTTTCTTGCAGTGACTGTGGCTGTTAAATATGCATTACAGTAAATCAGCAGCTTTCTAGGGGTTAAGCAGCCTGTGTGACTGCCATGTGCTGTGACCGAGAAACACTGAGCTGCTGCTGTGGCAGGTTTCCCATCACTGGATGTGTGTCATTGGAGTATGCCCTTTCTTTTGTGTGTGTCTCTCTGGCTTTGATGAATACGGGGCAGGGGAACAGGAGCTCTTACCTGTTGTCATGCTTGAGTGAATACCAGTAAATTTGCCTATTGATGCTGATACAGTTTTTCTTCAAAGTCAATTGAGAGGAAAGTGTAGTCCAAATGAGGTCAGCGACTACTCCCTGTGTGTGATAAAATACACAGAGAAAGGAATAGGACAAAGGGCTCGATTGATGTAAACAAGTTGTTTTTCCAGGCTAGAATTCTGCGTAGAAACTGGGACTTTTCAGGCATGTCTTAATGAGCTCAGCTTCACACTCAAAGCAAGGACTCTCACAGATTCCATTCTTCATCTATGTCAACCTGCTGAACTGAGTTGTGCTCTGCTGATGTGGAGACAAACATGTCTCCAGCATGTATTGTCAGTCTTAAATTATCCTGTTCCACTTTTTTGCAAAAGCACTGTGACTTACTATTTTTCTCCAAAATGTGGTAGATTGGTGATCATGGAGTAGGGTCTGAAGCTATTACTTATTCTCTAGAATGATGAATGGATTTTTGAGAAATGGTTAATGCTGAGATTTTAATTGCCTCTTATTTATGAAACATGTAGACTTTGGGTTTAAGCTTGATGGCACAATCATGAGGCATATACTCACCTTACCTGCTTTCACACACTTGGTGCAAGTACCTGCATTACTGATGCAATTGCTTATACTTCCCTTCTAGTCAACAGAGGAAGATAGGCCCCTTCACAATTAGGTAATTGAGTTGCAAAAGATACTTTGGAGATAGTTTTAGTGCTAAATTAGTCACCTTACCTCTTTAGAGAGTTAAATTGGTCCTAAACTCTTTGTTTCATGTGAAAAGAAAGATCACTGGAAATGATTTTAACTCCAAAAGGAATCTTTAAAAGAATTAGTGAAGTTGCAGGAAGATTGTCAAGGTGGTGGCTACACTAGGCATGGTGTGCTAATACCTGTACCAAAATGTTCTCAGTCTCTGATAATCCTTTGAGTTTATTCAGAGAATTGAGAAATGCTGTAATTTTCTCTTTAAGCAAGTCAGGTTTATAACCCAGGAGCAGGAGGCTGCAACAGCTAGCTATTTGTAATAATGTACATGACAGTAGCCAGAGGTTTATACAATCATGGAGGCTGTATTTACAAATAAAGTTTAAACCAACCAGGGAGCTTCAATTTTAGGATTATGGAGGGATTCAACAGGTAAATGAAATTCATTTGCTTAGTAGCTTCAGGAAGCCTGATGACAAGGGAGTTTCATGTTTTTAGGAGGGTGATTTGGGAAGAACCACATGCATAAATCAGTAGTGCTGAGTAGTTACTGAGTAGTCCTGAGTAACCAGTGGCCTCATTAGTGCAAGAGTGTTTTGTTTTGCAGAAGACCACAGAAGATGTATTTTCATGAAGAATTTGAAGGAAGATGGGGATGCTGTTTAAAGGCTTTGATTGCCGTTTGCTTCCCTGCATAAGGGTCACCCAGGCAGAAAGTGCTCCAGAGAGAAATGGCAGGGTGAGTCCTTAGGCAGAATGAAAATGTGGCTTACGCTGGGGTCAGGAAAAGTTTAGTAGATGAAAATTAATGAGATGGATGGGCACAGGGCAGTGACTCACTGAGAGTCAGGTAATGACTTGGACACTGGCAGGGTAAGTCGAAAAAGCTGTTGTACAAGCCCTCCTTATCGGTATTCTGGTGCAACGATGATGGACAGGACTGATCCTGCCAAAGGTGGATATACAGGATAGGAAAGTGTAAGTGGATGGCCTTTCCAGAGGGTATTTTGTGTCCATCCTCACATGGATGTGAGAGGTGACAGAAAAAAATTGACATGTCTCTGTCCGTCTTCACAGACTGACTTAGTAAATACCAAATGTACAGATGTAGTTGGAAGTGCTGTGCCCACAATATGGAGTAAAATTACTGGATTTTGAAATATTTTAAGGGAAACAGGTGGGATCCCACCGCACTTTTTTTTTTTTTTAGAAATTGGAGGTAAGGATAAAAAAGAGAAATTTGAAGATAAAAGAAAAGGTGAAAGCATCATGTATTCACTTGAATAAGGGTGTTTATCTATTGTCCTTCAAATCAGATAGAGGGAAGAGAAACAGGTATCTGTATGTCTGTATGTAATAGAGGAAATTTCTAAAATTGTACAGTTGCCTATGGTTTCTAAAGAAAATAGAAGAAAACAATTGCAGTGACAGCTGTAATGATGTATCTGCCGAAAGGTGTGTAACAGAGTCTTCTGATTTAAGAGCTAACCCAATTTGCCCAGCATGGGTTTGAAATAAAAAGGAATCCTTCAGGTTTGTGTAATCCTAGATAACTGAAGATAGCTGCTGTTCAGTGCTTTATCTTCTCTCTCCTACTAGGACAATAGAGACTGACCTTAAACCTTCAGTGTTTTTGCTTGGGAGCACCAAATTGCTACTGCATGTGTAGACATGCTGAGAAACAGTAATAGAAACCTTGAGGGAACATTTCACTTCTCAGTGATTAAGGATTCATTTTTAATGCTCAGCTCAAACATTCCTTTTGTCCATATTTCTACAGTTATTAACAGGCATGAGATCTTTATGTTTTCACTGAATATGTTATTATTAGAACACCCAAACTGATTTTTTTAAAAATCATTTAAGTGTTATAACTTCAGAAAATTAACTTTCTATGGCTTTTTTGATATATAGGGGGGAAAACCCAGGTGCTGTCACTTCAGGTAGTTAACTCAGTAACTGACATCAGGCAGTTGCTTCAGCTTCTTTTTTTTTTTTTTTTCCCCACATTGATAGTCCTCCTGAGAACCCCCAAATATGTGGTTTAGGTTACTGGTGGGTTTTTGTTTGTTTGTTTGCTGGTTTGGGATTTTGTTTGTTTTGATTTGGTTTTGCTTTTGTTTTTTTGATTTTTGTTTTTTGGGTTTGGTGGTTTTTGGGGTTTTGTTTTGATTTGAGTTGGTTTTTTTTTCCCCCCAGAAACTGATGGAGTAACCATACTGCCTTTGCTAATTTTCCTTGGGTTTGGTTTATTGATTTGGGGGACCTTTTCCTTTTCCTTTTCCTTTTCCTTTTCCTTTTCCTTCTCTTTTCTTCTCTTCTCCTCCTGCCGCTCCAGGTAAACCTTCATACATCCTAAATTCTTTGCCAATTGCTCTCTGTTCAGGGGTAGCCAAGGAGGCTGTAAACCTCCAACAAACTGAATTAATACAATTTTCGTTTAGTAAATCATAGAATCATAGGATGGTTTGGGTTGGAAGGGTCCTTAAATGTCATCCAGTCCCAGTCCTCTTCCCCCATCCAGCCTGACTTTGAACACTTTCAGGGATGAGGTATCCACCACTTCTCTGTGCAACCTGTTCCAGTGTCTCACCACCCTCACTGTAAAGATTTTTTTTCCTAATACCTCATCTACACCTGCCCTCTTTCAGTTTAAAGCGATTTCCCCTTGTACTGTCACTACATGCGTTTTTAAAAAAAACCTATTCTGCTCTCTTGCAGAGACTGCCTTAAGGTGCCTTAAGGCAGTGGAAGGCTGCCCTGAAGTCTCCCTGGAGCCTTCTTTTTCCCAGGCTGAGCAACTCCATGTCTCTCAGCCTGTCTTCATAGGAGAAGTGCTCCAGCCCTGTGATCATCTTCAAGGCCTTTCTCTGGACTTACTCCAACAGGTCCATGTCCTTCTTATCCTGGGGACCCTAGAGCTGGATGCAGCACTCCAGGTGGAGTCTCACAAGAGCAGAGGAAAGGACAGAATCCCCTCCTTTGACCTGGTGGTCAAATTTCTATTTTCTTTTTTGTGGTCACATTTCTTTGTTATTGGCTTTCTGGGCTGTGAGCACACATTGACAGGTCATGTGCAGTTTTTCATCCATTAACACCCCAAGTCTTCCTCAGGATTTCTCTCAATCCATTTGCCACCCAGTCTGCATTTGTGTTTGGGATTGCCCTGATCCATATGAGGGACTTTGACCTTGTTGAACTTCATGAGTTTCACACAGACATCTCCTAAGCCTGTCAAGGTTCCTCTCTTGCCTCCAGCATGTCAACCTCACTACACAGCTTAGTATTGTTGGCGAACTTGCACTCAAGTCCAATTGTCCAGTGTTAAACTGTACCCAAACAATAGTGTTAAAAAAAGTCCCAAACAGACCCCTGAGGAACACCAGTTTTTATTGATCTCCACTTGGACACTGAGCCATTGACTGCAAATCTTTTAGTGCAACCATCCAGCCAATTCCTTATTTGCCAGGTGGACCATCTGTGAATTCCATGTCTCTCCAATTTAGAGACAAAGATGTTGCATGAGACAATGCTTTGCACAAGACCAAGCAAGGAGCTCCTCCTGGTGGTGGGGGAAAACCCACATACAATAAACCCAGCAAAGAATTTGCAGTCTAGGTTGTGTGTTAGGTACAGACTGATTTCTTAAATTTTTCTGGTTAGGAAACATATTATATTTAACTTTTCTATGAGCAGAAGGATGTGTATGCGCACTAATGCTGTTGTCCTGTCATATTTGCCGATACTGTCCTTCTGTCACACACAAGTGATATAAGTTAATATTTCTTGATTCCTGTTGATCTTTGATGGATGTCAGATAATAACATGTAGCCTTATGTGGGTTAAAGGCATAAATGTTGTAATTTTGTTGTCAATAAAATGCCTTCTCTGTAAATCAGGAAATAATGCAGTGAAAGCAAACTTGCTCAAAGTACTGTGTTTCTCATCTGCTGAAATGGAAAATTCATTTGGAGTACCAGCCCCAGGAACCAAGCTCTGAGGGGGTTCTGCTTTTTGAAATACTTCCCTTTCAACCCTGACATTGTCAGGACTTCTGTACTATAGAGTTTGATATTCTCAAGCAGAGTTTAGCAAATTTTGATAATGGGACAGGCAATGAAGACAAATACTGCAAAAAACCTAATTTTCTTCTTTGTTGACTGAAAACTTCAGTGAAGTTGATTTTCACTTAACTGAACTCCTTCCATCGTTTTTACTCTCTGAGGTGCCAACTTAATAATAGGACACTTATGTCCCCTGAGACTAATGTTACCTGTCCTGGGGGGCTGTATTAAAATAGCAGAAAATCCAAGCAGGCTATACCCTCTCCTTAGGCCCCTGGATGGAAGAATCTAGAGAGAATCACTTGTGAGAGAGCACAAGGGCTTCTTCTCGGGAAGAGAACATTGGGATGGCACCTGTGAGAGTAGTCGTCATCCTTTGAGAGTGCTGTTTTCTCAAATCACACCTACCTCCTTCCTCCTGGGAAGGAAGGACTCAGTACAGTGTAGCTGAAGAGCACAAGGCAATCTGCCTAATGTAGCTTTTTATATCCACTTCGAGTTGTCAGTTCTGTGGAGGACTGTGTCCTGTTCCGCATTGTTCTGTTACAAGGCGGTGCTCAGGGTTTTTTATGAAGTATAATTATACAAAAAAACCACTTTTGAAGTATCAGACATACTTGCTTAGTCACTTTTAGATTTATCAGCTCCAAAAATCAGTTAGCAAATCCTGCCCACTTGTATATAAGATGTTCTTTGAGATAATTTTTGTACAGGTTGAACTTGTAGTATTCCTACATAACTTAAAAATACGAAGTTCCTGCAAAAGTGCTTTGAAACCATATATATTGAGTAGGCCTGACTGGCTTCTTAAAAATTCCAAGACATATGCATTTAATTTTTCAGTAATAATGCACAAAGTGTGTTAAGAATTCCTGATGTTTCTATGTATGGAAATTACTTCCTTTCATACAAAACAGCTAAATGAAACTTAATGACAAAATATTAACTCAGGAAGAGCTCACTATGCTTTCTTCTGGTGGCTTCTTCCAGCTGTTCATGAATGTTTGCAGCTGTAGCCATGTTGTGTGTGTATATTCAGCAATGGCCTGGTCTAGATGTTCAAAATAGGCATCTCCCTTTAATGGGTATGTCTGACCTTGATTTTCCTGTGCTTTGTTTTCTCATCTGTAAGTTTGGATAATACCAACTGTTCATCTTTCAGGGACATTGTGAGGATAAATTATTAGTGAACCACTTCAGTACTTAAGGGATGAATAATGTTGTACCATCTGAAAGGAAATTAAACATTCTGTCTTTGTAGCAGGATCCGAATATTGTTTGCTAATCAAGGTACAGGGTCAGGCACAAAACGCTGGCTAGAGCGCCGTGCATCCAAATGAGGCACAGCCCCTAGCTTAGATTAGAAAAAGTATGAATCAAGACTTCTGTGCTGGGAGTGTAAGTGTACATAAGCACATGAGAAAGAACAACAGTGGCACAGTCCGCCATAATTCTGATATATGCAGCTTTTTGGCTGCCGAGTTACCGTTCAATACTGTTATTAGGAGGTGCTGTATTTTGTGATATTGTCTGTTGTATTACATAGACATACACACATCCACACACACACCCACCCCATCCTCTTATAGCCAGCTTTGTTAATCCTGCAGGTTCTGACCAGAACATACAATGAAGCCGTATCTGGGATTCTCGTAAATGTTAAAAAAACCCAAAAAAACAACAAAAAAAATTTTAGAATGTTGACTTAGGGACTTATGGAGTGTTTTTTGGGATTTTTTTTAGCACCTGACTTTTAACATGGCATAAAAAATTTCTATAAGGTTCACCACTCAATTAAACTTTCCTATTAAATGCTGGGTGCAGAAGCTATATATTTAACAAGTTTTCCACTCTGTTGCTTTACTGTATAAAAAATACGTCTTCTGGAAATTTCTAATGCATGTCAGATATTCATGATGAAAAAGCACATTTGTACTGCCAGTTCAGAGATAATTACTTGCCATTAGGTTCATAGGAACATAAATTTTATTCATTTCTATCATCTAACTTGTCAACTTCTTACATTTCGTCTACACTCTGCCCCTCACTGACAAGCAGCAAATAATTTAGTCTTCCACCAAAATGATAATGACTGGCAAATGAAAATTTCATTGAAAGAGACAGCACATCAGTTGCACTAAAAGAACTTTTTTTGTTTTTAATTTTTTTTCCAATGTCACTGAAGTGAATTTATTAACATGATTTCTATTAAGCTGCTGTTATTTAGATGCTTCCTTGTTATTTGAGAGGTAAGCTATTCATACAGATTATTCCATCTGAAGTGCATTTTAACACACTTTGGTTGTAAGTTTTTTTTAAAAATAACAGACTATACTACCATAACAAGTTTCTTCTCTCACTTATTTGGTTATTATTTGGGAAAGACTTTTCTGTTATTTGATACCTGCCCACCTCTGGCCATCCAAAGAAATTGACCATTTGTTCCTAGAGTAATTAAAAGAACTTTTTTCCTCTCAGGTGTTGAGTTCTTTATGTGGAGCTGTTTATTATCCTGGTGATTGGCTGTGTAAAGGCCTTAGAGAATCATAACTAAGCTGGGAGAAAATGTGCGTTGACAAATTTAACATTTCTAATAATGATTTGGGATAGTTATAATATTAGAAAAATAGACTTCAAATATTGAAAATAGTAATCAGAACAATGATTAATATATGTAATTTGAAATCAGAAAAGACAAAGTAATTCTTGGCTATGTCTGTCGTGTGTGTGTGTATTAATCTGCCAGTGGAGACAATCAGATGCAATTCAAGAGGAGAAAGAGCTAGGAATAGAGAAGCAATTTTCCAGTGAATTAGTCTGGCAAAGTTTGCTTAACAGGGGAGCCTTGCCTTTCCATCAAATAAAAAAAAAAGAGGTAAAAAACTCCAAAGTAACATCACTTTTTCTTCCATTGGCTGATATTCTTCATGGAATCATCCAGTTAGTCCCACAATGCCTTCCAGCATATGAGAGCTGACAAGATTTAGAAAACAAAGAATGTCCTCTCGGTGTTATGTTCAATATTGGTATTGTAGACTTGCTCTTATAATAGCAGGGACATAAACATATTCTCACATTGAGATGAAATGGTTTGTGAAATGATCATGCTATTCATGCTATGCAGTGAGTACTTGAGAATATCTTAGTAAACATACAGCTGGAGGCTATTAATGTATATTATTGACTTCAGTTAAAGTTTACTCTGTAACTAGTAAATGGGAAAGTGTGGAGTTGCATGCATAATGCAAAATTAATGTAAATGCTTGGTGGAGCAAAATGATACCAATTCCCTAAAGTATTTTACTTTGCAGGGCAGTGCAACACTGTTAATACAGTGTTAACACAGAAATAAAGTCACAGAGGTGGGCAAAATAAATATCCCATGTCCTGGGGTTAGATAATTCTGTACCCTACTAACTCCTTCACATTTCAAGTCATTGCTTGTGTAGATACTCTTGATAGTGTTTTCGATATTTTTTTGGAAGTGACAAGTTAATAGAGAAGGTACAGGTCAAGCCTGAACAATTGTGTTTCCTTTTGTTTAGTTTGTTTGTTTCTTCGTGAATTGTTTTGGAAATCTTAGTGTTTCAGAGAAATCCAGATCAATGAACATGGGAGGTAAGAAACAGAAATCTCTTTTATGTGGTTTGTGCAGGATGCACACAAATTTAGCCAAAATACAATATAATGCATTTGCTTAAAATATTGTTGCTAACAATCAGTTTTCATATGAGGATAATTCATTTGGTCATTTTCAAATTCCTTTTTCTGGGTGTAAAATTGAAAATCTTCCATTAAAGAAAAAACTTGGAAGAAGGATTTCAAAAGAATGAAAACAGTTAAAAAAAAAAAGAAGAAAAGGAAAAAAATATGTACTTGCAGCTCAGTTTCTGTACTTCTGTTTTACCAGTCCTAGTTTCTCCTAGTGCCTGAGCAAGAAAGGGTCTGAGAAATAACACAGAAAAGATACCCCAAAGTACATCAAGTCGTCCAAACTGACACAACTTAATATTCAGACATGGCTCTCCTCAACCCATGAGCCTTGGCTTTGGGGGGCCGTGTCCAGGGTTCCAGCAATGGTTTCATAGAATGGTTTCGGTTGGAAGGAGCCTTATGGGTCATCTAGTTCCCAACAGCCTGCCACAGACAGATTGCTCAAGGCCCCATCCAACTTGTCACTTTCCTGCTCTACACCAAGTGTGCGTCATGCCATTTGAACCATCTGCCGCATGAGCCTCAGAGAAAGCAAGAGGAGCACAGGGAGGACATGTAGTAAATTATTTAAATAAGATACACCAGGCTTGGTGCTGAAATGCTGCATAATCTTGACAGCCTGGCTTTTAAGCAGGCAGGCAGTAAAGCAAAGTTCTTGCCAAAACATCAGGATATTGGGTCATCAAAATGTGTTCATGTACTGCAACTTCTGAAAACAAAATGATGAAATAGAAGAGTGATTCAAATGCATTTATGAGATGGCTTATCTACAGTATGTTTTACTCTGAGAAAGTGAGTCTCAACACATATTTCCAAGTAGAGGTTTGAGGTTTTTTTTAAAATGTGCTGATTAAAAGTTTACCACCGAAGATTTTTTTCAGCTTGTCCATGACTAATTACCTCACTTTTGAGAACTTCTCAATCTGTATCTCTGGGTTTCTTCCTTGTAGTTTTTTTTTTTTTTTCATTTTAGTTTTTACTTTTCATAAATAGATTTACCAGGGAGGTGCTAAAGTGTGGGCTGAGCCTATTTGATGGGAAAATGCAGGAGTTGATTTCCCATGTGGCCTTCTTAGCTGGCAACTGCAAGCTACATTACTCTGAGGGGTTTTAATTATTATTATTTTATTTTATTATTTTTATGGCTCTCTAACTGCTTCTGCTCACCACTTTACAAAACTTGCAGTTTGTTATACTGCCACTGCTTTCCTGGAAAGGAACAAAGAAAAGACACAAGGAACAAGTTCATTGTATTTGAAGAAGAGTGTGGGTATTAAGGGAGGCATCTGAAAACCTATGGTGTTCCACCCTTGCACCGTTTTTTTTTCTTGGTGTATAATAAGAAGGACCATCCCAATAAGTTTTAGGTCTGAGAAAAAAAATTAATCTGAGGAAAAAAATTAGGGACTGTAAGGGGTCTGATTTGTAGGAGTGATAGCACACAAGGCATCTGCCTTCCCACCCAATAATCCAGCAGTGATTGATGCAAACCTAGTTGTTATCATGAGATGGTGTGTCTGTCACTTACCCTCAAGCACAAATTACCTCTGCTTGGTCAGTAATGAATATATATTTTTGTTTTGCAGTAGCCACACAACTTGGATCTTAATGGAAACCAGAAGCAATTATACATCAGGGTATGAGTGTGTGTGCAAAAATAAGGGCTGAGATTCTCAATTTGCCCTTAGAAAAGGGCATTTGAGGAAATTTCCCCATGTGGTAAGTTTTATGACAAAAATAGGAGCTTTTCCTGTGATGTTTCCACAAGGTCTGTGCATTTAGATATAAGCAACAATGTTCCTTCTTGTTTCCTTGCACCTGGTTCCTGCTTTCCTACTCCTAAAAGTGAAGAAAAGGAATCTGAGTGCAAATTCTCTCCAAGCCCAGCAGATAGGCTGTTACACTATGGGAGTGCTTGCTTGGTTAGTTTTGTGTATTTGCTTTGCTTTGTTGGGAGTCTCCTGTGTAGAAAGCTATTTGTGCTTCAAGGAACAGAAAATGACAAGTGCTGGTGAACCTGATGGACTCTCAGAGCCCATCAATGGAGGAAAGTGGGATGTTTGTATCACAAACCAACATGCTGACCTCAGTGTGTCATTTAAGTGGTTTAAGTACTCCTTAGCTTGTTTCACTGGAAAAATATTAAGGCATTCAATACAAATTTCTGGGAATGATACTACAGAGATTAAAAGCACCGGACAGTACTTGTCATTAGTGTGCACAAAGCAGACTTGTTGAAAGGATCTGGCAACGGAGGCTCCCCGAATCATTAGTTACAAATAAATGGTATTTGATCATGTTGAATTTTGTAAAACTTATGAAAATAAATTAACTACTTTACAGTTATCAAAATGTATAGCTTAATTTATCCTGCTAATGAGAAAAATAAGTGCCTATTTGGAACAACATGAAAAATAATCATACTCATTTTCTTATGTAATCAAAAAAAATTAACAGATTACTACTATGATTCTCCAGTGTTTTTCATTCTTTTATAGGACTTAATCCTCATAGTACACAATCAATGAAAGGACAGCTATAGTACACAATCAATGAAAGGACAGCTGTATTATGAATTGTCTGTTTCTTAAAACACAGAAGTCCAGTTGCTTTCCTTTAAAATCCTTTTTATTTTTCTTGTGATTGCATATTCCTGACTATTACATGTAGTAGCCCAAGAGGTTACATTCTTCTTTTGAGAATGCCTACATTTTTGTTCAATCTATAGCATGATGTGTGCTGAGGAGCTCGAAGCAGTGACAGATCCAGTCTGTGTCATGATACTGGCATAGCAGTGACTGTCTCTGAAGTGTCTTTTAAAACAATGACCTCCTTTATTCCTTGGAAGAACCTTGTTGGATGTGAAGAACGTCTCCAAAGCATTATTGTCCCAGACTGTCTGGCCCCCTTGACTGAAGCAGCATGAGCACATGTTTATATGTTACTACTCACCTTCGGTTTCTGAACTGTGTCCAGTTAAAAGTTAGTTGTGTTTTTAATAGACAAAACTATGAAACTCTGAGTGGGACTGAAAGAAAAGGACACTTCCTCCAATGCCTGTATCTGCAACCATGGTATCTAAAGCCAAAAAGTGCATGAAGGAATGATTATCACTGGAGATACGACTTTGGGTTGGTTTATTTTTAGTAGATAGGATGTGATTGGACAATTCATTGTGTAAAAATGAAATGTGTCAAGATTTGCTTCTCTTTGGCCACTACAGGCTCATGTTAAATCAGATTGATGACCAGCCTTCTGTGTTGGGCTGGTTCTGTGAGCACTACCATGAATTACTGCGCTTTCCAGAGAAACACTTTAAAAATGACATTTAAAAACTTTGAAAGAAATCATCTTATGTTTCCCTAGTAGATTGCAAATAGGTTTTTGTGCAGATTTTAATGGCACTATGTCATGTGAAAACGGGAAGATTTCCTTGACCCTTAGTGTTTGATGTGTCTGTCAGTGCCCCAGGAAAGCCGAGACTGCTGTTTTACCCCCAGCCATCTTTCCACATGCTAGACTGAGCTAAATGGCTCTAGCTATTTTATTTCCAGCACAATAATAAACATCCATGTAAGTTTTACATGAAAGCTGTAGATTGGATGACTGTATTTAAGAGAAACAAACCAAAACAAACCAAACCCATCCACACTCCTCCCAAAAACTAACGCTGAATGGTGAACAGAACATAAAGGGACATGCATTTGAGTTTTACATTAGAAGTGCATTATTAACCTGGGGTAATTTGTATTTATGATGTGAATCTTTTGTATCTAAAGGTACATAAAAATTAATTTTTAAGTAATTTTTCCTAAAGTTATCTTGGAATATGACATAAATAATTATGGTAATATCTGTCCAGTATAGCAGGATGGAACCAGGTCTATGCTAACCTCGTTTCACCTTTTTTTTCTTGTCATTCTCTTTTTTTTTACCTTTTTTTCTTATCATCTTAACTTACAACTGCAGAGGGTTTCCAGACGGTGTGTGGGACTTATTTGTTTTACTGAAGTTTTCCTGAATCTTTCTTAACAGAAGAAAGTTGATGTAAAAGATCTTTTGAATATTTTTTTGCTTATTTTATTTTTTCCTGATTTTTTTTTTTTTTTAAATTTCTATTTTCTTGCTTTTCCCTGCAGTTTCTTCTTTTCCTATCTGCCTTCCTGAATGAGGGCATTATTACTTTACTATTTTGTCTGTGGGAAAAGGCTTTACTTCCTAATGGACCTCCAAGCTGGAATTAGTGGTTCAGTAGACTTAATGTAGACATTTAATATGCCCTTTCTGATTGTGGAAAAATTAAGTGTTATCCCTGCAGTGAGCGTCGCATTCGCCTTCCTGCACAAGCAGTCCTTCATTCTGGAGATGCATCAGTACAATTACTGAAGGAACATACAGGATATTTTACCTGCACTGAGAACTTTTAAGTAGGACATGCCATTGATTTCTGCTAAGGGAACTTAAGGTACCACCAACTCTTTGTAGTTTCTGAAGTGATCCCTGAACTGAGCCTGTGAAGAGGCAGCAGTATTGACATCCTCCTCCCATATCAACTTTATTCTCTCTTGGCAAAAAGAAAATAAAGGAAATGCCACCTATGCACATGTAGAAATCATCTTTTAAGTGATTAATTTCTGGTTTGCGATGAGAGATTTACACAAACTTGTTTTTTAATCAAATACAGAAAATTGATTTTGTATGTGATGGCAGAATACCATCTGTGTTTTTTTAAGCAGAACATTCTTTTTCCCCTTGCTTCTTCCTCCTAGTACATTTTTCTGTGGGCCTTCATTTCATATCAGAATTTTTTCCCATGCATTTTTGAGCTTCAATTTTCAGGGAGAGACAATATCTTTTATTATATATTGTAGTATAATATAATATTACATAGTATATAGTATATTTCACCTGACAGATGTAAATCGTCCTTTTGCAAACTCTTCTCAAATTATCAGGTACTTCTCACCTGTGTGGCTTTTATGCTTCATCAGCAGACAGCAGTCTAATGCCAGACTGCTTTATCCTCTGCTAATATTTTGGGATCCTGTGCTACTCTGAGATTTTCTGAAATGTATTGTGAAATTCTCAATAATCCCTAGCAAAACAGAAGTGAACTTGGAGTTCTTCAGTAATTCCTTTGGAATTGAAACAATGAGGAAGAGAGATATTTGTAGTTATCTCAGCATTTACAACTGTTTAATTTGGAAACCAGGCAATAACTTTGGTTAAGAATCTGCATTTTATCTGATTTTATTTATTTTACGTGACTTTATTAAAGACAAAGTATAATGATGGGTTCATTTTTAAAGATTAATTATAAGATTGTAGTTGGAAAGAGTGCTGCTTGAGACTTGTGGGTGCAAAAGTTTTCAAATTGTATTGTAAGAGAATAGGGGCAGTTTTGTGTTCATTTTGTCATGTGGCAAGTAACTTCATCCTGTTTTAATTGAGACTGCCATTTTGTAATACAGCTGCTTAAGATATATGAAAAAAACAACCTGAAAAGGAGCTCTGTGGATCAGAGTGTATAATGATGACTTTATTTATAGCCTAGTTCATTTTTGATTGTAAGTAAACCTGACTTTCACACACTGCAAAGTGTGAAATATCCAAATTAATCACAAACTTAAGTGCTTGGAGAAAGGAGATTTTAGGAGTATCAAAGGTATGAAATGAGAAATAGAGAAGAATGGGGGACAGGCCCTTTATGGATTACCAGGCTCAAGGGTCACTTAGCCCTGAGAAACAAGGCTCAAAGGTAGAGCTGCTATTGATTTTTTTTCTTAACTGAAATCCCATTTTCACTGAAAAAAATTAAAGCATAGACACACTAAACAGATTAAAAACTTCTAGATCCCACTTTTAAGTGGCCTCTGAATTTGTCTGGCTACTTGTAAAATGCTGGTGCTGTGATCTTTCCACCACGAGATGGATGTGAGACACATGGACAGCGTGATGTGCCAGTTTGTGGATCCTGTCCCACTGTGTGGATCCCACAAGTTCAGCAGAGCTCTAAGCAGCAGGTGTCAGATTCAGACTAGGCCTATGGAATACTCTTCAGGTTTTAGATTGGAGTGACAAATGGCCCAGTCAGGCTCTATAAAAATCATGTGGGTTTGGACAGGGTGTGTAGGGCACAGAGGAAGGCACCATGATCATAGACATGCTCCCTGCAAAAAAGCTGAACCATGAAGACCCTCCTTCAGGACCTGCTATAAGCTCTGTCACTCCTAGTGGAGTTGTGAAGACCGTGATATCTGACAGACATCACAATGACCAGTATGTCCCAGAAAATCCATATGGCCATAGGATAATCTACTTAAGGGAATCAAAATTTTTATATGCTACCGATAAAAGCCTCAGTGTTATACTAGGACATATTACATCCCGCTTGAAGACCTTATATTTTATCTCAGGGGAGAAAAGCTAAGGAAAGACTAGCATCATTAGTGTGCTGTCATCTATAGTGAAAGTCTAAACACCACAGAGAATGCCTATGGCACTGGGTATCCCACTGTTTTCTTCACAGCAGGCACCTTGCAGCTGAAAGTGAAGGAAGCTGGACTGAAGTATTTTACTTATAAAATGATGCACTTTGCACCAAAACGTTCCGGGTTCAGTTTACTAGACAATGTTTATGTTATTGTCTGTTGGGGATTGAATTTGCTAGGTAAGTCGATGCTGAGGTGTACTAGAAACTGGCTGAGCAGATAAAAGGTTGTTGTGATCAGTTGCACAAAGTCGAACTAGAGACCAGTAACCAGTGGTGTGCCCCAAGGCTGGATAATGGGACCAGTACTCTTTAACATCCTCATTAGTGACCTGGATGATGGGACAGGATACACCCTTAGCACATTTATAGACAATATAAATTGAAAGGAGTGGTTGATACACCAGAGGACTGTCCCTCTTTCAAAATTTTTTGTACTCAAATTTCTTATGGATCCTGTGCTGATGTTGAAGGGTATTCTGTGCCTTCACTAAGCCAGCTGGGAAGTTTTCCTAGTTATTCCTATCAGGCTTACATTGCTCTGCATTGGGAAGGAATGATAAGTTGCTGTTCATGACTCTCACTTCAGGGAGGAGGTGATTTTTAGAAATAGATAGTTTTTATTTTAGAGAATGCTTTGGCTAGAATGAGCAAATCTTGTCAATAGTTGTAATTCTAAAGATAGATGACAAAAACGAGCAGAATTCTGTCAGAGAAATATTTCCACATGCAACGTTTATTTGAGCTGTAGAATTTTTTCCCCTTGGGTGACAATGAATGGATGCTCTAAGTTTTTAGAGGTTCAAAAAGGCATTGAACAAATTAACAAAAGAAAAATCCACTGACATTGAAAGTTCCCCCTTTGGATTAGAAAGCGCATGAATCAAAAGTTGGTGCATGCTGGGAGTTTATCCATGCTCCCACTTTAACCTTCTGTGTTTGTGGCCTCCTGGCATTGAGCTCTGTGGACCCTTTGATCTGCCCCCACCTGTCTCCTTGTACTGCTTGTGAAGTGAACTGGTCCCACTCACAGCCTGAGTTGTGGGTCCTGGCTGCTGTTCACAAGTGCACAGTGTGGCATAAGGGGATGCTGACTTGGTCTTGGGCACTGATGCAGCAGCCCAGAGCTCAGGGTGTGGGGGAGCAGCTGTGAGCACACCAGAGATTTCTCCATCCAGATGCTGGGCACTCTCAGATTCAGCTGGAACAGGAGTGAACTGTGTAAACTGTGCCATGTGTAAGCATCTGGTCTTATTAGGTCTATAAGATGCAAGATTTTCAGATCATGACCAAGTTGTTGAAAACGCTTTAGTTCCCAATATCTTCTAAAATATGTCTGGTTTTAATGGAGGCCATAATTTTAAATATGGAAGGATAATTTCAGGCACCACCATTGAAAACATTGGTGGCTATCACTTCAGTTTTTCACAGAATAAACAGAAGAAAATATGCAAACAGCAAACATGTTTTGTGTAAATACCAAAACATCTTAGTAGAGCCAGCACAACATAGGTAAAAATAACTTCCTGGTATTTTTCCAGATTTGCATTTACATCATGAATCAATCTGTACACACTGGAAACAGAGAAAAATTAGAAAATTAGAAATGTAAAGCAAAATTTCAGGGGTTTAGTTCCGACAACAATGTACAGATACAATTCTTTCAAAGCACAATGAACTCCTCTTGTACTGTCAGTGTGATATTTGACTATATGCAAACAGACTGCTGCAATGACAATTTTATACCCTGTTGTACAACTCCAATCAGCCCTGGTGTTTCAAAACAGGACAATTTATCTTGCTGTAAATACAAAAAGAATTATACAAATGTATCTTTTTTGCTTTATTATCTTGGAAACCTCGTAGATCATATGAAATGTTTGGTGTGTGGCAGTCCAAGAAGAAAAACAGAAAAAGAGATGGCATTTAATTTGGCTTCTTGCTATGTTTACCTCTACCTGATATGGGATTAAGTTGTCATTTATGCAGCTTTAACAACATTTTTATTCCTTTTTAAGTTTGTGCAATGTAGGTTGGATGAATTGTACTACATTTTCTGAGTTTTCTCAGTGTTAGAAGTCATTTAAAGGAGTGCAGTAACTACTTGGGAGAGGAAATGTGAGAAGAATATTAGATGTCTCAGGAAACTAAAACTCCCCTTGCTGAATGTGACACAGAGACTATCACAAAAAACACATTCAGAATAATTCTTACTACTGAATCTGTATGTTTTGTCTACTTTTTCTATTGACAAACCAAAAATTTTAGTCAAGCCGATGCAGTCTGCTTGACCAAAGAGTTGTGCCAGTGGCTAACTCAGCAGCTCAGTGCAAGTGCCAATTCATAGTGAACATGCCCTACCACAAAAAACCTTATATCCCATAAGCAGCACAGGATTCTCTTGTATTGTGGACAAAGGTATGCTAAAAGCTTTACTCCCTTGACAGCAGCTGGCTGTATTTATTTATTGTCAATAAATAAATTACTGGAAAGGGTTATTTTGTGTTGTTTTATAGTGCTGAGAAAAATTACTGCCACTGGTTGCCTTAATCACTTGCAGTAAACAAAAGACAGAGCTGTGCAACATTGACACTGATTTCAATCAACAACATTAAAAAAAAAAAATCATCAAATTAAAGATCTGCAAATGAGCCCTGCCCTGCCTGCAAGTATATGTACATATATAACCTAGTAGCTATGTGGTTAAATATGGTAATGGATAGTCTAGGTATTAAAAAGTGCACCATTGCTATCTTTGTGCTTCTTCAACATTAAGATAATGATTTTATTTTGGGGTAATAAAAATCCTATTATTGTAATTGTTTATAAGCAGAACTGTAAAATAGCTTAAGAGAACTTAAAAAACTTCAAGTTGCAGGGGTGACCTTGCATAGTTTGCCTGCCATCCAAAAAGGTGGTTTCTGATTTTTACTGACAGATGGGAATAACTTAATAGCCTCTTACAAATGGAAAGAATTGCTCTTGAAACCTTACTTTTGAAAACTTGGGAAGGTTTACAGTTGCAGAATATCAAAATAAGTAGGACATTCTTGTAATATTTTTCCTAGAGTTGGAAAAATCTGTGAAAACAACTTTGTAGACTTGCCTTATTTTTCTAGTGCTGTTGAGTTCAAGTGTGTGAGCTACAGCAAAATGAAGAAACTAAAACCAAATGAGGAAAATACGGGAAAGTAAATGTACAGAAGTATTCTGAGCCCTACAAATTAGCAATAAACTAGATATAATTACATCTGTGCTTTTTGGTCCTTTCGTAGATCTGCTAATGTTTTTCTGTTACTCTTCTCTTATTTGTTTTGTGGCATTTCTAATAGAGGAAATATTCTAATTTGAGGGAGTCCCACAGAAGCATTTGCTAGGTCTAATTTTTCTTTTGCTTAATGCCCAAGAAAAATTGCATAGCTGTAAGCAAAACCAATGTAATTGTGTTATTGTGTGTATTTGTTATTTACTTATATTTATAATACCTCAAAGGCACAGTCATGATACAGTATCCCACTGCAAGATAGGTAGATGCAGAACAGAAATATTGTATCTGTCCTTAAGAATTAGTGATTTAAATTTAAGATGAGAGAATAAGTTATTTCAGGAGAAGGAGTAGAGCAATACAGTATTGTTGCATTTACTGATGCAATGCAGTGTGTCAGTCATGGCTCTAAATGATGATGTGATAAACAATGTTTGTACAGAGTACCATTGGCCTGGGTTTGAGAGGCTGGAGGCAATGGAGAACCATGGGAAGAGATTTGAAGAGCAATTTTGCTTTAAGTTGGAAACATGTGCAGGACTTAGGGATTTCCTGACTAAAAGAAAGAGTTTTTAAAAATCAGAGTTAAGTCTGATGTACGAGTTGCAGGACCGAGATCTGCACTGTGGTGATGATCAGAAGAAACATGAAAGGAGGCATGACAAGCTTCTGAGTCATGTTGAACTTGCATGGACAGCTATAAGACAGATATGGATGCAAGCTGGGGGTTTGTTTTGTTGTTTAATTTTAACAAGCTACATCTGTCTGACTTCATTGTTGGGGTTCCTGTTACGGGTGATGCAGAAAAGCAGCGACCTTGGGGGCACAACTCATTTGTCCTTTCTTGTGGAAAGGTGACTTGGGGGAAGGTGAATTGTGCGCTAAGGGGACATATTTCCCTGTTGATGGAAAGGCAAAAAAATTACCATCTGAGTCTAATAGGCTGCATTATAGACATTGACAGTGCAGATGTGTCAACAGTGAGGTGAGATGAATCCCAGCTGATAAGACAGGTGGGAAGCACAGGTTTTATAGGAGGTAGAGAAAGATAGGGGCCATGGCAGAGCCAGGCTGGCTCATTTCTCTCCATGGAAAGTAGGACTGAAAGAAAGAAAATGGCCAAAATAAGTTTTCATTTTTTTTTTTTTCAAAGAAATCAACAATATTGTATGTGGAGAGAGAAGGAGAGACAGGAAATGCTTTGGGATTTTGAGGAGCAAATCCTGGACATCTAAAAGGTCTCAGTGACTGTCAATGTGAGATTTCTTGGCGTTAAAATGAAGGTATTAAAAGGAAGTAGAGGGTGGTTGAGCTAAAGGAAGAGTAGATGAATCAGTAGTGGTGAATGTCACTAGGGATACTTTTCAATATTTACCAAAGGTGTCTTGTAGAGTAAAAGCAGATGGAGGGGAAGGAAATATTGGAATGATCCAGGCCTAGGGACCAGCAGCGTGGGTTATGTAAAGGGAGCAATTGAAAACAGCTTTGTCAGAGGAGAGGCATGAAAAGGTCTTGAATTCTGCTGAAATGCCATCATCCCTGTGGCACTATATAGCCCATACAAGCTGGATGCCAGAAGATAACTAGAGAAGGATTAGGAGGAGGGCTGGTGATGCCTGGAAAGGGAGAGTGGAGAAACAGAGGCTTCAGAGAGAGAAGCAGTGGATATGGTGAAGATGAATGAGTTTCTGTAAAGATGAATGGGCTTTTCTGTAAAAAAACCGCAAACAAAACCAAAAACAAAACCAAAAAATCCCACAACAACAACCAAAAAAAACCCCCACAGAATTGTTCATTTGACCCCACAGGTCAAATCAAATCTCATGTTGATGGGAACAAGGAACCAAAACAGGTCAGACAGGTGGAAGCTGAAGTTATCAGGAGTGTAGGGCAGCTCATTATTGCTTCGGCTAGATAAACCACTTGGTTGCTAAATTTTTACTGTGATTTCTGCTCTATAGTCCTTAGTGGTCACAGTCTGGATTGCAACAAGCTTCCAAGATTTATGTAACTAATAATAACTCTTACACAGCTTTTTGGTTTGGAAGAACTTTAGGAACCACACAGATGAACCTCATTTTCTTTCTCTGTCAAGATGAAATTGAAAATACATTTTTCTGTAACTTGGTTTATTTTGGTTACAATAACTGAGGCCAGCCAGGAATGCTTGCTTATTCTGTTTCTCTCAGCTTTAGTTATTGATCAAGGTATTCTGCAGATATATATATAATGAGAGAAAAATCATACATTCTAAATTTATTATTTTTTCCCCAGTGTATCATGTTTTTTTGTAACTTTTCTGTGTACGATTCCAATATTTTTCTTCTATTATTGGTGGTAGGTTGTTGCCTGTGGAGAAACTCTACAGTAATCTAACATCTACCAACCTCTGAAATCAAGCCATTAATTTTTGGCAGCAGAGACTTGGAAGAGTAATCGTATCCAGAATGAAAGCAAGGAAGATTGACAAATACTTATTTCATAATTAAAGTGAAGTGTTTAATAATACAGAATTAACTACTGGGATTAGAGATGAATCTTTTAAAATATGTTAGGTAAACCTGTCTGATGACAAAAAGGCTGAAAGTTGGACAGAGAGGTTTTCCTTCTGGAAGCCCTCAGGGACACCTGCCTCTTTCCCACTGCTTTGAGGAGTGCTTTTCTAGGCACCTGAGATGAAGCTTGCAAGTTTGACTGTACAGATCCTGAGAGGGTTTTTTGGCCTCTCCAACTAGTTGAAGGCTGAGAGTAACTTTCATTAAAACAAATTGCTGTCTCTATTGTATTAACCACTATTACAGCTCTCTGCAAGCCTTTCATTTTCTGTAGGTGATATTAATCACAGGCTGCCTGTAATGTGCTGCTGCTTATGAACAAATACAGTTGAACTGTATTGGAATTCCTTTAGGAATTCTGTAAATATATCTAGTCCTATGTGAATATTGCACTTTTTTCCCATTGGAAGCAGATTCCTGTTTGAATTCCTTTTTCTATCACATGCTGTGTGACATTGAGCTGCAATTCAAGTAATGCAGCACATGCATTCAGTATGGGGCTGAGCTACTTAGTGAATTGTCACTCTTGCTCCTCAGGCTTGGCTTGATTCTGTTGTGTCCCTATTGCTCATTCCTGTGTCAATAATGTAAATTAATTTTTGGAAGAGTATTAATGGGGTTGCTGAGTGTAAAATGCGACCATGTAGAAGGGTGTGCCCCATCATGCTCTAACTGGAATGAAAAGCAAAACTTGTGCTTTTTCCCTTTTGGGAGAAAGCCTCTTAGAGCCTGAAGATACTGAAGATGCTCATCAGAGAATCTCAGTTGTACATTTACCCCACATGACAAAGAAACATTTAAAACTTTAGACTGTTGCTCACAGAGCCTTACTTCTCTTAACACAAACATGGATTTGTCCTACAGTGAAAAAGAAGATATTTGGTAGTTTAGGTTTCACTTTCAAACAGCAAAACATAACTGACACATAGCAGAAACATTTAAGATTATTGACTTAAAACATAAGGAGAAAATAAAATATTCCTGACACATAAATTTAGCAGTTTAAATGATAGCTTGGTAACAGTGGTTTCCTTATGCAAAACTATAAGAAAGGTGGAAGAAAGGTAACTCCACCAAAATCTGTCAATTCCTAGTCTCTATAAGGAAAGGATGTGGAGATGGCTTTGGTAACATATTTTATAGACACCAAAAATGGACAGACTGGCAGTTCTGGAATGGTTGGCTGCAATACATTGATGGTTTGCAGTCAGGAGGAGTGGTGAAGTCCAAATCTGATGAACAGCTGCACTGTTTTCCCCAGACCTTTTCTGAGGATTAAATGTGGCTTCATTCCTCTCCTTCTCAGTGAGCACTGAATGTGAAGATGATGTGGGTGCTACCATTGCCATCTGGCTATGGCGTTGGTCCTCAAACAACAGCTTGGGCGAAATTGCTGACTCAGATGTGAGCCTGATAAAAGTGATAAAAATGAGTGTGTGAATAAGAAATATTTTCAAGACTTAGCTAATACACTACTCTCACCCTTTGTTACCCATTAGTGCTCTATGTATGCCTTCTATCACAAAGACTGAATAATAACTTGGTGTTATTTTTACAAATGTGAGGATGAGAAGGGAGACAGGTGGGTGAGAACAGTGCTAGGAACATACAGAGCTTAAAAGCATCTCTTATGAAATAATACACTCTGATTTTCTGTATTTATGCAATGTAAATGGTATTATGGTGAAGTAGCTGCTACTGCTCTGCAGTTCTGCCATGCCATGCAGGAAGCAGAGTGCCTTCCAAGCTGGAGGCTTCCTCTGGAAGCAGAAAGGCTCTCCTAGAAGAAACTGGGGGGAGGTGGGGTGGCAGGAATGAAGGCCCTAACTGCCAGCTGAACATTTTGTCAGAAAATTGTATCCTGGCTCAACTAATTATAAATTTTCTTTCCTTCTCTGTTCACCTTCAGGCAATATTCATTAGGGCTGTATGTTTGTATTTACTAAGAAACTGCAAATTTGCTGAACAGTGTGATTTAAAGTCTCAGAAGCATTTGAATGCATCAAATAATTGTGGCTGGAAAAAGTCCAAGGCTAAATTGGAAGTTTTCTATTTGTTAATCCCATAACTAATTTGGTGATTAGGGCATTCACCCTGGATGTGGGCAAACTTTATGCAGTTCCTCTCTCTATCTCAAGGGCACAAACAGAAATTTTCCAAATCTGAAATACACCTAAGCACTAGATCTCATAATCTGCCATTCCCTACTGGCATGCTTTCACTTTGGACAAGAGACAAGGACTAGGACTCAGTCATCTAAATTAGAGAGTATTTTTCTTCTTGCTATCTGTTTCATTTGCTGGTAAAGCTCACTATGCAAGAGGGAATAGCTCCAACAAAATACTAAGGACACTATTTTAGGCTCTTATGTAATACTCTGCTATATGAGTGTTACCAAAAAAGGAGACTTTGGCAGAAATTCCTGCTCTGAACTAATTAAAGAAGGAATTTCAGTCCAAATCTTTTTTGCCTTTAAACAAATTCACATTGTTAACAATATTTTGAGCTGGATTAGGTTCAGAGACATCCTCACCTACTTCCTAAAGGAGTGTAGGGGGCAGTTCAGATGCTGCCCTGACTCAGATAACTATTACTCAGTAATTCCCAGCTTGTTCCTTCACAATCCTGTTCAGCTGTTAAAGCAGGGTTAAATAATTTGGAGTGGGGAAGAATAAATGACTGAAAGAAGGTAAATGTTGAAGACTTAAAACTTCCCTGCTTCATCCATTGTATGCTTTCTTTTCCTATTACAGAAATAAAGTGTTTCACTCTCTATTCCTTCTATTAACCTTTTTTGTTGCCTCTTATGTCCCTTGCAAACTATAACATGTACTGTGTCATAACCTTTGCAGTGTTACTCCTACATGCTGGTGCTGTTCCTCTGTCCTTGTCCATAAATAGGTGTCTTTATTTAAGCTTTCTGTATAGAGTTTTTTTATTCTGAGGTCGCTGAAGGGTTCTAAACGCAGCCATATTGTTTTATCACTGTAGTCTGTACCCTTCCTCTGCAATAGCAGAAGAAAAAAGCTCCTTGCTTTTTGTATTTAATAAAATTCTTTTAGCTCTCCAGAACACTTCCATCCTTTCTGCTCCTCTCCCAGAAGACCTTTTCAACCTATTCCCTGGGTAGGTTGAATTCCACTTTTCAAGGCAATTGCCCTTTATACTTACTCCTTTCCTTAAAATAGCAGGTTCTTTTGCTTTCCTCTCAACCTTGCTGAGTTTATTTTTGCTTCATTTTCCCCATAATTTCCCGTTAATGTCTATCACATCTAAAATATTTGCTTCTCTAATATCTTTCTCCATCTTTAGGAACAATCTCCTGCTATACTTCCCAAACTTCGGATTGTACCCAAAGCATTTTCACTGATTATTCAAATCAATGCATTGCCTTCTGTCAAAATGGTAGCTCCCCACCATTAATTTAGCCTTTTTAGACCCTTTTTGTGGTCTTTATCTTCAACCAAGTCAAAACTCTGCCTTCCATCTCTTTTAGAAGCTGAAAATGAGAACATGCATTTTTATATACAATGCAGCATACACTTTTTTCCTATGTTGTTATTTTAGTTTCTGAAACAGAGACTGCTGTGTGCTTGGGCATTTTACTTCATCTTGATGTTGACTGTTGAACTAATTCTTAATTTGGAATAGGTAAGGATTTTAGCCAAACAAATGCTTAATTATTAAACATTAAATTTCCTTACAGTTTTCAGAATAGCAGTTTATAAAAAGATTTAATTTTAGTTTGGGGTTCATGTGAGCTGTTAGTAATTACACTCAGTTTAAGAGCTATAAAATGTTAATTAAAAATCTGAAATGTAGAAGAAATTAGGAGAAACTGGCTAATTAAACAATATGATCATTTGTAATGGTTCCAGTTGCACAGTAATGTAATTTAGAAAAGAAATTGTTTGAGAACTATTTTAAATAATTATGGGAGATAATTATGTGTTGGTGTTTGCTGTGCAAAATATGCACCACATACTGAACTATCTTTGAAATCACTGCACCTAAAACATGTATGAATAGGAAGACCTGTTTGGGACTTCAAAATTATTTGGAGTGGCAATCCAATTATAAGTAAAACATTACATCTTTGCTACAGATGAAATTGCCCTCTCCAAGTCCTGCCTTCATCCTTGACTCATCTTACAAATTGTTCTTCCAAAAGACTGAGTGACCTCTTCCCCAGGTCAAGGCAGGCAGTAAAAGATGCTGTAGATAAAGTGGCTGTCTTAAAACTGCTCTGATGTTTCTCAAATGGTGCTGTACAGGGAAAAGGAGGTGCCAGGAAATTTTAATTATGAATTATTCTGCCAAAATAATTGCAATTATACACACATGATGCCGGTTTGGGTTTTGCCTTTTTTCCTATGTTTTCTATATTCTTCGCACATGTATTTGTAGCTCTGTAGTCTGTTGTATTAGGCTTATTTTCCCAGTACTTTTCCATGGCCTTTCCCTGAGCAGAAAGACAAAGTGAATTCTAGAGCTCCAAGCCCTGGGAGGTACAAGGCCCCAGTGCTGTCTTGGTTCTTCCTGGGTACCAAGGCCAAGAACAACTCTTCGAGATACATTCTCATCGACAAAGTACAGCCAGTGCTGAGAGGGAGAACAGAGAAGGAGCTTGACTTGGGGGGCAATTGCATCACAACTTGTCCTCCTAATTGGTGATTTTGTCAATTATGTTAATTTCCTAAAACTTATGAAAATGTACTCACCCCTGGGTAGGGTGGGATTTTGTGGACATCTTTGCATAACTGCCTCTGAAGGCCTTCAAATAACGATCTCCTCTTATATTTCCTCCTTACTAAAATTATCTTGAAGTTCATTTCCAGGTTAGGAAAAAGGCAACACACATTATGGGGAAGGTGACAAAACTGAAAATAGGTGAGGATTCTATTCTACAAACCTGATTACCAAAACAGTATCTAATATTATGAGTAAAACCATAGGCTTTTGCATCTTCCTCTGAGTTGTTGAGCACTGAGCAGTCTTTTAGATCTGGCTTGTGTCGTGGAAGAACCTGGCCCACTCTGGAAATCCCAGCCCTTTCACAAGTTTGATGAAATGCTTTTGACTGCTCCTTGAAAATGTGGAAACCAAAATATTTTTCACTGTGTAGAAGCGAGGAGTTTTCTTCTGATACCAAGCCAATGGCAGGTGTGCAAGTTAACACAGAAGACGTCAGAACTGCTCTAGCATGAGTTAGCTGGAAGAGAAGTAAGGCAAATGCCACATTAATTCTGTTCTCCCCTAAAGAGTATAATCTCTGATGACTGATAGAAGTGTTTTGAAAAGAACATTTCAGATAACAAAATGCTGCAGAATACTGATGAGAAGGTATTTCACCTTCTCCTTGTTACTGTAAATTCTGTGAATGCTTCAATCTTACAATGTTATGAAACACACTTTGTTACTTTAGCAGATATTTTCTTCTTAAACAAAAGTAAACTTCTCTGTAGTTTTGGATAAATTATTAATGAGGAATTCCAGTACTTCTCTCCATTTTGCTACTTATTTATGATGAGATTGGTCTATCAAATATGAGGAATCTAACCTTTCCAGCCCTACTCTTTCAAGAGTATGATCTTCCATGGGGCTCTGTGGGCTACAGGGTGTTCCTTCTGCAGTTCTGATTCTCTTTACTAGTGTTGTTTATATTTTTTGTTGGAGACTAGAATGTTCATGCTCTTTTAGCTTCAAGCATATCTTCTAAAGCTGGGAGTTGATTATGAGAGAACAGGATTGCTGTTTGCTGGTGAGTCCTAATCAAAAATGAAAATAGCATTTTTAGAGAAGCATCAAAAGGCCTTCACCTATCATGGTGTCTGAAATTCTGTGCAGTCAAAAAGGATGGGATCAATGAATGCAGCACTCAAATGCTTTTTATTAAATAGTACTGAATGAGAGAGACATGGGTACGGATTAAATGGTATTTACATCTGCTTCTAGCTTTGGAAAATAGATGTCCAACAGTTCACCCTACCAAGGCAACATCTTTTGGGACTTTTCTACCCCCTTTTCCCTCTTTGCTAGAATCCTGTCCCATGCATGGGTCTGACTGCCAGGCAGGATTTAGTCCATTTTCATTTAAATCAAATCTGTGGGTGTTGAGTTACATGAGATAAGCCAATGTATTTGAAATTCATGATGCTAATTTTCTCTGGACTCTGACTTGATAGCAGATGCCAAGTTCCTGCCCAGAACAAATTTTACAGCTCAATTCCTTTTTCCCTAGCTGTTGGAAAGTGGTGAGCAATGGGTCATAGTTAATTAAATTTATAGGTATTCCTTCAGTACTGCATTTTTTAAAAATTTTGGGCTTTATTGACAATTAAGGGCAGATGCGCCCAAGACACAAGACACAGAGCTATGCTTTTTTACATATGGTATGTTTTATTCATTTAAAGGAAATGAGAAAATGTAGTGATCAGAAGCCCTGATTAGTTAAGGTTTCATGCTAATGAGAGAAAAAAGTATTTTTCCATTTTGCTTACTTTCCCCTGGGTTAGAGAATGTTTCTGTCCTGAAAGTTTTGCCTTCTGCACAATTATTTAATATTAAGTTAGGCTTAGGGAAAATGGCAGGTTCTTGTTCCAAACCTTTAATTTTAATTCAAACAAACCAGGAAGCAAGATGAGGTGTCCAACCACTCTCAGTCCTTCAGTCTCTTCCAGGAGACTTCCATATTCTATGGTGTTTTTTATAATGTGGTTACTGGTCTGGAGACCTGAACAGCAGCCCTCAAATACTATGTCAGTATGGTCACAGTACTTTCAGGCATAGGAAATAACAGCTAATTGAAATTGGGAACGTTCTGGATCGTGCTGGTTTGCTTAGTTGGATGGGTGTAATTCAGGTTTGTTCAAATGACTGTAATTATTGTATCTGAGTTAATGAAGCAGCTATTACACTTTATGAAGTAGAGATTTATAATTTTGTTGTGAGTGATAGTTGGAAAACTTAAGAAGGGATGTTCAGTGAATTGAGGAAATCTTTGTATTAAAACATAGTCTTTATGTATAAATGCTGCTACATGGAGAAAAGGACAGGATAGCAAAATCACAAACTTCACTACCAAAACAAAAGAAATCATGTTAGATATTAGGAATATCTTATGGTGAGGGTAGTGAAATGCTGGAATGGATGAGGTGATGCCACAGTTTCCATAGGCAGTGCTGAAGGTTGTTAAGCGTATCTGTCAAGAAGGCATTTGTGCATACTCATGACTAGGTGACCTTTTGAGTTATTTATTGATTTTGCTTCCTACACTTTATATATACAGCTAGTTCAGGGTTACATAGGCTGTTTGAAGCTATAGATTTCAGATAATTTCTGCTTTTGTAGAAATTCAGCTGAGGCCTGGATCATGAGCTGTTTATGCTGCAGCTGTCATGATTTGTAGATGACGATGGATGATATTAGACTCCTAACCCCTGTGTTAAGATTTCAATACCTAGAGTTTAAGCCCAGACAGACACCCAGTCTGATGAATTTCAGAAGCTACCTAATTGCATTCTTGAACTTTATGCTCATTCACTAAGGTCTCCAAATGCTTAACTCCAGTGGCCTCTGCAAGTTTCGGGCCCTGCATGTGTTATCAGATGGATTTACAAAAGTAGTGTATAAATCTCCAAGAGATGTCCAGAAAACAAGATATAGGCAGATCTGAAATGGATTTTGGTGGAAGGCTGGTTTTTTACTGTTGGCTGGGGAGTGAGAGACACAGGTTCTGGTTGCTGACCAGCCTGGAGAAGGATGACCTAATCTGCCGGTAAGGGAATTGGCCTGACCAATTCCCTGGTAAGCAAATTGATCTTGAGATGACCTCAGCAGAGCTTTCACCTTTTGTGCTGTGAAAGCTGGGCCAAGTAGGAAAGAAGGTAACAAGAAAGCTGGTTTAATGGGTGAGGAGGATGCTGAACTGCTCTTCCCAGCTCAGGGTTCCTCAGTATATGGATGTGAACTGCACCATTACTGATAAAAGCAAAATCCATTCTTGGGTCTAATTGACTGAAGGTTCCATTTCCAGGCTGTTCTGTCACAGTAATTGCACAAATTGAACAGGCTTAGTGTCCCTCTCAAAATGCACAAATTTCTTGTGCATTAATGGAGTCAAGAAGATATTCCAGTTATATTTCCAGGGGGACTTACTTGCGCTGGAGAAGAGATGTAATCATGGTGGTCTGAGAGGATGCTCCCTACTCCCCTGCTGTAGTCTACGTGACTAAGTTACGCACATAATTATTGTGAGCTGGATTCAGCCCTGTTTCTTAAAAAAATATTGTTACTTGCTTTTCAAAAGCTGGAAGACAGTCAATGTAAAAACTGGTGTGAAACTATGAATTAAATGTGTTTCCAGTGTGTGCAGAAAGTTCAAGTCTTCAGGAAACTGCTGATGGTCACTAGGAGTGACAGCCTCATACTAATGAGAGACAAAAGGCAAACATACCAACTGTCTGTTGTAGCAAAGCATTCTCCACACCCCCCGGCACGTGTTTCCAAATAGGGAAAGAGTTTCAGTTTACCTCTAGACATTTTAAGAAGTTTACCTAGATTTTTCCACACCCTGCTAGCAGTGATTGGCTCAGGGCCAAGAGAGAAGCTTCTATTGGATCTTGTCACCATTTTTCAAACCCTGTGTCTCTCTCTATTGGCTGCAAGCCAGATTGTCCCTCCTAGAACATTCAGTATTTGGGAAGTAAAGGGCTTTTTGGAGTGTTTTAGCAGGGTGTCAGGAGGTTTCTCGGACACCTGTGCTTGGCTTATCATTTGTTTTCTGTAACATTTGTTATTTTGTTATTTTTCCTTATTAAACTTTTGCTTTACAAAACACCTCTGAAGAGCAGTCTCGCTGAAATTAATTTTAGCCACTTCTTTGCAAAGGCTGGACCCTCAGAGATTGATACATTAGCATGTAGTTTATAAGACTCTGACCACGTGCTAACCTGTGTTTCAAAAAAAAGCTGTCTACTTGGTCTTCAGTTGGCCAGCTTGAAAAGAAGCTACATGAAGAATATCTGCCTTCTCTAAGTCCTGTCCTTTCGTGCTGCAGGTAGACACCAGATAGACCTGAGAAAAATTGAGGTGGTGATGCAGACTGATGCATAAGGGATCTGAAACATTCCATGTCTTCTCTTCCCAAATATCTTCCAGTGCCATCTGGTTTCACTTTGCACTCCTTGCTCCAGTGAGGAGTATAATCTGAAGGGTTACCAAGGACCACAAACTTTCTCAAAATCTGCTGACAACTTCTAGTTGGGACCATCACACCTACAGGGTGAAATGTGTTTGGAGATTTATGGGAAAGAACCCAGTGTATGTCAGATTCCTGGACATTTTGTCTGCATGGCAGTAGGATAAGTTTTGAACCGATACTGTTCCTTTTAAGAATATTTTTATTCAGTTCTGCAAGGAATAATGTCTTAAAATATTAGTTAAAGTTTAAGGTCTCAGTCAGGCATGCACTATAGAACAATGTACAAACTGGCTCAAGTTCAGACAGTTTTGACTAGGCAACAGATGAACAGAAGGACTGAATGTAGGTAGAGGCATAGGCACTAAAAACAGAAGTCAGTCTTCATAAATTCACGTCAAAGTAGTCATATTTAGTAATGCATGTGCATAACAACAGAACACTTGCTGTTAAAGAAGGAACCAAAAGAGCTGTAATTTCTATTTCTTCCCCAGATGAAGAAGAATGTAAGGAGAAGGGTTAATTTTTTTTTTTTTTTTTTTAAGACAGTTTAAAAAGTGAGTAGCCAAAGCTACTGGTAGTAGGAAGGTGAGAGTTCCCAGTAAGAAGGCAAGTTTTTTTTTTTTTTTTTGGCAAACGAAAAATCCTTTTAACATTTTTTTTTCTGCTCTCCCATGAATATTTATGACTGTGAAAGATGAACTGACAAACTACATAAGGAAATACTAAAATTAACTGTCTTTTTCACTACCTTGTTTCAGTCATTGTCATGTAGTTGTAACATCATTTAGTTGTAACAATGTCTAATGTTTTCCCACAGATTTATGAGTTTTTCAACTTGACTAAGCCCACTGAGCACTGAAATTCTGTGAGCAGATCTCTGACATTATTAAATTTGGCTATTACATATGTGCATCTAAACAAGGACAATATGAACCAGTATTAAATTTGGGTTGAGTCATGCATATTTCCTCAGAACTTCGTAAGAAAATGCTGTGCCATTTTCTCTTCTCTTTGCCTAAACAAGACACTGCAGCACCTGTGTTTCTTTGGTATAAATCAGCAAATCAGAGCAACTCCAACTGTGATATCTCAGGATGAAAAAATTAATACCTCATCTGGAGTTGAATTGTGGTCAAGTTATGAAACTGAGTTTTTCTAATACACTCTCTCTGTACAGGAGCACTTATAGAAAGTGCTTCATATGGTAGCCTAACAATCTGTAAATATTACACAGATCTTTTTGGCATTCATTTTTAGGGAGTGAGGTCAATAGCTTTCAGGAAATTCCACAAAGTCTGGGAAATACAAAGATTTAGGTTTCTCAGACCAATTGGAGGCTTCCATTGTGAGGTGAGTGAGACCTACTCTAAGTGTTAACTTTATTTAACTGACTGAAAGAGAATCAATATATACATTTAGTTTAGTGGAAGAGACACCTAGTTAGGTTGATCTGTATTATCCTAATTGTGGTCCAGTTACCTAATGATTCTTCGTTCAGGTTAAACCTTATCCCCTGTTGGTTCTAAAAACTGGTGTCCACCACAGTACTTCTCATAAAAGTGTGAACTGTCCTTTAGTTTGAGGGCAACAAATCCATGAGATATTGCACAGGGCTTTGGGGAATCATTTTTTATTGAAAATGAGAATGACATTGTGGAGAAAGCAACTGAGCTATTTAGGTTGGAATGATGCATGGACTAGTACCAGTGATGCTCTAATGGTGTGGGATGCATTTGCATGTATGCAGGTGCTCTGCTTTTCATGTGAGATTGGGGCACTGGCAGCAAAATGTTGGGATAAATATCAAGTCTTTCCTGGAGCACCTTTATCTCTTTGCTTTGGGCCATTCATTGTAACTGTGACCTGTGTGTAGTTGCATGAAGTCTCTCTGGAAGCCATTTCAGGTTCCTCAGGGACCATCCTGAACCTGGATGATGCAGCCTTTTGACTGAAAAGCTTTGTCCAGAAACCATGAGATAGTATCAGTGGTGTTTGGGAAAGTACTGCTATGATGCATGTAACCACTACAGACAAAACCATACAGAAAATTCATTGGAGTGTGCTTTTTGTAATGTTCTGAAAGGATAAAACCCAAAATCATTGGAAAAGTTAACTGAGCCACTTAGGGAATTGCACAGAAATGAGAAGGGTGAACCAGCTTAAACAGGAGGTTTAAAGTCTCTAATGACAGCCTAATGTAATGACAGTAGTGATAAAATAAACAAATATGTTTTAAGTTGGTTTTTTTAAATCTTATTTTGCATTTGTTTCCAGAAGAAGAAGCAAAGAACAGGAAAACCCACTAATATATAGTTTTTTTCTAATTGAAGCAATCTTCACATTCATTTTTGAGGCCTCGCTTTGCAAACCCAGCATACTGTTTATGCAGAATATTAATTCAAGTGATTTAGTCATTGGCAAGCTCCAATCAAATTACTCTCTTTAATTTTTATTACACAGATAATGTTGATATATTTCATGTTTGCTTATTATTTCTCTCATGATTTGTGCCCTTCCGGTTTGAATGGAAATACGTGCTTTAAAAGAAAAGCTTGAATTTTACATCATATTTATAGTGATTGCATTTATTATATCTTTATTACTGTAGTTCTGTCAATGTCAGGTTTCCAGTTTGAAGCAACAGATTTACTAAATTTCATTATTGTTTCTAGTCACTGTTGGACTGGATTTTCTGAATGTGTAATCAGCTATCAATACAAAGACTTCAACAGTGTGTCCCAGCAGATAGAATGTCAGGATTCTGTTTGCAGCAGTCCTTCAGTGGAGACAGTGTTCTGTCAGAAGGGTGTCTGCTGCCTACCTGTACTGTTGGGTACCCATGAATATCTGTGCATGTCCTGCAGATTTTCCATTTACCAGGTCCGCCTTCTTACCATGTAATTTATATTTATGTGTTGGGAGAGCAAAATGAGCTTTTCAGGTTTTTCAATTCAGAGTTGGTGTCTTAACTGTAGATGAACTTGTGCAAGCAAAGAAAATATGCTCTTGACACCTGGTAGTTGTGCTGAAACAAAAAGTAATTAAGGGGAAAACTTCAAATTAAAAATAGAAGATTGTAAATAACAGGTTTTCTCCTTTCTAAACACTAAGATAATTTAGCATGCTAAAAAATTATAAGATACAGTGATATCTTTGAAACTGTATTGAACACACAGATTCTGGATTTCTCCTAATCATTTATGGTTTTTTACCAGTGTTACTTGATTTTTTAATTTCTACATGATCCAGAAGTATATTTTAACTTTTAAAACACATTGATGCTATTTTAATAGAGGGCTATGAATTTAAACTTGAGTAGTTTGTCAAAATTACCCATATATTTGTCAACAGCTGTATTTAAAAGAGAGAGGATATTTTTCTAAGGTTAGACATTTTTGTCTGTTCTGACATGAAGGTGATTTGTGGAGTGACTATTGTGCTTTGGGCACTTTAATAGCACTTTTCAGTTTATGGGCTGTGAAATGTTTGTTTTGTGACTTAAAGGAGCATTATGATTTCTGTAAGCATTTCATCTTATGGATATACTCTAATCAAATTCATATTTTGAACCCTATAAAATTATTACAAAAAGAAAATATGATGTTACTGCAATGGAAACGTATCTGTTTCTGATGGATGGCTTGCTGAAATGTATTTGTTTGAGTTTGAGGATGAATTAATGACTTCACTGAGCACACCTTTCCATACACATTGAGCATGCAGGTTGTGGGTTTTTTTATATTTACTTAAAAGCATCTTTCAGTTGGCTGTGTTACAGTAGATGTTGAAAAGAAATTATCTTCATGTGTTCTTCAGTTCTCTTGTTTCTTTGAAGAGTTTTTTTTTCAGTAGCTCTGATTGATGATCTGTGACCTGCTTTGTTAGGTGCTCAGAGTTGCTTTGAATGCATATTTGAGTTTAACAGTTGTGATCCTCAAGGTCTTCAAGCATTTGGTCTTGTGTTAATTTACCTGCAGGGGACTATTAACTTGTCTTATTATCTTGAGGTCATTATTTCCTTTCTGAATGAAGTGAAACTCAATTAGCATTTTCAAGTGTTCCAAATGTTAATTTGGAGAAAAGGGAAAGGAAAAGGGTAAGGAAAATAAGAAAAGGGAACAAAGGAGTAGAAGGATTTGGCCTTTAAAATACAAAGCTGCAGATCTATTTCCAGTTACAGCAATGCAAAGCTACCATTAAAAGTTTTATCTTCCAAGGATGGTTTAAGAGCACTTTACTCCTGACTTCATCAGGGATGACAGCTTGTCAATATATAGATGCTTGTTTTCCAAGGGGGCATCTCAGCTTCATATAGGAATGGTAGCCAGTGCTGCATTTTTATTTGATTTCAGGAGAATCCGAAGAAATACTTGGAAATCCTACACACGCATGGATGATGACGATGATGATGTGCATTTGCATTGTAACTATAAAGCCTTTGTTCTTGGGGGTACCTTGTTTCCCTAGATCTGTACCTGTGATCTTTGTGCCTGACTTCTGTTTAACAGGTGTTGGGGTGTTGGGGTGTTGGGAGAGTTACACACACAGGAGATCCACAATGCAAAGCAATGCCTTAAGCTAAGGAACTCATGTGCTGCAGTTCAGGCTGTATCTTGAATTCTGACCCTTTTCAGGTTTAATTGTCTGCTTTGAACCATTGAAAGATCCTCCTTCATCCTCTCCAGGAGTCTTATACAAATGTTCTTTATAAACACATAAATGGTGCAATCTTGATTTTAGTCTAAGGATGTCCAGACTGATGGAGAATTGACTTGTTTGGGTTTAGGGGCTCTTTGTCCACCCTCCTTTTTTTGGTTATGAAATGAAGTGTTTCAAAATAGTGCCTTATTAAAGCTTGATTAGAAATGAGTGGACAGTCATAACTCTGAAGGACACTGGTCAGGTTACTCACCCCCAAAAAATTCTGGGGTACAATGCGGAGTGTATTTTGTGTTAACAGCATAAAACACGAAGATGTGGGTCTTTTGAAGACCAGACTCAGGCACAGATAGTCGACCTACCCAGAAGTCCCACTATAGATACCTAAACCCCTTGATGAGGAGCACAACCAGAGCCTGGTGGCAAAGCAGGGCATGGCACTGATGTGTCTTGGGTGACAGGGCAGGGACAAGTGTGTGCCTGGGATGCCTCACTCCATGTACATGAATCTTTTCCATGTTTTTCCGCATTAGACCATATTGACAGATATAGGTCAAGTGCTAGTTGTCTAGATTTGTAGCACCTAATTAAATTTTACTTTTAGCCTGGGAAGCAAAGTTGAGTTGATGGTACAGTCCGTTGCAGGATTTATTGTATAATAGTTTCATCTTGGTCTATTTTATTAGCTGCTGTTTTCCTTGGCCTTGTCATCTTGCTATTTCTGTTGCTATCGCACGTCTGCAGGGATTTACAAACACAGAAACAGTCTTCCACAACTGGATTCCATTGTTAGTTATCCTGAGTTTCAGGGTGCCTTTACCAGCAAGATTTTAGCTAATTCAAATATCAAACAGAGAACTCTAGATAAATGTGAAATTAGTTGATCCAGAGTGTTTTTGGCAACTGATTTTAGATTCAACTGATTTGGTCCTGGTGGATTATCTGCAGAAGGCTGTTCCATAGTGCCTGTGGAATTTCATATGGAATCATATTCCTTGGAGAAAGAGCTGGCACCATTGTTTTCCAGGCAGTGTGTTGCCATACAGATTTAGTCAGGTGAGAGTTTTAACAATACTCTTACTGAACACATAGAAATACTTTGTGTGGGGTTTTTTTTAAGGCTTGTTTTTATTCAATTTTGTAAGAAGGTAAAAAAATTGTAAAGTTATTTTCTGTGCAACAGGAGGAGGCTTAAAGGCCTTCATTTCTATGTAGCTACCTTCAGGAGGTAGGTCTCAAAAAGTTGGGTGTGATTTTCATTACTAACTCAACTCCTTTCACCTCTTCAAGCAGTAGAAAGTTTCCCATCAAGTGGTAGTGATTTAAGGCAATATTTGGCATCCTGATGTTTGAGAATCAGTTGATTGTGTGTAATTAGCCAGACTCAGGAATGCATTAGCAACACTTCAGTGAGCACTGCTTCTCAAAGCTGATGCATGGGTTTGAGGCAGAAGCACTTATCTGGAGAACTGAGTAACAAATGGGTTATGTAACTTCCCTTCTGAAGGTTACTGATTTGAATCCAGCCTTAATAATGAATAATGTTGTATAGTTATCTAAATGTCAAATGGGAAACTGTAAATGAGAGTGAAGTGTGTTAGATCCAGAGTGAATAGGTATATTCCCTATCTACCTGGCAGGCACAGTCATTGCTGGAGTACTTACTTGTACTTTATTTTGTTTAAAAGCTCAGTGCCAAGGTTGAAAACAATTCTAATAATAATTTCCTTGGGGTAAGTCTAGTTACTTCATTTTCTTGTTTTCTAAACTTACGTGAAGCTACTCAACAAATGTTTAATTTCCATATTAGCGTGTGTATGATGCTGGGCTGAGACCTTGAAAAGAAAGGGGCTATGTTGTCTTCAGAGATGTAGAAAAAATTGTGATGTAGAAATAGAACACAGTGTTTCTGTGGGCTGAGGGAACAGAGAAGGCTTTGGTATTTCTCGAAGTAATGCCACAGATATTATTCTGTACCATCTTGCACCCTCTGTGTATTTACAGCCATGACCACTGAACAATGCAAAAGCTGTTCAAAAGTCGTGCATTCTGGAAACTACTTTTTCACAGAGTGCCTTGGTCTTTGTGGATTCCCTGCCAGTTCTACCACATGTACTGGTAGACGAGGAATGTTGATGAGATGTTAAGCATGAAGATGTTAATGATGAGTAAGCAGTGAGCATGTTAGCATACACAAAGTAGGGGATTGGGAGCAGCGTAAATATCTAGTTGCAGAACAAGAACTCGTATCTGGGAATATGACTGCTTCAGGCTTGCTTCAGAATGATCAAAAGATCTGAGCAAGAGAGAATGAAACAGGAGCAGGTCTCCCCTGGGCAGGGTTGTGTAAAAGGGGTAAGGAGGAGAGTGTTGTCCTGGCCAGAAGGTGGGAGCAATCCCCACCATGCCTTGGAGATACAGAAGGAGCTCACATCTGTCAGTAAAATGCTCCCAAGAGGCCAGGGAAGTGGGAAATAGTGATTTATGTTTCAGTTTCCTGCACCAGGTCTGTGTGTATGATGAATTTTATAGACACTACAGGTGTTATACTTTCAGTCAAGAGAGACAAAGGTGTTCACATTCAAGAAGGAAAGTGTGTTTGTCAGAATTATTGGGTAGAGGGAAAGGGAGGGCAAAAAAAAATTCCTGAAAATAAGGTATGGGTTCATTTTTTTCAAAGTAATCATGGGATGGGATCCTGCTCCCAAGAGATCCAGTGGAGCCAGAGAAAGACCAAGTCCTAGAGCTTATCCAGACCAAGGAAATCTGTTGGACCAATTGGTGCATATATTCATGAATACATTCAGATGAAGTGCCTCTTTCAAGGCTGCATACATGACTGTGACATCTGATGACTGTAACTCTGCATGCTGGAAATTACATATCTCTTGTTGTTCTCCCTTTGGTTGGTCTCTCCAGTTGAGGTTATTTCATGACGTGAGCATTCAGAGTAAAGAGTAGGTAACTCTTGAACCGCTTTCACAGTAGGAGCTGTTTCAAGTGGGTCACAGTAGAGTCATTGAAAAGAGGGGAAAGATGTAATGCCAAGATAAAAATGGAAGTAAACACCTTAAAAAGAGAATTAATGACAGACTACTTAGCACCTGACCATACAGTGCTCTTTCATTTCTTTATTATTTTTAGGTCAGTTCTGTACATGTTCATTTTTATTGTGATCCTTCACACCTGTACCGTGTACTGAACTCCTCACTGAATTCTAATGGATCTATGAATGGACATTGAACTTTTTAGCTGGGAGGAGGCCAACTGCTGAGCCCCTTGTTGATAACAGTCACGATGCAGTAGCCTGGCTTTACGATACTATTTAAGATATGAAAGGCATGTAATATAGGTTACAAAAGTACCTGCTGTTTGCATTTTGCCTTACTAAAGACTAGTGCTACCTAAATCAGTTCTTATTGGACATAATCCCAGTTACAGAGAAGACTGAAGCATTGGTGAAAGGAGAAAAGGGTCTGGGTGAAATACAATTGAGCCTATAGAGAATATCCTTCATCTGCAACAGAAAGCAAAGATTTAGTCCTAAATACAAGAACTGACCTGTTCTTCAACTGTGCTGTCATCAACTGCTCAATGAATACAATTTCATTTAGTCCATGAATATAGATGGCTAATTCCTCGGGGCAACTGACTCTATTAATACAGAGCATATGCACAACCACCACTAATAGTAGAACTCTGCTCAGTTTCTGGTGGTTTGACTTTATTCACTGGGGGGAAATGGCAATCTCAAAAGGGAAGGATGCTGACAATAGGGTTCCTAATATTTCAGTAGTTTTGCTTTAGTAAATACAGGCTTTTAAAAAGTGTGGTTATCAATTTATGAACTTAGGCAGTTGATTTGAGACCTTTCACGTCTCTTAATTTTGAGGCAGCTGGTGAGAGAGTTTTTACTCTGACTTCATTATGGAAATTACGATACAGTGGGATGATTATCATACTCAAAGTTAGACATTGTACATAAGTGCATTCTGGGCTGACTGGCAACAGGAGCAGTTGGGAAACTGACCTTGCGAAGATAATCTCAAAGCAGACAGAAATGTATTTCTTTTGTCTGCATGATAAAGTGTGGAACAGGAAAAAAAGATATATAATTCACACTATATAGAAAGTAGGACTTCAACTATAACAACAAAAAGCAGCAATATAAAATGTGAAAACAGTGAATCATGAAAGGAAGAGAGTCATTAGAACATGAGGATGTGACCACTGCAAGACTGTCTTGTGTGGCCATGATCTTCTATGTCTTTTGGCTCCCCAAAATACTACACTTCTAGCATATATAGACAAAGCTTCTGCATATATATTAAAAAGTTAAAAGTTTAGGAAACCAAGCAGTGAGAAAGTTGAGGGAAGAACTTACACACTTTCAGTAGGAGTAGGAGGAATTTCCCTTATGTGGCTCTTGAAGACCTTTTGTGGTTTTTCTCACAAATGACAAGATGTTCAGCTTCCCAAAGTGTTGATGAATAGCCTCCATTTTAAGTCTCAGCTTGTATAGAGAAAGTATAGCTAGCAACTCTTCTGTTTGATAAAAACGCACTCTAGATTTGAGCTGCCTGAGTATTTTATCATTTGCAATTATTGGGATCTTCTAGTTTAATTTTCTACAGCATAGTTACCAGGGATTTACGTAATGCCTCCAGATGATCTTGGCTGCAGCAGAGGTCCCAGTCAGCTTGAGAAATGTTTTGCCTATTGACTGATGAAAATTGAAAAAGGAACTTTTCAAGTCATCTCTTCAAATTCCTTTCTTTATGCAACATTACTTCCCAGCAGATATTCCTAAGTAATTTAAATTACATAATTGGAGGTGTTTTCATCAGCTCTGATTGCATTCCATATTGCTCATCCTATTTTCAATATGTATCTTTTGGGAGTATTGCTTTAGGTTAGGTATAGCTTCATCTCCTCGGCTGGACATCTCCACTAGAAATGTGGTACAAAGCCTCCTGAGGGGAAACTGTCCTTTAAGCCCCTCTGGGAACGGCCACCAGACCCAATGCAGACACCAGGAATGTGATGCAGAGCTCGTGTCAATACATGCACCTCAAGCTTAACACTGTTTGTGTTGGTGGTGCTTACAGAAGGCAACCAGATGTGGGGAAGGTGCAGCCATTTGTGCTGGTGGTCTACCAGACATGGGTTTGGCTGCAGACTTCACGGTGTTTGCTCAGTCTGTGCAAACTGGCAGCCTTGCCTTGCAGCAGATTAATCTTAGTTTGCTGTTCTCTGCCTGTCTCAACTTGCATTCCCAGTTTTGTGGTCTGTCTCTTGGTATACCAGTCATGCATATTTGTCACAGATCTCTTGTGTATTGTCTAGGTAGTGTTTTCTGCCCATTCTTTTCAGTCTAATCCAGCTGCTTCCTGCTCCCCATTTAATACATCAGTTTAAAGCTTAGTGTATTGTTTATGTTTTTAAATTGTTAATGAGGATGTTACATAAATCCAAGACATCGGTACCATTCTGGACTTTTCTTTATTCTTGTTTCATACTGTTTTCACATATTATCTGTCAGCAATCTTAATTTATATTCTTTTAAGGGAGTTTTTGCTATGTGTGCATTTGTTTTTCAGGTGGAGTATTGTGTGGAATGACATTATATTCTGTATTCTGAAAATACTGCTTCTGTTTCATTCCCTTACTAATTCTTTAACTAAAATATAAAATCAAAATCAAGGTGATTCCTTTTCAGGCAAGTTTTAATATTTTTTATAATAACTAGGGTTTTTTATCTGATTTTTTCATAAATAAATTTTTAGTGGTGTAGCCAGGGAAAGCAGGTAGATTCTTTAAATACAAAATCTGTATCTTTTTGCTCCTAACTCTGAAATAGGCTGAAGTCAGCCTATTAAAATCTGAATTAAGTGTATTACAATCTGAGGTAAATGCTGACATCTTGAAAAATATTTGCATCTCTAATGGCATGTATTTATTCAGTTTTGTAGTTTTATTCATATTTATTTCTGCAAGTGTGGAAAACCCAAAATAGGGTTTGACCTCTAGGACAAGCTGTTTGGCAGTGCTAGATACTTGCTCACTGTTTTAATGTTTAATTGGGAAAAGAGTCTATATTGTATTTGTATGTGGTCATTATGGGTTTAAAAATATAGCAAGATGGTCATTGCAAATGCAGCCTTTCTTCTTCTCAATGTGAAAGTATTCCAAAGGAGCAGGATGTCAGTGGCACCCGGGAGAAATTGTATTTCTATCCTCTCTGGAGGACAGAAATTGAGTTCAGTAGAAATTGAAAAAAAATTGTTGTGTTCTCTAGTAAAATTTGTAGTGAATTTAGTTCTGTAGGTGTGAAACCTAATAGAGGAAACCACTGAAGAAGATGCCTTAGTGGAAGAGTCTGTGTGTTGCTCTTTCTCTGCCAGAAAAGTTTTTTAATGAAGTAGGGATACCTGTGTGGGATATTTTGCTTAAATGCTTAAGCTTTAAAAGCTGTTTGTTGCATAGATCTATCTGTGTTTTTGACGCAGTACATTTGGACATGCCAGAGGTGAGAGGGCATGTCAGCTGTCATTGTCTCTAGCTGGGAAAGTGTTTTCCAGTAAAGGAGGAATTCATGCTGCAAGCAAGAGTCTAAGAGCTTTGTTGCTTGGAAGCAGAGTTTTATGTGGAAGGAAAGTTTGTGCCCTGTGGAAATCTTACAGGATTAAAGACCCTCTGGAAGTAAACAATCCAGACCCACATTTCTGTAACATTCCCCATGTGGGAAAGGGAATGGCAGTTGTAGTTGCATTAGACTCTTCCCAATGTAATCACTATCTCATCAGGGCATTGAGCATTCAAGTGCCTTAGCAATGTCTTCCTCTACTAACACATATTGGACTAGGAGACAGATGTTTATGTCATGTTATTTTATTCCTCATCAATCAGCAGTTTCCCAACCATCTTATTTTTAACTTGATTATTTACTAATGAGCAATAAAACCCACCGTGCCTACAGCAATGTTTGCACAGTGGGTCGTGAAATAGCAACACACATACTTAGTTTTATTTCTTTTCATGTTTACCACAAATCAAATCCTTTCCTAATGTCTATGTCCTTGTTTAAACCTAAATCACATCAGGGTATTTGAGTTCTTTCAGTTGTTTCCTTTTAGTTACGGTCACAACATTTTGTCCACTGAAGTCTTAGCAGCTTGTAGCAGACTTGGAGACCAAGCCAAATAATTTCCCTAAAGGCTATATGTCGGGATGCTGGAAATTCATTTCTGATTTTTTCTGGCGTCCTTAGCCTGCATTAATTCTGATTTGTTATGAAATGGATCAAAGCTAATAGGAAGTGAAGCTTCTTTCAGCTAAAGTAAGTAAAGGGGTTGAGGTGCAGGGGTCCAAAAATGCCATGAGGCAAGATGGCTCTTAAATTTTAGAGTGACATATTCAAAGCTCTGTAGTCTTGGAACATGCTGCCTCATATTATCTGTTTGTATAGCCCTACCCTTACAGAAAACCAAAAAAGGATTTGGTTTTGTACCCAAGAAGCAAGTTCACAACAATGACAAAGCCAGGGTCGAAAAAGTGACATGACCAGGGTGTACCAATGACCTTAGGAGGAGTGGGGAGTTCCATTAATGTGAGCAATTATTGAGAGAGGGATTTTAAAACCACTATTCATCAAATCTATTGAAGAAGAAACAAAAAACCCCTGTCTTGTTAGAAAGAAACTGAAGCATATGGAATAACAGTGTAATTTTCTTGAAAACTGATGCAACTAACAGGAAAATGGAGAACATGCATGTATTGAAAGGGAGTGAAGACTGAGAAGCCAGAAACCATAATCATAAAAGTTTAACTCTAGAATAAACTAATCATTGCATGACAGCAAATTAAAAATAAAGCACTGTTCAAAGTGAATTGTCTTTTCCTCTGCTGAAGTTCCAGTGTTTCAAAGTTGTGGCATCTGAATTACAGCACCCTAGAGTATGCTGACGTAATTACCCAGAGTATACTGAGCTGCTTGTGTCAATCTCACTCTCCCATGTTCCTTTTCTTGGAGGGAAATTAAGGCTTGCAGTGCCTTTGTTTTCTTTAATAATGAAGTATGCTGCAGCTGAGGGCAGTGTCAGCGATGCAGGCTTTGCTCCTTGTGCTGGTGGTTTTATTCATTTGTGGATCTTCCTGAAGTTTATTTCACAGCCTTTGCCTTTCTTCTGAAGGATCCAGTGGCTTGCATCAGTCACTTTACCTTGGCTGCATTGCTTGTCAAAACTGAGATACTTGACTGACTGCTGTAGTTCTGTAAATGTTGTAGTTAATTAATGTCTGCCATGACAAAATGGGTGATTATGGTTTCTAAGTAAATTAGTTGAAAGTTACTGTAGAACACTGTAGAGCGAGTACTAGCTGATGGTTATTTTCAGTGCAAGTGACTGCTCCTCTCCTGCTTTGTTGACTTTATCAAGGTTGGGATTGTCTGCACAGAGTCTTACACCATTGCAGCTAAATGTTTTTGGTTTGTTGGGGCTTTTTTCCCCCCAGTGTTATTTAAATGGATGAATATGTGGCATATAGACTGGCCTTTATTTTGTGTATGGCATATTCTTTTCCTTCAGCCAGGGAGCAAACTGCCTCTGCAGGAGGTATTCTGCCCAAGGTGTGGTCCCCACTGGGAAAGCCCGAGAGCAGGTTATCAGAGAAGAGTTACACCTGCCATCCCTCAGAGACTCATTACTTCTAACCTGCATCATCCCACATTTTAAAGATGGGAGGAGGGAAAAAACACCCCACCTACCAGAGCTCCCGTGATTAATGTGGGATTAGCCTGAGTTTATGTAGAGGTTCCATCTCCTGTTTTGAGAAAGGGCTGATGGGGCTGATTGAGGCCAGCAGATACATAGCTGGGACCTAAGTGGATTAGCTCAGAGTAATGCACAGCAAGGCCCGGATGTAAACAATACTTATCAGTCTGATGCTGAATACCAGGAAGGAGTCCATTGTAGGAGAATGAATCTGAAACATAAGGATGTACCTGAACAAGGAGATATGAAAATTGAAAGGCCTTCTTCCTTCTCTTTTTGTTAAAAAGATACATAAATCCCCAAGAAGAAAATAGCCATTTTTTCATTCTGTTTTTAAAAGGTTTGATTTCCTCCCCCCGGCTTCAGATACATTTTTCAGCTACAGTGGAAGATTTTCTCACATAGTTCTGGTTTTTTATTGCCTGACTATAAAAGACCTTGATACCCACTTTCAACCATTCCTATAAAAGGTATCGGTATAGCAAAATCCCAGTATCTTCTTTGTAAAGTGCCAGTCTGTCCTTGAAATCTGCCTTGTCCTCTAGTAGGTGGTAGTTTTTTCAGCCCGAGTGCACTGCAGAGAGTTCATTACTCTCTTTGCCTAATCTGCAGTAAGCAGGCTGGAAAGATCCACCAATTCCAGCGTGTCTCAGTGCAATGACTCTGCTTCTGGCACCTTGGTCCTCATTACCAAGTTCTGTTCTAGACTTGGAAGAAAAATGCTTGCACTTCAAAATACTCCCCAGCCCATTTGCAAACGCTACAACATTTATTATTTCATCATGTTTAATAGCACAGCTCCTCATTTTCTTGCCCTTTTATTGCTGTTACAGTAATGTGGGCTATGACTTCATATGACTTTTCTAAGTAGGCAGTATCACCTCTAGTTAGCATTTAGATGGGAAAATGTCTGAGGGTGTAAAGGCTGTTCAGAATGTGACAGGTATCCATGAGACTGGGAATATGCTGGAAAATGATTTACAAGAAACTGTTTGCTCATCAAAAATGACTGTTTTCAGGAGAAAATAGCAGTTCCAATAACACTTTAGCGAAACAAACTGTTTAGATCAAAACACGAGAAGCAATCCATGGTATGTGTTATAACATGGTACCTAATGTCCTCACCATGTAGGTGCATGAATTCATTAGTCAGGACTTTCTACCTCTGGTCTTCCACATAGTGGGAGACTGGCCAGACTCTTCCACTGCATATTAAATTCTTTGGTGTAGCAATTTGACCCTTGCAAACTCTAAATGAATAGTCCATTTGCCTAAAGGTCAATTTCCTTTCTGCATATGCAAGCTCTCATTGCTGTGAATTATAAAATAAGGCAATTTCAGCAGGAAGTATGTGGTGAGCTGCCCTAGAATGACAGCTATGAGCAGGAAGAGGATGGGGAAGATTTAGGGTATGTCCTTACACTGAATTAGACAGGAAAAGGATTTGACTTTGCAACAGTGGCCTTAACCACTGTGATGTAAAAATGCTGCATGTCTTTTTCTCAATCTTTCCTGCTAAAACTGTGCTTCATTGTAAGAACTATGAAGCATCATTTGTGTGGGGTAAAAAAAAATCTTCTTACATACTGTAATATAAGGACAGATTTCTGTACTGATATAGCTCTTTCAGTTATGGGTATGTGTGAACCAGTATGTCTTTCCAGTATGACTGTTTATTTCTATGAAAGTGTCTTACACAATTTTGTTTTAATCCTTCTAACAGAAATTGCCAGATGTATATAAAATAACATATGTACAAGCTGAATTTATTATCCTAATTTTATTGCTACAACTTTATGTTTGGTCAAACCAAAGCTGGCTCAGTTCAGCTTTCTGAAACTCTAAACTGAAGCCCCTGATACGAACTTTGTTTTAGTTTGCATGCTTTTGCCAAGTTATGCTGAAGATTGCAACCTTCATGACCCAAGCCATCAATTCTTCTGAAACTGGTATTAAAACTCACTCAGATTTCACAAGATCAACTTCATCCGCCCCTCTCTCCTCCCTCCCTGCCTCCCTCCCTCCCTTCTCTTGTTTTCTTTCTTTCTTCTCTTTCTCTTACTTTGTGTCTTTCTTCTCTTTCTCTCTGTCTTCTCTTTCACTCTACCTCATATTCAAAATCCACTTCTGTGTGTTTATACTAGAAGATAAGGGACCAACTTACACCAATTTCCATGCAAAGTGTATAATTTACTAATAAAACTTAAGTTTTTCATAGACTCTCTGACTTTTGTCATTTCTTTTCCACCACAGGCATCTGTGAATCTTAGGTACTCCCTTTTGCTTTGGGGTGGGGCGCCACACACTGCCATAAATCTCTTGGCTAGGCAGAAGTAAAAGGAGTAAAAGAAGGAGATTTAGACACTGAGGAGAGCAGGTGTTACTCGAATTGCATGTTATTCTTGTAACATGTAATTCTGTGTTATGTACTGGGAGAAGAGCTATCGAGTAATAGACACAGAACTTTTAAAAATCAGTTTGCTTTCCTCCTGGCATTTCACTTTTTGTCATAAACTCTTGTGTAGTGTCATGGAGTTCTGCTAAGCAGATGGTGCTTTTTATCTCGGTGTCTGCTTATTGCTTGTGGATGAAGTGATTTTTCTATACAGTTAGTTAAAGTGTGACTTGAGGTTCTTTGGCAGTCCGAGTTGTTATTTAGAGAGTCTTAAAATGTAAGTTACGGTTACTTATCGCTCATTTCAGTTTACACAAGCTGAGCAGTAGGTGTGCTTCTAAAAATAGGAGAAAACACAGATATCTAAGTGCACCTGTGGAGGTTTTGAACAAGCTTTGTCTCTGTTCAGGGGAAGGAATTGCAATTTTGTGCCAGCTGCAGGTTATACTAGGAAAACTTTTCAACAGTAGGAGTAATGAGGAAAGAGATGGAGCTTGTAGAGCTCTTTAGGAATTGGTTGGACAAACATCCATCCATAAGGAATAGCTTAAGTATGGAAGGTGCAATGAATGACTGACTGGGGTACCTCCACCAGAACTCACATCCAGTTCCTAACCTAACAGGTTTTCTAATCAGCCCTTCAGGGTAGCACACAGATGGATGGTGCTGGCCTGAGTCTTACAGTTGTGGAATTTGCCCCTCTGGGCAAGTAGAGGAAATTCATGTGTGGTTTTGCTCCAGTGTTTTGGCTTCCCAGGGAACTCCGGGGGTATGTGTCTTACAGAGATACCTTACATACCTTTGCTTTGGTTTTGAGGTGTTTTTTGGGTTGGATTGGTTTTGTTTGGTTTCTATTTCCCAGTAGGCTCCTTCCTTCTGCCAGCCTCACATCTTTACTAGTTTTTCATTTACTTGAGGATTCCAGCTCTGGTTCAGCAAGAGCAGATTGATCTTTCTTCTGGGTGGTTTGTCTTGGGAATCAAGTTTGAGAACTCGTATGTGTTGGGCTGGAAATCTGGTATGCTATTGACAGCCACTGAAATGGAAGAGCACTGGCTGGGATGCTGCCTTAGTTCCTTTTGCATCACTGGAAGGGTTCGGAGAGATTGCCCTAAAGTGGTGCCACTAAGCTATATCATCTTTCAAAGGTATTTTATTAGCTTGGGCTGTATGTGGAACTTCCTTTAAAACTTCCTAAACAAGAGCTTTCTAAGCAGCCACTGCACTCCTCCTGCTACTTTTTAACACTTAGTGAATGAGATGAGCTATTAATAATTTGTACTCTACTTTTCTTACCATTAATAAGTGAAAGCTTTCCATCACATGCCAAATACTGTGAAACACTGCAATCAAAGGAATAATGATCATGTTAGCCTGAAAGTTGGCTGACATTTATTTCAATTCTGCTACTCTAATAGCACACTTTAAATTATCCCTCCATCTTTCAAGCCTACAGGTAGTTTATTTGACATACACATTCCCCTTTCTTTTTAATGCGCTGTTTTATTTTTATTACTGTTGTCTAAACTGTTTGAATAGAATGTCATTCATTGGTATCATTACTGTATCTGTACAGTCTCTGTCATATCTGTGTATCTGTCACACACTTCCCAGTGAAGTTTAAACACTTAAAGATGGCTATAGGAATAGTAACAACATATGGGTCTGCTGAAGCTCCTCATACAGGACACAAATATAATGCCCCTACAGAAGATCACTGCAGGGAGGGGTTTTCAGCCTGCCTCTTTCCTTCAGTTTCCCTCTGCTCAGTTCTTCAGAGGAGAAGGTGCTGAAGGTGTCCCAGTGTGATTAGTGAATATGACTGTATTGTGAGTGTGAGCGATACTTCATCTTACTCTCTATATAAATAGATCATCTCGATACCTTTTCAAGACAGCCAGTGTTGTGGTGATTTTATTTCTTCAGAAGGGATAATTATGACAAATGGTTCCATCGCCTATTGCTGGTGCTTTGGGAAAGGAAGAAATGATTGCAATTAGCTCCTGTAGACAGCAGGAAAACTTAAACTAGAACTATGTGTGCTTTGGTGTTAACTGTTTCTTTGGCAGAAATCAGTACTCGCTGTAGTCCAACTTTTCCGAGGACACAGCATTTGAGCCAAGTGAGTGCAGCATCTTTACACTGAGTGATGGCACAACAGAAGTCACAGAAGTTTGAACCATGGAGCTTGCCTGCTCCATTAGTCTCTAGGCTCCAGTTTGTTTGAATAAAATTCTGACTTTTTATCAATTCTGTCTTTGATATTTCTGATGTGATCCCTCTCAGACTAAATCATTGGCTAACTTCTTCCAATCCTATTGACTCATTCACTTATGAGGCGTCTTCTTCCTTTTTCAACAGAGATACTTCCAGCAGCAAAACACAACAATGTAGATCTCAAATTCTTCTGGAGGGGTTGTAGCAACAAGCTTGTCAATGAGCTCTTCCAGTTGTGAGACTTTTACTGGCCATAGAGACTGGATGGAGCAGGTCCCTTGTAACTGTTTGTAGCATTTGAGTCAGGAAACCCTATTGATTCACTTGAATTAAGCTTGACTATGTAGTTGGTTGAATTTTTAGGTCCTCTTAGTTATATGCAGTAATAGCAGCACCTCACTGGTAATCTACTCTCTAAATATTTCCAGTATCCCCAGCTAGTCTGTTTGTATGGTGCTCACAGGATGTGGTGTTAAGGCACATGGCTGGTGAACACCATCATTACTCTTGGGTAGTAATCTAAAATACTCTGGTACACAGCACTTGTAGGTATTGTGGAAGAAAGGGCTTTGAATGGACTTTACCTGGGACTTTTCCTGGTCTCTTGAAACCATGTGACTTCTGTCCCAGCAGTGACTTGCTGTTGCCTTCTTCCTTAAGCATACAGACCAGCAATGAAGCAACCTACAGCAGAATCACCAGAGTGGTTAACCTTCATCATCCAGTTTATACATCTGAAGTCTGGCTTCCTTTTCAAAATTACTTACATTAGCCTGCTTTCTTGATAGTGATGGTATAGGGTGAGCAGCTTGTAATACTCTTTACATAGAAAATATTAGCATAAGGTGATTCCCATTCACTTTCTGGTTAATACTTGGGGACTCAGCTCATTATCTCACAGCGATGACGACCTGCATCTATCCTAGTTGAAAGTTTTCCATGTGCAGAAATCGTAACTCAATCTCAATTCCTAAGGCTGGAAGATCTTTTTACCTCCCTTCAGATGGCTGAGACACTTGACTGCCTTTGCCCATTATGGCTGGCTTTTGTTCTTGCTCTGTTGCAAGACTGATTAGCACTGCAAATTAGTCTGGTTTTCCAAAAGGAAAAATTACATGGGTAATTTTTCACTTGCCATGCCTAAAGCATCACTTAATTCATTCAAGTTCTATGTTATACCAAAATACATAAGTAATCAAGATTACAGTATGCATACATATCAGTTTAACTATACTTCATTTATCAATTTTACCAGGCACCTGGCCAGTATGTGGCTGTTCCAAGGGTCTATAATGCCATGTAACTCTTCACTGGGATCAGCTGCATGTAAAGATGAATGTGTTTGAGTCTTCAGTAAATATTCCTCAATATCAATGCCATGCATATGCATAGCCTCTTTTTTCTTGAACTTCTGCAATAATCGTGGCTTCTACAGATGATTTTTATGTACTTTGACCAGATCTCCTAAGTTCAGATTGCTGTTTTTCACTTTACACTTTGTACTTCACGACTGTACTCAATCAAGGATTTGCAACTAATTTCTAGATAAAAGTTATAAGATTTTCAAACAGCAGGTCTATTTACATCTTCTTGTATCAGGTCATAAAGGAATGTTAGTAGCAAGGACTCAGTAAGGTTGTCCTACTGTTACAATTGCTTTTAACACATACTTTGAGTGTCCAAAGCTTGCCTCTTCTGAGTCACCCAGATCTACATTTTTACTCGTTAAAAAATGTAAAGAAGCTTGCAACACATTTATCATTATTAGTTCTCTAAAAATGCCAATGCAATTCCACAGTGATTTGCATGGAAATACTCCGTAATAACACTGAACTTCTATTGTACAGGGCTGAACACTGGAGTCTTCCTACAGAGTGATAAATTAAAGGAAGCCTCATCCTTTTGTTGGGAAAGATCATTTCAGATTCTCCAAATCAGATTACTTCCCACTTTGTGTACTGTTTAGCTACTATCTTACTGCCTCATGTAATGGTGTACAGGTCTGTTTTTAAGACCTGCTTGTAGACACATGACAGACACAGCTTTTAAGACTGACTCAAAATAAAAAGCAAGAAACTTTGTAGAATATATTTTCTCTTTTGAGAGTGAACTTTTTGGAGCAGGGTCATGGCTGCTTTAATTGGAGGCTGTGGCTGGGGCCCCTCTATTAACAGAAAATAGCAGAAGAGGGATTGGTAGGTATGGGGGGAATTCTCCAGGCAGCATCCAAGGCCAAAAAGCCTTATTTAGTCTTGACAGCTCTTCAGTGCCTGGCTCCTCATAAAGACAAGGGTTCAGTTCTGTGATGGTGGGAAATGGTCCAAAGAGCTGACTAAAAATAAGAACTCCAACTGATTTCAGTCTATTCTAAGTAATAATGTCTTTCTAAGGCTACTTCAGCTATATTTGAAGCCACGCACCTGGGATCATAAAATATGTGGGGAATCTAAGGGGTATGGCAAGTGGCCATGACTGTGACCCAATCCCTTCCTGAGAATGTGTTTCTTTGGGGGGAAAAAAAAAAAAATCTTTCTCAAGGATTTTTCCTTCAAAAATATTGTCAAAATTCCTCACTGAGCTAAAAATTAGTCTGAGCACTGTAAGAAGTTCCCCTGCTCACTGCAGGAGGTACCCACATCCACAAGCATGCAGCAGCCAGAAAGGGAAGTAGCATCTTTATTAATGCGCATCCCTCTCTTTTGAGGTTGGGGAAAAGGGATGGAGAGCCAAGACAGTGATAAGGTGCTTTATAGGAGGCAATGGATAATTATTACTGTCTGTCTTCTCCCTCAGTCATTTTCACTGGAGCACTGAGGAGTTTTGGTTCAGTTTTGGTCCTTGAGCAGTTCCTGATGCAGCATGACTGCATTCCCCTTCTACAGTCGGTAAACAGCGTGCTCTCACTCTCTGCTGTTTCATACTCTAGCAAGAAAAAACTTCAAGCTGGGTGACCTGCCAAGGTAACCTTATAAATTTCAGTGACTTTAAAAATTTCATCAACCTTAACCATATGTGCTGAATGCCCCCAACAGCTGCGGTTTAAGAAGGGCATTCAACATGTAATTACCTCAAAACTGACTTTTTCTTCTGCTTAGTGCCCATGAGTCTGCCCTTGCCATGGCTGGCTGGCTCCCATTCAAGTGATGATCCAGCATGCTGCATGCTGGTGATGCAGCAGCCTCTACTGAGCCCACTGAAGCATGGGTCAAGCTGCGGGAGTGAGGAGAAGTGAAGTGCTGCCTTTCATCTTTTAATTATTTTTTACTTTTTTCTTTTCACAAAAAATTCTGCAAAAATATATCCAATTTTTGTTCAGGTTTTTGTTTTGCTTTGCTTAGTTTTTTAATGGCCACTTACTAGTCCCTCTCGGCAAACAAATAATTTTGCATAAGGTTTCTTGGAAAATTGCAGCTTTACTCACAGTAATAGCTGGGCAGACTTGGGTCACACTTAGGAAAGGGAGGACTGTATTAGCCCTCACTTATTTGTAGTCTGGTGCTATCAATATTAGGACATTCATTATCTGTATGGCTGGTCACTTTTGAAAACAGAACTGGTAATTTGTAGAAAGTGTGCTTAGATCAGTAATTCTTTGGGATAGATTGGTTTTTCATGCTAGAAATGTTGGCTGAGGTGATAGTGATCCCCCATGGAGTGGGGAATGGTGGCTAAATAAATCCATCAGCAAGTTTAGAACCGTGATAGCTCAAACAGAGCTACCCTAGGTTTGGTGCATGGTATTGCTTGTAAAGCAGTAAGGAGAGTAACTGTTCAACCTGAGGGTAAAGGAGCTCAAGTTCCTGTTTGCTGCAAGACATTTACACCCACTCATTGGAGGAGAAAGGCACTATCTCTGTCACATGGAGCTGCCTCCTTGTTGTGATGTGTATTTTGCTGTGGCAGGCCACTTAACTGTGTTATATTGGAAGTAATATGATTGGGAAAGAAGTTCTGTGCTTATACCTGAAAATATTGGTCCTCTTTTTAGAAGAATTATGCATCCAGGTTTCTGGACTTGAGTAGGTGCAGTGATACTGAGGGTGGGATTCATCTGACCCTGAGATCAGCTCAGTTGGTCAGAGCATGGTGCCAAGGTTGCTAATAATGCCAAGGTTGTGGGTTTGATCCCTATATGGGCCATTCATATAAGAGTTGGTCTCAATGATCCTTGTGGGTCCCTTCCAACTCAGAATATTCTGTGATTCTGTAATTGGAGATATCTGCCCTAGTTATTTGTCTGGGCTCTTGTGGTCTATTGTCAGCAATACAAACTTTTAGGGCACAATTGATTGCATCAAAAATAGTGTTATTAGGCATCCAAAAATCGTCATATGACTTTGTCCTGGGTTGTAGTAT
>VXBB01000372.1:871087-938791 GCA_013399915.1 Illadopsis cleaveri | reverse complement strand
TGCTGGGCTGGTGCTGCTGCCTGTCACCAGCAGTTCAGAAGCTGATATCCTGGAATTCTGTGAACCAGCCTCTGATGTGAACACCTGGATAATATGAGCAGAGCGTGAGAAAACTCTGGGATGGGTCTGTGGTGAGAGCATGAGTGTGAGCCTGTGCTAGAAAACTGATGAGAAATTGCAGGGAGCTGTGGTCCTGCCCTCCTTCACCACCCCCTCCACTGCACAGCAGGGCTGGGGCAGACCTTCACCCACAAGGGATGTGGTCACCGAGGTTCCTGTCCCCAACCTGGGCTTGACCCTACAGGGTGTGATGACACTGTGTGTATTTGTGGCACGGTTCTTGCCAGAATGCCAGACATGTCGTGTGGCAGCTGAATGGGGAGACCAAGCCTTCCACCTACACAGCTCCTGCCACCCCTTTGATATGTAATCCTGACCCCATGGCAGGGGGTTGCCACCTGTCCTGGGCCGCTCTGGCCTCCAGACCCACTTTGGGCCGGGCTTGGCCCCGCTATGTCTCGGGAACGCCTGGAGACGTGGCGCAGCTGCGCTGATGTCAGGGAGGGAAATTCCCTCCTCCCTGCCTTGCGTGGCAGGAGTTTCCCTGTGGGAGTTGCACAGTGGCCTGCCAGCTCTCGAGGACAGGGCAGACTCTCCTGGGGCCAGAGCTGGGCCAGAGCCTCCTTTTGGCCTTGTTTCTGATTTATCACTATAGTCACTGCTCTGTGTCTTACCTTCTTCACGTGTGCCTGAATAACCATGAGGTTTGGCAAGGAGATGCAGCAATATTCCAAATCTGGTCTCTCAGACCTGTTTCCTTTTGCCCCCTCTTCATAGAGAGAAGTGCCCTGTTTATTAGTAACAGTGGAAAGAAACCTCTCCAGTGCTCATATCTGCTCTTTGCTGATGGTATTACCCTTATAGTAAGTTTTGTTTGATGACTCCTCAAAGGGGAGAATGGAGACTGCAGCTTCCAAAACACGTTCAGCTTCAAGTCTGCTCCTATGCCATCTCCTTCCAACCACTGGAAAACAAGGGTCAAAACTTCCTGCTGCCCCCACCTTTGGAGAAAGAAGACACAGAGTGGCCCTCAGTGGTGGGAATGTCCTCAGGAGAGAGGACATCCATAGCTGTACTGAGTCTTAACCAACAGCTCGGAGGATCTTGATGGGGGCATCAGTGAGACAAAGAGGCTGATGGATTAGAAGTGAGGCCAGCCTCAGGCAAGCTTTTTAACTTGGCCTGATCCCATGGAAACACAAGGAGTTGGCGCTTGTGGGAAGCCCAGAGCACAACTTAATTAACCTGGTGAGATGGATGCTCTGGCCTTCCTGCTAGAACCAGTCTCTGCCCTGGGACTTGGAAGATTGGAAAGCCTAGGGCAAACAAAGGATGCCACTAAGCATTCCATGGGAGCTGGAAGTCTCCATAAGCATGTGGGAGAACAGGAAAAAAGCAGAAAGTGCTTTGCTGAAAGCTGTGGGGTTGCAGTAGAAAGGGAGGCAGTGGGAAACTCCTGTTGTAGCTGTTCTGGGTTACTTGAAAGTATTAATAGTTTCAGGGTTGCTCAAGCAGAGAACTATGGCATGCACTGAAAAATCCTGCAAAGTAGGTGATGGTGAGGGATGAGAACATGGAAGACTCCAGCTTTTCCCCTCTGAAGCAATNCCTGCCTGCCTGCCGCCAGCACCGCGGGCTCGGCTGTAAATCCGCTGTCCAGACACAGCCCCGACTCCAGTCTTCCAGTCCCTGTCATCTGAGTTCCTGCTGAGACAAGGGAAATTGTCTCAGCAATCCTGGGGACAAACACTCAAGAAGTGGTTTGTGCCTCAGTGAAAATATCTGTTATCCCTGCAAATGGTATATATATATACTGACTATACATAACTATAAAACTATACTGACTATATAAACTATACTGACCTTTGCTGTGAGTGGATGATGCTCTGACACTACAGATGTGACACAGGTGACACCAAAGGCAACAAGACAGCTCTGAAAGCAGTTCCCACTGTCTTGTTGAGCAGGGCTGGAACAGTGGCCTGTCCTTTATTTCCTCCTAACTCTGCCTAAGCAGTTGATGGCCAGCATGAGGATTGTGCAGAGCTCCAGGTGTGTGGTATTCACATGGAGATGGCAGCTTGAAGCTGGTGTGTATTTTAAAGTCCACAGTTGTTGGCACTGAGTTGTTCAGGTTTAGCTGGAGAAGGATGTGGGGAGTGGTACATTAAGACACCTTTCCCACCTTCTCTCCTGATGTGCCTGTAGGGTTGTGCTGGACTGCTTGCTCACTGGATTGTCATCAGTCCTGGGCCCACACTTGGCCATCAGTGACCAAGCATGACCTGCACAGATGTTGCACAGATGTGGGGAGCTGTTGCCTGGGCTCAGTCCCTCAGGCCCCACTAGCAGGTCTGTGCTCACACAGGCAGGGCAGTGCCAGCATGGGGGGCCTGGGGTATGAGTGCCCTTATTTACTGCTTTGTGTTTACACTAGGGACAAAAGGTGCTGGGGGGAACGGGCAGGATCATGTGGTGGTTTTATTTATTAATTTATTTTTTAACTTGCTCTCCTCCCCGTCCCTTGTCTCTCAATATGGAAGGCGCAGAGGGGGAGGATTGGATGCACCAAAAGCCAGAAATTTGACACTCCTGGAGCAGTGGGATCAGAAATTAGCTGGAGGCAAAATCTGAATTCTTAAGGAAGCTTTTCCCACCATCACAGCATTCAGGTAGATCCTCCAAATCCTGTGAGCGTGATCTTCCTGTTTCCTCTTTCCATTCACTGGAGTTACTGAACAGTTGTCTTTGCTTACTTCTGTTCATACAGAAACTCCTAAAGCCTTAATTCCTTTGAAACCTTTAAACATTCCTAATATTTAGTTAAAATTGAAAAATGTGCTCAAAAGGCATGCTGATGTGGCTTTCTGTTCCCTTGGATAGCCAAGCTAAAAACATTTTATTGCTGGTAGGAGGGAATTATTTCCTTCTCGTTAACTTTTTCTAACAAAAAAATCCCCAAATATCCCACAGACTCCTTGCTCTTAACAGAAATTAATTTTAACTTTAAAAAAAACCAACAAACCAACAAACGACCACAACCACTCCCCTGGAAACCCCGAATGAAACGTTTCATCCCCTGGCGCACAGGGTGGGTCTGATTTCAGGCAAATCCTGAAGCCAGCAGTTGCAAAGGTGGCTCAGAGCAAAGCCGGCATCCTCCTGTCTTCAGCTCCAAGTGGTTCAGAGGTGCCCGGAGCAATGGAACAGGACTGGAGGCACGGAGATGTCACTGCCTCTGCCCTGTGCCCTTTTCAGGGCTGGGGCTGCTCACAGGCATCCTGGCCCCGACCTCGGGTGCCGCTGCGGAGACCATTATAAATCCCCAGCAGTCTCCTCCCGGGGATATAAATGTTTGCCTCTGCTAGAAGATAATCTCCTGGTCGTTTCAGCGACAACTTAAGTCGAGCGAGGGTGCACGGAGGGGTAACGGGAGAGTTTTCCACAGCTGTCTCCTGGCTGTTTGTCTCCCGCAGACGTGGAAGCGGCGGAGCGCAGCGCAGCGCCGCATTCCTGCCCACCTACACACATGCTTCTCCCTGCGCTGCCTGCCTGCCGCCAGCACCGCGGGCTCGGCTGTAAATCCGCTGTCCAGACACAGCCCCGACACCCCGGCTTCCTGCGGGACACGTGCCTGGAGCCGCCGGATCAGCCTCACACTCACCACCAGCAGGGAAACCTCCTGCCAAGGGCAGTGAACACTGAGGGTGTCACTAGCTGCTTTTCCTCTTGAGGTCTGCCACTGAAAGTTTCTCTCAGGATCACAGAATCATGGACTGGTTTAGGTTGGAAGGGACATTAAAGATCATCCAGTTCCAAGCCCCTTGCTGTGGGGAGCAGACACCTTCCACTAGAACAGGTTGCTCAAAGCTCCATCCTGACTGGCCTTGAACACCTTGAGCAGGGATGGGCTGTCCACAGCTTCTCTGGGCAACCTGTTCCACTGCCTCACCACCCTTACAGCAAAGAATTTCTTCTTAAAGTAAAGAATTTCTCCCTAAATAAAGAATTTCTTCCTAAATGAAATTTACTAGTCCTCATGTACTCACTCAGACCTCCCTGTGAAATCCCCAACTCCCAAAAATCTTGGGCTCCATCTCCCAATAGGTTTCCTTCAAGGCAGTGGAAATAAACTTGGCCAAATACCACTGAGCCCTGAGAGCCTCCCAGCTATGCATGGGGCACTGGCAATTCACACAGGCACACACCCTGTGCTTGTGTTTCCATTGCCCACTGTGCTATGCAACGTGCCTTGCAGCTGAGAGAAGCTGGAGGCAACCTCACTGCACTGGTGAATACTTCTGCCCAAATTCCTGGCTGATCAACCCATAGCTAAGTGTTGGCTGTGAGCAGGAGGGAGGAAGTTTGGGTTGCAGGAGAGAAATCAGGTCACTTGCTGGCTTTTGCAGGGGTCTTTTGTACACTACTGCCAGTGGGTTTCCATGGCTCTGTTTTCCAGCTGGGAAAAGCAAGATTGACATTCTGAGCTACCTCAGAACATGTCCAGATCTCTGTGGGAGGCTGAAAATGTCCAGTTCTCTGGGAAAAGCGGGCCGCTGCTGTGTGCACTGCCAAAGCAAACCAACCATGAGCAATTTGCATTTACCTAACCCCTGGCATGAGGGGTGGTACAGATCTTAGGCAGCCGGTGGCCCCTTTCGAAGTTTTTGTGGAAATGTCCTTGCTAGAAATGTCTCTCATTAGTGCCTTGTGAGTGAGAAGAGAGTCCTGCTACAAGTCACTATTTCTCATCAAAATTATGTGGTGCTGCTTTTTTAATTTTTTTTTTTCAGGTGAAGGTATTCTTTTGGTGTGAATTGCTAGCTGGAGACTACCACTTCTTAATTGCAGCACTACAAACAGGAACCACAGGATTAGGGGTTTGGGCTGTAACAGACTTGTGTTTACTGTGCCTGGGGTACCAAGGCTGTGCAAAGCTAAGGCAGTGTAAAACCAGAGGCCAGGTTCACCCTCAGCCCAGCAGCAGCAACGTCAGGACCTGCCAGTTTTACTTCACAAAGCCCTTGGGATATGTAATCTGGGCATGTTCCAGGTGAGGAGAGTGGCCAAAACCAGGAGAGGGTCTGTCTCCAGGTGGGAGTTATTCCCTACTCCCAGTGCATTGGCCATTGCACCCATTCTGGAAAAGACTCTTCTCCAGCCCCCATGAAGAAGTAGGTAGAGCAGGGTTTCACAAGAACAGCACTTTTCTCATGACATTTCTTTTGCCTTTTAGGTTGAAATCTATGAGGAGAGACAAACTTTTCCAGGCTGTTTGGAGAGCACACAATGCATGACCACTCTTCCATGAAGTCAGGCTTGAAGAGGTAACAGATAATCCCACCATGGGCATGGTAGACCAAATCCAATCAGCTTCTGGTGTTTCTCCAGAAGCAAGCATGAGCTCTCAGCACTGTGCCTAGAGCCCAGGCTGGTGCCTGTGTGCATGGTTGGTTATCCATACCCACATCTATGGGTGCAGATTGAAACCATGTCCTGGAGGAAAAGAGCACAAACCCAAGCTCTTGCAAATGGTCTGGGCAGGGAGAGCACTTCCTTGCCATATCTTTGGTTAAGGGTGGATGCTCAAGGCCTAGACCAGAGCCAGGCTGGCAGTGTGGACCATGAGTTGGTGTGGTCCTCCTTGCCCACTCCCTGGAGGTATTTGCCCACAGCAAATACCTTTGATTTCAGCAGCAGAAGAGGATGCAGCCGCTCTGAAGCTCTCTCTGTGCTGCTTTGTGTGTGTGCAAACTCTGCTGTGAATCTTCCTCTCTGCTCCCCAGCAGATTTGGAGATACCCATACCTCTTCCCTAATAACACAAGCTTCAAGGTTTGATGTTTACTCCAGGGTTCAGCCTGAGAGAGAAAAGGTGTTTGATATTACTGTTCTTCCACGGGCCAGGCAGGGGAAGCAGTGTCCAGCAGCGGGGAGCCCTTAACTCCAGTTAATAAACACATCCTTCACTTCCAGCCTCTCTTCCTTGGTGAGTGCCACTTAGTGAAAGCTGCTTGGACTTGGCTGGGGATCAGCCCTGCGAGTTTATAGGATTCACAATTCACAGATGTTAGGAACTATCAGGCTGAGTGTGGGTGGAGAATGTCAAGTCTGAAATAGCTCTCCTGCCACCCTGGCACAGGCAGCAAAGAAAATGTTTCCACGTGACATTCTTCGAACCAACATTTCCTACAAGGAAAACGCAGAGGGGAAAAATAAGAGGCAATTGCTGCCATCTCGGAGGGCTCCTGACTTTTGCTCAGGGGTGGCTGGAATTAGTGCTGACTTTGGCACAAAATATGCACTATATAGGTGAGCTTTAAGGCAGTCCCTTACACTTCTCCTCATCCACACAAACATATAGGTCTGCTTGAAGATACAGTCCCTCTGGTGCACAGATATGTGGGTGCTATTTTTTTCCTGCTGGAATCCATTTTAATTTAGCTCCTGATTCATATTTCATTCATTCTCCAAACCCACAAAACCAGGATAGGTTTACAGCCTGTACTATTTGGATAAATCATGGAGAGGGAAAAAACAGGGGGACAAAACAGGTTGCTTTCCTGAATGATTTTCTGTGTGACTCAAAAGAGAGAAGAAAAAGAGAAAAAGAGGTGGTGGGGAGAGAATTAAAGCCATCCTTTCTTGCTTTCTTGTTACTTCAGAAAAATCAGATCTGCTTTTCATCTTTGGTAGTTTGTTTTGGTGGACTTCACTCTTGTTTCTCTAGGCTTCAGTGTATGAAAAAGATGTGATTTCTATTTTCTTACTTTTACTTTCTTCTCAAAATAGTTGAAAATATTGTGGGGGTTTTTTTACTTTCTTCTCAAGATAATTGAAAATACTGTGTTTTATCTAATGCAGAAAATGTGTATGTTATTTACAGAACAGCAGAACAATGCAAGATTTCTGTATAATCTCAATTGTTTTGGGAAAAAATGGTGAGAAGCTATAAAGGGAAACATTAAATATACCTGATAGTTTTCTTGCAGGGAGGAGGGCAGGAAGGGGAGGCAGAGGAGCAAAAGTTCAGAGTTAATTTTAATTGAGGAATTTCCCCATATTTTGTCATTCAGGTTTTGAAACTGTGACCACAACAGACTGTTTGAACTGTGGTGTGAGAGAGACTGAAAAATTCCCCAGGCAACTATAAGCAGGTACTAACCCCAGAGCTGACAAGGAAAGATTTTAAAGTACGATGAAATTCAGCACGGGTGCTGCACCCAGGAGAGGAAACTCCGGCCATCTGGAGAGGAGGATGACCAGCGGCCACAGCGCTCTGTAAAATCGCAAGAGCTGCCAAAATTAAACTGTGAAGTCAGGCGGGAAGGCAACCAATGACCGGCGAGATCAGAAGTTCAGAGAAGCCCCAGATGAGCTCCTAACAACAAGTGTGGCCAGCGTACACCAAAGTTTATTAAGGATGTTGAGAGGAGGGGAAAATATCTGTGCAGAAGATGCCCAGCTGGCGAGGAGGGAGTGGTGGTGATGCTCGGGTAACTGGATGAATCCCATTGGCCAAGTCCCCGGCAGATCCCACCCATCTGCAAGTGTAAAATAAATCTCTAAAGTTGTACTCTGGTGTACCACTTGACCTTATTGCTTTTAGCCTGCTGGCTTTATATCTATTTATTTATTTTATTTTGGTTTGTCCCCGAGGAGGGGCTCGAAGGAAATGAATTTTGAAGCAGCACCTTTCACCACCTTGCCGTACTACCCTGATCCCTGCATCCAGCGGTGAGTGTGAGCGTGACGTAACCCTCCTATCTCAGGTCTGATCAGAGCCTCCTGTGTAATTGTTAACTTCCCTGCTATCGGCCGCTGGCAGCTGGGCTGCACGTGGAAAAAATGTGCCGCTCTCTTCACGCTCAGTGGAGCTTATTATTATTTTTGGCTTTCTAACAGGTTACTGTTTAATTATAGGCATCCGTTTAAGATATCTCCTTTTTCCTCTTTGGCATTAGAGGGAGAAAAAAATATATGATAAATAAGACGAAAGCTGATAGTATTCTCCTGGTGTTTTGGAGCAGAAGGTTACACTGTGCTTTGGGTAGTGGAGGAATGGCTTTAGCTTTCTGTTGTGTGTGTGTTTGTTTCTTTAAGTGAAAAAAACTCCTGGGAATAATACGAGCTGAACTATTAAGCCCTGAGATTTTGGAATTTAAAGGATAAATAATTAATTTAAAAGACTCAGAGAAGAAAAAACTGCCTTCTAAGAGGGACCAATTTTCCAGGAATATTTTTTCTTTCTGTCTAACAGCCAGGGTCACAGCCTGACAACCACTCTTATTTTAGCTTTGTTGTTACGCCGAGTTTTATAACTTTCCAGCAGATAAAAGAGCATGTCCACACGAGGTGTCACAGTATCACATTGTCGGTTTGTTTGTTTCTCCCAATAGAAGATACTATATTTAAGCATGCAAATGACATGTAGATGGTATTTTTCCAGTCGTAAAGTTCGGAGAGGTGAAATCCTCTGGGCACAGTCACTTGTTGAGCTCCTTTATAACACTGGTTTCTGTCTGTGTTTTGTAAAAGCCCTGGCTGGTGTCTCACGGAGGCATTAATCCCTGGAAGAGTTAACTATTAACTCTGCATCCTCTGCAGGCTGCTGGGGAAGGCTATCCTGCTGCATAGCTCTGTGTTGGAGAAAGGGTTTGGCCACCATCACCCAGCCCGTGGCACTGCAGGCAGCTTTGTGATCTTTGGGGGTTTTTCCCCACTGTTGTGCTTTGTTACAAGGTTTGTGGTGGGTTTTATCCCCCCTTAATCTGGGTGTTTGGTGCCACTGCTGTGTGAAGGTCCTGGGGAGGAGAGTGGAGACCTGGCAGCGAGGAGGGGCCGCGTTTGGGGCCAGCAGAGGGAAAGGAGAGAGGCGGGAAATAGCGCACGGTCCTTGGCCGCGCTGCCGTGGCACAGGAAGGTGGAATGAAGCCCGGGGTATTGGATTCCCCAAGGAGACCTTCCACAACACGAGCCCAGGGCTGGCCAGGCACATGCAGACACGCTCTGATCTCCTGCAAAGCCACCCAGCGCCGCTGACCCTGAGTACATGAACAGTGCCTGCCCAGCAAGGTGGATTTGGGCTGGCAGAAGTGGAGTCTTTAGCACATTAGTGTTTCCATGGTTGGAAGTCCCTGTCAGGCAAATTCCAAAACTGAAAATGAAGAAAAAGGAAAAAAGGGAAAACCCCCTGAGATTGGAAAGCGTGAAGATGCACTGGGAAGTGTACTTGAGTTCTGGGACAGCTTCCCAGCCCATGAACTCCTGCCAGTTTGTATCCTATCTCATGTCAAATAACAGGTTCCACAAATTGGTGCTGTGGCTCAGGCAGAAAATAGAGCTAGAGCATGAATTAAAGAGAAAAAGAAACCATTGGCTGTATTTGGTAGAACTTTTTAAATAAGCCTTTCACCCTTACAAATCTGCTTCATCCAGCAAGTCAGGCCTTACAGTAGACATGCTGTTCCCCACCACACGCCTTAGCAGCATGATGAGTTTTTAAGTGACCATTGCAGTGTGGGAAGCCTCAGGACAGATAGAATTTGTGACACCCCTCAGTCATAAAACCTGTTTGAGATGTAGCTTAGAGTAACAACATGTCTCAGCTGTTATGCATGTCTGTTTACATGAGCCAAGAGTGGCATTTGTTCAATTATTAGTGACTGTGCTCTGCCGCAGGTCAAAATCAGCTCAAAGCTGGTCCCAAAGATACTTTTCTCAGTCTGAGACATAGATGGTCTTCATCTTTAAACTCTAGTTGTTGCATATTCATGATGTGTTATGTGGGATTTCTCTGACTGCTTTAACAAAATTCAATAGTTTCAGAATTGCATTTATTTTACACAGTTTGAAACGCTTCTGCTTTGATGTGGTCAAAATACTTTATTTAGCTAATATCAGTGTGCTTCTTTGCAACCTGAAAATTACATCTAGTAATTATCTAACCAGCAAACTGATAATGTTGAGCTGAGGTATGCTGGCAAAAAAACAATAGTGCAAAGTGTTTTAAACCCTGTTAAACTGGTGGGAAGGTATGCATGTCACACAGATTTCCCTGTAGTTTAGCATAGAGGGGGAAGCAGTTATAAATCCCAGTTAACTCTAAGATTTGTGGCTTTGATTTACCCTCTGCTTCATCTACTTATCTCTTCGATTTGGGGGTGTCCATCAGGCAGGACATGTGGGAGGCAGCTAAAACATTTCCTCTGTCAAGAGGTGAACACAGAGCAAGTGGAGGAGCTTTAGCTAATGTGCCTTTATGATGCTCATATGCTTCATGCCTGTCATTTCACAGGCCACTGCAAAATGATTTGTCCAAACAACACAGTAATTCAGTGTCACAGATGAGGAAAAATAGCTGAGTGCCCAGACTTTGTGCCATGTCTGATTGTTTAGGCCACTCCAGCCTCTGTCTGAACAGCTCAGCTCCCCCATTTAGGCTACTAAATTCTTTGTAAATGTAGGGAGCAAAGCAAAGCATCACAAAAAATCATAGGGAGCTCAGCTGGGTCACAGGGCAGCAGCCTCCTCCTTCACAACCTCATCATTGCTGTGTGCTGGAGCTGCAGCCCAGCTGACAGAGGGGCAGAACAGTGGGTGCTGATGGGGATGTACATCCTTTTGCAGAAGTGAAGGATGCAAATGTGGCTTGACTGAAGTGAGGTTGTTTGGACAGGTGTATCCTGAGTCTGCCCATCTTTCTTTTTCTTAAACAGAAAGAGCTGAGAGATGCTAAAATTCAGCAGACCTCAAAGTCTTTCTCCTTTTACTTCCCTTGGAAAATACTTGAAAATCAGGGATATGCACAAGCAGTGCTCTGGCTCCTGGGACTTGGGAAGTGCTGCTGTAATGGCAGAAGCACCTGCCCTGAAGTGCCAGGCCACTGACCCCCCATGAATTGCTGGCTTGGATGGTACTGTGGGAGCTCATCCTGTGCTGCAGTAAACCCAGGTCAGCTCTGAGTCATAAAAAGAGCTGGTTATCTGAAACAGGCGGGATTTCCACCTTCCAAGAAGTGCCCACCTAGCTGCAGCTGAAAGCCACTAATGTAAGATGAAGAAGGCACTGTAATTATGATCAAAGTCCAGCTGTTGAGAGCTATGTAATTAGTATCTCTCCCCAAAGCTGCTTTTTTTTTCAGCTAATGCCTGGTTGGAGGAGTGATGTTTACAGATAAGTTACTTGTGTTCTTGGAAATAATGGTCATTAGGCTGTGTTTTACCCAGGAGCCCTCCACTTTGGGGGCTGTTGGGAATGCACCTGCTGGCACACTGGACTGTAGTCCTGCCTGCTCTGCTCCTCCCTCTCCCCATGCCCAGGCTAATTGGTGGCCTCAGGATTTCACATCGTTGCTGTGTTGGAAGTGTTCACCGTGGCTCACTCCTCCCTTCTGAATGAAAGGGCTCTCACACAAGCTGCTTTTTCTCCTTTCATTTCTCACTTTGTATTCTCAGCACAATGTGATACAGTCCAGCCTCTCAATTCTCACTAATAACAGAGGAAAAACTCTGAAATCCTCTGGTCTCTGCAGCATCTGTGCTGGAAACCTGATTTCTCAGACATGGTCCTAAGTTTTGAGGAGGTTGCTAAAACAAAAAAATCAAACAAAACCCCCCAGCCAGGTATGTAGGAAAAAAAAATCTATTTTTAGAAAACAATGAGGAAAACTGTAAGAAATTACTTAAGGAGGATATTAGAAATTATTTGGAAAGGAGGGGAGTGTTTGGGCCACGGAAACATCAGCTATTGGATGCTGTATCTGGATGGATTTTGGTGAGCAGGGCCTAGTTCCAGCCAGCCAGAGCTCCAGGGTTCAAAGAGATCTTTCATCAGAAGCATTGCATGTGTCACTTCACCTTCCCTCATGGGTTCCCACACGTATCAAACAGGGCTGGTGAACAGACTGCAGTTATCAGACAGGAGTCTGGCCAAGGTCAATGCTGCAATACAGCACAAAGGTGGAGACTCACTGTACCCCGTGCTCATCACTGCCAACAGCACTAATGAGACTGACTGCAGGCTTCTCTCCCCTGGCCTGGGAGGGGACACATCCAGACAAAACATGCTGGCTGCAGGCAGCAGAGTGCTGTGTCCCTCATGGCTGTGGATCAGTGCTGCAGTAATCAGCTCTCCTGTCACTCGGGTATCAGCTGGGTGACATTGTGACAGAGATTTGCTTAAGCTGTCACAGGGTCATGTCCCACAGGAGCATCTCATCCCATGTGCAGGCTCTGCAGAATCCTCGCATGTGGACAACTACACATATTTTCTCTTTCCTCATACTATTTCCTCATGCTTTGCTGAGGAATAACTGAACTCCTGCTATGACAGAGTGGACAAATATCAGTTGCCTTCACTTATGCAATGGGAGCCCAAATTTGCTGTGTTGGCAGAAAGAGCTGAAGTCAAGTAAAGTAAGATGCATGACTTGGTATAGATCTATTTGCAGCCAGTGATAATGCAGGTACTTTCCAGAGACTCACAGAGGGCCCAGAAATTGTTCTGAGAAGCTGGTGACTTCTGAAGGAGCAGAATTGCCTCCATGCAAGAAGGAGAGATGGGAAGGTGCTTTTGTTTCTGGCCTTTGTGGGCTCTCCTGTGAGGTGCTGGTCACATTCACAGCTATGATGCCTCCCCTGGTAAAAATTCCATGGGGGAAGGACCACAGCTGGAGCCAGATGCACACGAGAGGACAGCATTCCATGTGCCAAAGCAGCTCTTGCAGAGTGGCCTCCTTGGCAGGAGGGCTTTGCAGAGCAGCTCTGCAGTGGACAGGCTGCCAGCATGAGACCTCTCAGCTGCCTCCAGCACCTCATCAGGGATGTGTGCAGCTGGTGGTGAGGAGGGGAGGGTATTTATCTCATCTTTGAGGTCTGTTCTTTGGTCATTGTCCTGTTCTTGTACTGCAATCTCATCAGAAGATGGGTTTAAAAGATAGAATCTTTGCAAAACAGTGCTCAAGAGTTGCACATTAAACCCTCTTCAGTTCTCTCTTCCTGGCAGAGCCCCTGAAATCTACTTACCCCTGCTGCCCTCCTCCATTCTGTCCCTGCTGGACCTCTTTACTCCAGTCACTGACAAGGACAGCACTTTTTCCTCTTCAAAACAGTACAGGCTTCTCAAGAAAATATTTGTCTGCTTGGAGGTCCTTTCAGTGCTGCTTAAAAGATTAAAGTGGAAACAAACCAAACATTTTTCTTCTCAGATCCCAAAAGACTGCAAGGAGAATACATTCAATCTTTCATGGGGTCCTTTGTAATGTAAGGAGAGGATACCTGATTCACAGTACCTTGCCCAACTTCCAAAAATCCTGAAGAAATTAAAGAAGCAAGTTCTTAATAGTTCATTGTTCAGAGGTGTTTAGGGTGCTCATGGTATATAATTCCATGCTGATTTAAACTGTATCTTCTGCTACAGGCTAGTTTTCAAAAGCTCCTCTCAACACCAGGATTTCTGGCCTGATACAAAGCAAAAGGGCTCAAAAATAAAACCCTCTGCTGTTCAACACATGTTCCAAACAGTATTGAAGCCTTCCTTATAAAAAAAAATCAATAGGAGTAATAAGGTGTGGGGGAGGAAGGAGGTTCTTGGATGAGGAAGATCAAGGAAACTTGGCTTTCAATTTGGTGCCTGGCTCTAAACTAGTTTTGCACTTATGTGAAAACTTCCTGGGAACATGGACATGGTGGTGGGAGACAGTGGTTATAGTGCCATACAAATTTTGACTTCTTTTCCCCTCAAAATTTTGTAGCCCATGATCAACACTGAAATAATCAGAAGGAAAATGTTTTGCTCTAATAGATTTCTGAGGTTTGACTAGCTCTGCTGATGATAGATAACATCTGCTCAGATAGCGTCGTGAAAACATCTGTATGTGTTCTTAGCCCGTACTTGGGAGTTTTTGGTGCCTGTTTACAATCACTCCTGTGCAGATCACCTCCCCACAGGATTTTGCTGCTGAGTCATTTCCAATCAGGTGTTTAAATGCCACAGGTGGTCTGATGTGATAACTACCAGTACACATAAGCAAGGGGAATTCAGTTAGTGCATAGAGCTATAAAGAGAACAGCCACCTCCCCAAGTGAGAAGGGGGAAACCCTGCAGTAAGTGATCAGGGCTTCAGTAGGTTCTTTGCAACATAAAAATAAGCCTGCTTACAAAACCTTGCCCTGGGAGATTCAGTGCCTCTGTGGTTTAGTAATGTTGATAGGCACAGAAGTCACTGCAGGCTGAACAAATGCATGGAAAGAAGCTTGAACTGTGCTGGTGAGCTGGATGCTGCACACAGCAGTGGCTCAGCTGTGTATTTCCAGCAGTGTCTGGGGAGCAGGAACTGGGGAGGAACAACAGTGGGGTGACTGGAATTGCTGTCAGTGGGGTGACTGTGACAGGTGTGAAACTGTAGTTCAGCTGGCCCTGAGAGTTAACATGGGCATTAGGTGGTCAAATATTAAACTTCAAAGGGTTAAAACTTTCCATGTAAAACAACAAAATTTCTTTACACAGTTTTCCAAGTTTGGTTGTTCATATTTATGAAATTTCATCTTAAAATATACAGACTGGAAACATCGTTCCTGTTTTTGATGAAAAGGGTGATGCTATATGTATTCATAGCACTACAACAGCTACAGCTTTAAGATTATCACCAGCAAAAATCATAAATCACATTAGGTGTGGCAATGTATTGATAAAATTATAGGGAGCCAACCTGTAATTTCTTAGCACCCGTCATAGTTACAAAAGCAAAGATCCTGTGAGCGCTCCAGGTAGCATTCCCTTACACACCAGCAGTGTTCCTGACAAACAGTTCATTTGTTCCTGTCTTCCAGGACTATAATCTGCTCTTAATTCTTTGTCCTTCATCTGCCCTGTCTTGGAGCTATTTTGTGACACACAGAAAGGTTTTTGCAAGTGCTCTTATTTTTGAGAGAAGGATTCTCTGCCCTTGGGCTTAGGAATAGCTGCCCTGCCACAGAGTTGCTACATGCTGAAAATTGCAGCCCGCATGGTATTCAGCAGAAGAGCTCCTTTTCCTGTAGGAGTACCACTGGTGGCAAGGGTGAGGAGTGGGAGTTAATTTTTAGTATCCAAAACACACCAGATTTCATAGGTTGTCTGGGAGGGTAACAAGTTTGGGGAGCTTCAACCGAATTCATGTTACAGGAATCTGCACCTAACATCTGCTTTGCTGGTATTTCTGTTTTGCATTTTAATTATTTACTGAAACTCAGGATGTTGCTGTTTACAGTTTCCTGCTTCTAAAGAGTTCTGGGGACTTTCTGTATTATCATGATGCTTTATTTGATATATTTTAAAAATTCAACCTTTGAGAGAAAGCTTGTGAGAAGGACTTTTTAAGTCCTCCAAGAAGTTCATAAGGAGTATTTGTAAATAAAGACAGAAGCAGCTTTTGTAAGAGTAGGTACCTTAGGGAGCCAAGTGTCTTACCTGACTCAACACAAAATGTCACAAGCCTTTTGCAGTAAGCAGTCTGAGAACACTCCTGTACTAAAAAAGAAGCACGTTTCATGCTCCCTGTCTGTCCCTCTCTTCTCTCACTATATTTATATGACTAAATGCCCTGTAATGCATAGTTTCCCAGGGCTGAAAATCAGTGTGGGTTGCATGATTTCTCTTGCTTTTCTTCCTCTTGGTGGGGGGCACCATGCTGAGTCAATGCTGAGCCCATGCTGAGCCTATGTCCTCTCACAGTGGCCAAATTTGGGAAATGCCTGTCCTCTATGCACTGGGACAACAGCAGCTCAGCACCTGCTGCTCAGCGTGCAGGGGTGTCCAGCGCCTTCCTGGAGGTTGCAGATGCAGCACACCAAGAACCTGGGCAAAATAAAACCCAGGAGCTGTTGGGGCAACCCTGGCAGAGGCACAATCTGACTCTCAAAAAAGTTCAAATCTCAGCAAGTTTAAAAGAAGCCCCACTCTTGGCAGAGTGTGTTACTGTCCTGGGGACCATATGCCCGTAATACTACTGCTAGTGATATGATGCAAGCAGGGAAGAGGCTGCAGGCAACATGCCAGACTTTGAACAGGGCTCAGAGCATGTTGCAGGGCTAAAACCCCATCATGAGCCACAGGGGCCACAGGCTTTGGCTTTTTGCACCGCATAGTCTCCACTTGTGTTACCAAGCAGGGCTGCCAGGGACTCAGAGATCTCCTTTGCAGTTACCCAGTACAGAGCAGGTCCCTGGTTTGGGGGCCCAGCCACACTAGTGATAAACCCTTGATCAGGGGTTTTCTCTCAGGTTCTCATGGTCAGGTACTCCCTGCAGCTGGCACTTGCTCTGAGGGTGCACAGTCTTTAGGAAGAGAGGAGCTCAGGACATTTGGGGGTGGACTGGACTGTGGGAAGTTGAGCTGAGACTGTGCCTAACTTGTCTATGCTACATAAAATGAGAGGTTTGGGTTAAGCGTGTTCATGGGCATTTCCTCTCCAGACAGCCCAGAGCACAGGCCAGGGGCACGTCTCAAAAACATGCTTGCATGTAGGCAAGGAATAGTACACAAACCAGACCTTGAACTCCGGCCAGAGCAGCAGTGTGGATGTAGCTGAGGTCTTTCCTTGCCACTCTACCCCTGCTGCAAGTGGAACTTTTCTATTAGGTTTGGACAATTTTTTTTCCCTTGGCTCTGGACTCTTTCAGAGCCTTGTCAAACCAGAACCAGTTTCTGACACCCTGACTGCCTTTCTGAAGCTCTGATCTGCTTGGCTGAGTTATTTTATTATCTGTAATAAATAAAGTAATTTTTCATTCTGTGTTGTGGTCTCTGTATTTATGTGATGGAGGTAGACCAATGAAAACTCAGAGATGCTGGTTGCACTCCACACTGCATAAGTTATGACAGTCCCATTTCCTGTGGGAAATACTGAAATCTCCTTGTAAAAAATAGCAATGAAATGAGGTAGGTATTTGTATTGGGTAAATGATGTGATAGCAGGAAAAACACTGATGACCAACTCTCAAAAGAGGGGAATTTGATTTTGCAAGCCTCAAGAAGATGAGACTTCTGGTCATTACCTCTCCACAACTTTGCAATTTTCCTTATTAAATATCTAAAATCACTAGAGAAGAGAGTGATGAAGACCTGTGAGAGCTGTATTTTTCTCATGACTGACACCTCTTGAAAATGACCTTGCCCACTTTTATTTCTAGGGCTGTTGCTTTATTTCTTTTAGTATTCTCTGATGCAGCAGAGATCTGAGTATCTGAAAGGATATGGTTAACTGGTTTAGGCAGCTTTGGGCATTTAACACTGCTCCTCCAGGAAAGATGAGGGGTCTCCCCATACTGTGCCACAGAATGCAATAGTAGAGGTGTCTGAGTTCCTGCTTCCTTCCCCACGTGCCCCCAGGCACCTGCTGCAGATTGCTGATGGTGGATGAGTGGGCCATGCAGGGATTTTGGGTTAGGCACTGACCCCAGAGAGACAAAAAATGGTCTCTGTTGTCTTTAGCTGTAGCTGCAGCTGGACAGCAGAGGCTAGCATGTGGCAGCAGGGCTGGAGGTAGCACTGACCCATCAGGAGATGCCTCAGCAGAGAGCTGTGCTTGTGCTCTCCTCTCTTAAGGGGAGGACACATCACTCTGTTCATCCTGTTATGAAACTACCAGAGCTGTCTCTATAAGCTCCTGTATAAACTTCGAAAGTTAGCCCCAAATTCATGTTCTCAGCTGGGTATTTGAAATAGAGCAAGTTATATCTAGTACTTGGACCAAAGAGATTTATTGTTTTTTAAAGGGGCTTGCAAATGCTTTGTGGCTTCTTCTTCTTACAGTTTGCCTGTAAAGTTTTTCTTACAAGACTTATTTTTGGACTTGGACCAAAAATACCTCAGAATTTTGAGGGTTGGGCCTGGATTTTCCACTTGTGCTGCTTTTGAGAAGACTTTCTCACTTACTGCAGTAAAAGATCTCATCCCTGTCCAGCAGCTCTGATTCTTCCTTCTTCAGATGGGCACTGCTTCTCACCACCACTACAATAGGTTTGGGAAAGGATTGACAGGAAAAGTGAGTTACGAAATAATGCAAATGCTTTTTATTGGTTTTGGGTTAAAGGGTTTCTTAAAATTAATTACATTTACATTTTTACATTTTCACATTTTCTTTTATTATCTAAATTTGGAAAGTCTTGGGACCATGTTTCCCTGGAGATGCACTGATTGTTAACAGGTCTCTATGTGCTTTACCAATTTGGGGATACTGTTACACCTTAGGAATGGAAGAAGAAAGCTGGACAGGTCACCCAGGGGCTGGGGGTTGAGCTTGGGTGTCCTGAGCTCCAGGTTTGCATTCTAAATCTGGGCTTCTCCACACAGGTTGGGTGGTTTTCTGCAGATTGTGAGTTTGTACCCTAGACTAGAAAGCACCAATTGCAGTGGGCAAGTGGAGAATTGCTGTGGCAGTGCTTCACCTTGGCCAGGGCTAAGAAAGAGAGTGGGTGTCAGGGCTGAACAGAAACCAGGGGATGTCCGTGGATGAGCTTCTGAGGATGGGTAAGAAGGGGATGTCAAAAGTTGAGTGGGAGATAAGACGTCTGGGAAAGTTCACAAGATGCTGAAGGAAACCTTGAAGGAAAAAAAAAATAGGGGTTACAATTAGGCGAGAGTGTCTCAAGTGCTGGTGGAGTGCTGAGCTGCCTGAAGCCCTGAGGATGAAATCTCTGTTATGCAAAATGGTCACTGTTGCCAGGCTGACAATGTAGATAGCTGATTAGATGAGCTGTTGATAGGAGATGCAGTGGGTTCCTGGGCTGTGGATGTACTGAAATTGTTCAGCGTCAAGAGGCCATTCCCAGCAGTTTGCAGGGAGCAGGGCATGCAGTGCTCATTCTGGGAACCGTAGTGGGAATGTGAAGGGAGTCTTTTCCTCCCAGAGGAGCTGTGCAGCCAGCACTGGAGCAGGGCACTGGTGAAGGGTACAGGGCTGCAGTGATATAATGTGCTTTGAGGGGCTGCCACAAAGCTGCAAATGTTGCATTCACTGCAGGCAGTCTTACTCAAGATGACTCTAACTGAAAGGAGATGATGAAAGAAGAAAAATCCCCCTTGTGTTTTGCAGCATAGTGAATTAGGAGGATTACTCTATACAGCCAGTTTCACTTTCTTTGATATAGGTCAGTGTTGCCTGTGCACTGAAGACTTGAGTAAAGAGCAACCAGGAAGCTGAACCATCCCTTCCTATCCCTTTCTATTCATCTCACACACATATGCTTCCAAAAGACAAATGTAAATCACAGGGAGATCGGGATGCACTGGTAGAGTAGACCCTAGCAGAACACACCATACACACAGAGTTGAAATGGTGTGTGCAGGACAAGCACCCTTTGCCTAGAGAACACGAGAAGCTAACAGTCCTCCCTGGTTTGTCCTTGGCAGATGCTGTAGGACACCAGCAGTGTCACAGAGCCCTTTGCTGCTGCCACTCCCTGTTCCTTTATGTGATCCCCACATCTCCTTGGCTGTTGGCTACTTCTGAGATCAGGGTTTACCCTTCTGGCAGTCAGCTTCTTTCATTTTCTAATGCATATCCCTGTGCAATTCGATCACTTTTCTCACTGCTGCCCCTCCTCATAACCCATGCTGCTGTCCACGTTTTTTTGTGAGAGACCAGATCTATGAAACATCTGACAAATATGGGAACTGGGAAAAAAACTGAACCATAGGTGGAAGTTATATTCTGTCGCAAAAGAATCCTGTGTTGGTGTTTGTTATTCCTTACATTTGTCCTTTCTAACCCATGCACATGTCAGTATTCTTTCAGAGTTATTTTCTGGTACTGACACATAGGAGCAGCATTATGTGAAAAGATATTCTGAAGGGTTTAAAGAACTTGCTGGAAGTCTAAATTTTAAAATGCTAAACCTGAAAGCTTGGCTTAAAATCGAAAGGAGAATAAACACTTGTGAGCTCAATTCAGCACAGCCTGCCTCTGCCAGGATGGGAGTCAGTCTCTTTTGGGCTCATGTGAGCTAAGGCCTTGGAATATGGCATCAGGCAAAGAAAAAAGCTGGAAAATACATTCTACAGTGCAATTCATGCTGGGAAGAGAGGCTGCTTGTTGATGAAGTAGACACAGAAAGGTATAATAGAGGTTGATGGAATTCAAGTGCGATCTCCTCCGAGGGGGTGGAGAGCCTGCCTGTCTCCCATTTGGCTTTCATTTTGCCTCCCTGTTTAGGGGGTAGCAAGGAACCTGTTTGATTTCCAGAGGTCTCTAACCTTTGGAAGAGGGTTACAAGGGGGTGCTTCCAGGGTGTGCTCTGCTGGCTGAGGGTGGCTGTTCCAGGCACGGGGGACAAGAGTGCTCCTCAAGCCGGGGAATTCCAGATGACATCGCCTGCCAGGCGCACGCTTGTCCCATGCTGCCAGACCCCGCATCCTTCTCCTCTTGCACAGCTGTGAGCTTCATTAGGTACCGATGTCTACAAATCACTGCAGTGTTACAATGCAGAGCAGGGGGAATTCCAGAAGGACGAGGGCTGCCAAGTTCCTCCAGTTTTAACGGTGCGATCTGAAAAGGAGCCCCCTCCCCACGCAAAAACTAAAAATACAACTGACACCAAGATTCAGGCATTTAGGCGTACTGCTTGTGAACTTTAAATTGTTTGTTTACCATGGCTTTTGATGCGCTTCAAGGTGTAACCGGAGAAGGCAGGGGCGAGCATGTGGATTGGGACTGATGGAGCTGAAGCTGCCGACTCCTCTGGGATTTAAATCTCCATCCAGCTCACACCCTGTGGTGGCTGAGGGCTAATTTATTAATATGGACATGAATTAAGGGATTTTAAGAGGTTAATGCTGTATAAATTCAGGAAGAAAGATTAGGTTTTAGTCTGGATCGGAATTCTCCTTCCACCCTGAACTCTGTGTGTGTCTTAAAATGGTCACAGCATTTCTGCAGCCCCTTGATTTTCATTCCCGGGCATCAGCCTTTTAGTGTCTGAAGATAAATGAAGTTTGGGAGTTTCTTAGTGTACGGGGTATAGTGTATACTCTGCCTGAAGAAATTAAGGTCTTTCTGAATTTCTCTATCTAAACACCCAAAATCACAAGTTCCTTTTAGAGCAAGAACCAGACTAGGACTCGGGTGACCAAGGTTGTATTTATGGCTTGCTGACTAATGGTCAGTAATTCTATGACCTCCTAGTGTCTTAGTTTTCTCACAGGTAATATGGGAGTAATCACACTATCTTCCTTTGTAGAGTACTTTGAGAACTATGAATAAAATGAGGCATATTAGATATCATTATTTAGACATTATTAATCATTTGTTGGGTACATTTGTATAATGTGGCAGTGCTTTCTTCATAAGAACAGATGTTCTTCTCTCTGCATCAAGGTTTCCTGAATACTCCACTAGCGTATTCTTTAAGGGACCATAACTTGTGAAAAAAGAGCAAAATTTGTAGTTTACAGAGAAAGACTCCTCTGGCCCCATCTGCATGTCCACTGACTAAGAACTACAGGCTCAGTGATAAGAAACTGTACACCATTGATAGACATCTCATGGGGAGAAGTAGAAAGCAACACCCTGTAGTTTTGGCAACAAGCAGAAAGAAAGCTCAGAATCATTTTGCTCATCCCTGCTGTGAAAGATTTTATGTTACAAAATTTCACAGTGTGGCTTTACACCAACATCAAGCCACAAAGTTCTGCACCTATAAACCACACTGAGAATTTCTGAGAACTTGCACACTGCAGGAGAAACACAAACCAAACCAGAGCTCCAGTTTTTAAGGGAAGTTATGGAGAAACAGAGGAGCTTGGACCTCTTGAAACCCAACACAGCAGCTTCACTGAAATACATATTCATCTCTGGTTTCCTCATGAACCATGCTATTATGAACCAGGAGTTGTTCATAGCATTGAAGCACCTAGCCCGTTTTGGATGAAAAAACAAAGGAAACCTCTTGGCTGTGACAGTCTTTATTTTCGGAAGGAGGTTTCTGGACTGGCACATGTGCCAGCAGCTCTGAGCTGCACCCCGTGTTAGATCTGACCCTCTCTCTATCAGTGCAAGCAGGTGGCATCTGCCTTTAAGGTTCAAAGCTACAGAGGAGGGGTTGGGCTGTGCATGCTCAGTACCAAGGCTGGCTCTTGCTTTCCTCGGGAGCTCGTGGCTTGTCCCCAGTGGTAAGTCAAACCTTTCTAGGAAAGATTGTTTGCAGTGAAAGGTGGTATTTTGGGTGAGAAGTGCTGCTGTATTGCAGTAGTTGAGTTTAAGAGCTTTCTGTCATTGTTTCCTGGGGTGGAGAGTGATTTGTTTATCTTTAGTCTCTTTGATATGAAGGTAGGAAAGGGGGTAATGTGGTGGAGAATGGAAGGATGTGCTTAGAGTGAGCAGTGGGAGCAGAAATGGCCTTGTTTTCTCTTGCCACCACTTTTATGTCATGCTGGGCCAAGCAGTCCGGGCTTCATTTCCTCCTGTGGTGGGACCCTCAGGTCCCGTGAAAGGCAATGCAGTGTGGCCACAGCTTATGACAGGCAAATGCTGTGCTTTGCTCATTGGTTTTTGGAAGGGTGAGTTGCTTTTTGGTTTGGTTGGTTGGTTGGTTGGTTGGTTGATTTTTTGTTGGTTTTGGTTTGGTTTTTTTTTTTTCAAGTTTAACATTCCCAGCCTTCCGTAAGACTGTGAAATGGCGTGCTGTGCGGGCACAGCTACAGGGGCACGTTGCTGTCTGTCCCTGCTGTGTTCTGCGGAGATGTCACTCGTCAGTGCGGTGGCAGAGGGGATCAGCTGGGACACATCCCCGCTCACTGGCTGTAACACAGCTCCTCTGGGGGAGTGCTCGGGAGGCAGCCCAACAATCGCTGTGCCTGAGGCTCCAGCCCACCTCGTGAATTCAGAGAAGTGCTTTCACCTGGGCTCGGGGCTGCTCTTGTTTCAGCCAGATAAATAGGACCTCAGTGGGAGGGCACGGCTGCCTGAAACCTGTACTGGGATTCGGTAGGTCAGGAGCAGTGTCCCAGCGCTGCACAAAGGAACACTGCTCTTGGTGAGGTGCTGCTTCTGTGAGAAGACTTAACTTGCTATTAATAATCCCCGGTGGTTTCTAAAGGAGGGGCTTGTGCATGCAATGGCCTATTCAGCTTGCAGTTTGATGGGGGCTGTAAATCCCCCTGTAGTTCCTGGTGCAGTTAGTGCTCTCTGTTTGTGAAAAAGCACCCTGCCAGGTAGTCCAGCAGTTGGTGCAGGGACTTACCTTGTAGGCTTTAAACAGAGACAGCCTAGACAAGACTTACTGCCATGCCTTGTTCTGCTGAAGTCAGTATTTTGGTATAAGAGGCTGTGTTCAGTAGTGCCGTTTCCTGTGATGGCCTTTGGGATGATCAGATGTGGGTAAAAGGGATGTTGTTTAAATGTCTGTTAATAAAAAAAGCATCTGGTTCATAGAAGCAATCTAAGCAATGCAATCTTGTGATCAGCTTTAGGCACTCAGCAATTATTTTGCTGAAGGTAGAGCATTTGTTGATGTGGGAAGAGACAGTTAACTAAAGTAGTGAAATTTATGCACAGATTTTACTGAGGCTTTAGCTGTTATTTTCCAGTGGAAATTCAGATACTTACGTATGTGTTTGCGCTTCTCCTCTATGTTGAAGGCTGTTAAAGAGAATAGCACTAGGTTTAGATTCTATTGAGACCAGAAGGAAGGAGACAGTTTATGTTGTATGCAGCTTTGGGCTGAGCTGAAGTTGGTTTTCTTGCCTTTTGACAGCTCTTTCCACCTGAGAACAGGTTGCACCAAAGTGAGTAAAAACCAGTGTTTACTGTAATGCTGGGGGCACCTCTGTAATGCTGTGGCCTTGTCACAGCTGTCTTGCCAAGGCTGACTGCCTAATCTTGCTGCCTCCTTTAGAAATAGAGCTGTACAGGTAGTAAGGGTGTTGCAGAGAATATTGAAGGAGTCTCCATGAAAACATTAACCAGGAGATTCGTTGTGCTTGGTATAGAGAAATGTGCCTTTTTGGCTGTCAGGTAAAATCTGGCAATGCTTTTCCTAAAAACAGTAAGCTAGGAGCTTGTCTGGCTACAGGGATAAAGAGGATGAAGCTGGAAAATGTCCCTCTCTGGAGAAATTTAGAGTTGTGTTTAGTAGAGGGATGCACCAGCTGTGTCCTTAACTGGTGCAATGCTTTCCAACAGCTCTGTTAGCTGCAAAGGTGAAGAGTAACCAACCTGGCTTTATCAGTCTGTGCAGCTGATAGCTCCTGCACTGCTTGGTTGGGGCAGGTTTGTGGAATTGCAGCTGAACAGGACCACCAGGACCAGAGCAGGCAGGGTGAACTGGGACACTTTGCCCTTTTTTGAGACTGAGAACTTTTCTCCAGCAGTGAACCAAAGCTGGGGCATGCCATGGCATGCAGGAACCTTGATGCACTGAGACTTTTTGAAGGAAAGGTCTCTGAGAAGGGTCTAGTTTGTTATAACTCCTTTTTCATTGAAGTTAGTTCCTGTCTGTTTAGTAATGAAAAGTGATTTTTAGCGTACAAGTCGAGCAGTTGTGGTAAGTGGCAAATAATTGTTAAAAAGAAGCACTTTGATGGCTTGAGAGAACCCATTGTGGGGTTTCTCTGCCCGTTCCTGGTGGTCAGGACTGGGTGCAGGGTATTGAGCAATGCCTGTGGTCTCTTTGGGTTTAGCAGCAGAGGAGGTCGCAGAATTTCCCACTGTGCTCCTCCAAGGCTCATGGTGGCATTGACCTGCAGTTTGTGACAGGCTTTAGGCAAGATCTGTTCTTCTGGGTTTCACTATGGCATTCTTGAAAATGTCTTACTTGACTGAAAGTCTGAAAGGACTAATTTCGGGTACTTTGCTGTACTCAGAGGATTTGTGATTATTGTAGCTGCTGTTCTCAGAGGATTTGGGATTATTTTTTTCACATGTAGTGTGGGCATGTGCTCCCATCTGTGAGGCAGAGCTATTAGCCATGTACTTCTGCATTTCTTTTTTGTTTCTGGCTGTTCATGAACTTTTAAATTATGGTGGAGTTTTTTTTTCCTAATCACAAAAAGGATGAGGAACTGAAGCAATGCTTTCACCTATTTCGAGGCACTGGCTCCAGAGGGCTTTTAAGCCCCTTTGATTCCCTTTAGTGTAGAATAAGAGTCTGCTCTTTTCTAAGAGTGTGCAGTTCTGTGGACAGCAGAGGTGAGGAAAGCCCAGTTTTTTGCAGACCAGAGTCATCCTCAAAATGAAAGAGGCTATAAAAAATCAGTAAAGAGAGCTAGATACCTCTCTGACAGCAGCCAGAGGCAAATACTTCAGGAAAAGTGGAGTAAAAGCACTATAGTGTGATCTTCCCTCTAAAGCACTCTTTCTTATTTTTGGCAGCTTAATAAATTAGGGTCCTCCATGCAATTTGTTTAGACTATTGTGTTAATCAGGACCAATATGTGCCAAACCAAATATTAGTTCAATTCTCTTTGGAATCCAGTTAAAACCTTGGCTCCTGCCATGGCCATTCCCCTGGCAGAGAATGTGGTCATTCACTTGCATTGTGCTGAAATACCTCCCATATGGAAATTTTGCAGGATGCCCCAACCGTGTAGCAGGAAAGGTGGTCACCTGCCTCATACTCTGAAGTTGAACTGAGAATTTTTGTCAACTGCAAATATACTGGAGAAATTTCTCCCACCCTCTTTACATCCCTACAGCCGTCAAGTATTTTGACATGAGTGTAAAAGCTGCTGTGTTTGAATTTAGAAATTGGCCAGTGGGATGAGAATGTGCAGCTGTGGAAGGCACGAGTGCTCCAGCTCTGTCACTGCTCCTCTTGGGTCCACCTATTTCTGTGAGGCTTTTGGGAGCTTAAGGGGATAAAAATGGCCAAGGTAATTAGCGGATCTGGTGGGAATCAGTTGGTCTGGCTTAGAAATTGGTGGATGTGAGAAGGCAGTAGACAAGCAGATAAAATCTGAGATTGAACTTAGAAAAGAAAACAAAAATATTGTAATATTATTATTCAAATTTTTAAAAGAAAAATATAACCAAAACCCCCAAAACAAACAAAAAACCAACCCAATACTTAGTTCAAGACCTCAGCTGCAGTGGCTGGGTGTAGAAGTCACTTAAATCATTCCAGAGCATGCCATTTAGACAGCAAACAGCCTGGGACAGTGGAATCCCACATTGCTTAGCTGCTTCACCCACTGCAAAGACTACCTGCCTCATATGGAAATTGATTATATGGGGGAAAATAGAAAGTGATTTGTTTGGGTTTTTTTCCCCCTGCTTTGGGATTCTTATGACACAGCATCCCAGGGGACTCTGAGAGGTATTTCATTTACTGAGAAGGGTGGCCAAATTCTCTCCCATCTAAATACAGCATCTGCAGCAGCGTGGAATGTGTGTTGTACAGCTGTGAATGTCTCAGGCATTCAGCGTGTCTCCTTTTTCACACAATAGCTTCTATTTATGGATTTTCATCAAGTTGGACTCATGCACTCAACATGTCTTTGTATGTGTTTTTCCTTTTCTTTTTTTTTTTTTTTTTTTTTTTTTGTTTGTTTGTTTTTTCGGTTTTTTGGGGTTTGTTTGTTTTTTTGGGGTTGTTTGTTTGTTTGTTTCTTTTTTGCTTTTGTTTTTTAAGGTTTGTAGAAACTCCGAGCCCCTTCTCCTGGAAGGAGAGTTACTACCGATCAACCATGTCCCAGAGCTCTCAGCCCAGGGAATTCCTCAGCCCAGAGGTAATCCAGCATATCTGGGACTTCCTGGAACAGTAAGTAGCCCTTACGTGGAACATATGGAAGGTGTTTTAGGACAGGATGTCTCTATAATAAACTGCTCAGAGGATTGGTGCTGGGGAGTTTGGAATCTTCTGGACTTGTTGACCAGATATGGATGTGATGATTGGATGTGTCAGTCTGTGGTGACTGACAGCACTTCAGCTGAGGTCCTACACCAGGCTAGGGACCAAGTGCAGTGGTCAGCAGTGACACTGATTCTCTGCCAGGCCTCTGGTGGCTGAGCTGGCTGCTCCTAAAGCTCATGGCTGGCACTTCCCCTCAGAAAATGGGTTCATCTCTCTGTGTCCCGGCTGCATGTTTTCCCCTTGCTGATGCCAGGGAGGGAGAGGAGGTGGAGATGATGCAGAGTTCACCCTGTCAGGTCCATTGACTGAAAAAAAACCTGACTCTGTTCCCATTCCTGACTTGACGTGACTGATGCTGAAACAATCGCTGCTATAAATCCTCCATGAGTTCTGGCTTTCAATGCTTTGACTTCTCTGCTCCTGCCTCAGAGCAATTGAAATGTCCCTCTGGGCCCTGTCCCATTCAGGGGCTGCTGTAATGCAGTGTCATCACTGTAGAGATGGTTGTTCCTCAGTAATTCCTTACTTTGTCGTGAGACTGGCTTGTGGTAATGCTGAAGTCCTGGGCACATGGGAAGGGAAGGAAGATGGGGGTGGTGGAAAACAGAACTTGGCCAGTTTTAACTTCATTACTGTGTTCTTTCCAGGCCAATATGCTCGGTTCAGCCAATCGATTTAAACTTCATTGATGGCCCATCTGAAGATGGCTCCACAAACAAAATTGAGATCAGCATGGATTGTGTCCGGGTGCAGGACACTGAGCTGAGTGACCCAATGTGGGTGAGTAATGAGAAACTTTCTTAACCTTTGGGGGCAGAAGGGGAGTTTTTTCAGGAGCTATTCCAGCTGCATTGCCCCAGGGCCATCTTCCCACATTGGCTGGCTCCTTACCTGCTCTTCTCCTGCAGCAGCAATGGCTGGAGAGAGGGATGAGGCAGCTAAACTGGCAGGAGAGCTGAGGAGCCTCTTGCACAGGCTACTTATTCAACCATCCCTGCACTCTCCCTGCTTAGAGCTAGTTTGACCTCAGGGTTAAAACAATTTGGATTCTGGGCACAATTGCAATTTTGCTGACCAAAGCCAGAGGTTCTTCACTGGTTTGTCTTCTCTTGAGGGTCATATATGAATGAAAACTTGTTTTCAGACTGTAGTTGTGTTCTTTTCCCCTCCTGTTTTTTCAGACTAGACAGTGTTTGTAATGAGTCTTGGCCATAGGGGTCTCAGGGATATGGCTCAGGACTGGAATGCAGATCAGGCACTGGTGATTGCTGGTTCATTGCCTTTGGCACTAACAGACTGGCTCTTTCTTAGCAATAGCTCTTCCAAAGAAGCCAGGTGCTTTTCTTGCAGGCTGGAGCAAGAGGTATTTCAGGAGTTTGAGTTGCTCATGTCCTGTTTCTGTTCTTCCTGGGTTTTGTATACTTTGGGGTAAAAATAAAGTGCAATTTGAAATTTGTGTTGGTATCTGTAAATTTTGTTGATGTACTCTTTCCATCCTGAGAACCTGTTGTCATTTAATTCCCTGGCTAACCAGCCACAATATCTGATGTGCCCTGTGATGGTGTGTTGGCAGTCTGTGAGTGTTGGAGTTAGCACTCCTGGGATGTTGGTGACCTGGAGGATTGTGTCTGCACGGAAGGATCTCCTGGGTCCTTTTGGTGACAGTCCCTGGTGACAGGAGGAGGGAGGCTGCAGTGCTCTTCCCTTTCCATGAAGGTTTCAAAGGGTTAAAAAGCCAGTTAGAGGTTGGGTATGTGCCTGGCTAATGTGGTAAACTAATCCAAGTGCACAAGGAGAGGTGACCTACATCACATCTGGTTATTTTTTGATTTGGCATTTTGTGGGGCATGATGGGTGGGGTGCAAGCTTCCATCAGCATCTAGATCTTGGCTTTTCCCACCATTATAGCACAGCTCCAGTGAAATGGTGTCTCTTCAATAGTCCAAAGGATTCTCCATGTTCACGGGGGATTCTGATTTTCAGTGTTGACTGTAATGGTCTGTTTGAACTATGTCCTTCTAAAAAACCATCCCCAGCAGTTTAAAGGTCACTAACAGTAACTTTTCTCCTTCCATGCTCAAATCTGGATTTGTGGCATTGAGCACAAGCTCACTCCCTGCCATCCCCTGTTCCTCCAAGCTGTCTGCAGAGCACAGTGGTGGCTGTTGGGCTCACTGAGGGCCTGTTCAGAGTCTCCCTCTCCTGTCAGTGGTGCAGTGAAATGTGAATGGAAAGTCCCTTGCCCTTGTTCTCTCTGAGCACTGCTGAGGTGAGTGCTGCTGCCTGGGAAGGGGACAAGAAGCTTTCTCTATGCAATTACTTCTTGCTGATGATGGTTTGAGCCCAGCCTTGCAGGAGGCATTTCTGGAGAGGCCAGGCTGCAGGGTGACTTCTTTTTAAGAAGTGTTTTTCACTGACGTGACAAGCTGAAGGGGGAGTGGGGAAATTCCATCCCATCCTCACCCTTACCGTAAAGGCAGACGCTTGGAGTACATTAATGTATGTACATTAATAAATGTTCCAGTTTGTCTTCAGTGGAAGACAGCACCTTCTCTCAGTTGAATGCTGGACAAAAGCCTTCACAAAGCAAAATATGCACTGCAAACCTGTGCAAACAGCCCGTCTTTTAAAATGAGGAAAGCTCTTTTTACTCCCCTTACCACCACCACCACCTCCCTATAAATTTGCAAACATCCCTGACAGGTGACAACTCCCCTTGCAGAGAAGTCTGTGTTTGCTTTGCTGTTTCTGGGGCTCGCAGCGGCTGCAGCTTTCATTGGCAGAGAATGTGTAGCCTGGGGCAAGGTGTTTGCTTTAATCTGAAATACCTTACAACTCTCTTCCCCTCCAGCTTCTCTTTTCCTTTGGATGGCTTCGGGGCACGAGCTTCCCTTGCACCTGTCTCTCCTGTAACCTCAGCCATGTCACTTCTAGACACGAGGTGCTGCACGCAGCTGATTGCAGCAAAGGGTTGAAGAGGGCAGATAAACACAAAGGAATGCAGCAGAAACAGAGGGGCCCTGGGAGATGTGCACTGAGATCAAGGCAGAGTGCTTTGTAGTATTACATTTGTCTTAGGAGAAGAGCAAGGCCAGTTTTTCTCCAAAATGCATCACCATATGAGATTTAAATGCGTGCAGAGCAATTAAGAATGGTTTATTTAAAGCAATTGTCCTTGTGTGGACTTAAAAGCAGTTCCAATCAGCTTTTTAAATAAGCTTTGCACCTTCTTGCAATTTATGGCTGAAAAATGAAACTTGCAGTTTTAAAAGATGTCCATCCTTGAGCCTAAGAGTTGTGTTGGTGAAATCTGTGGTTTTTATTTATTTATTTTTTTTATTATTATTTGACTTTGGGGGTACAAATGCTTGTTCACAACAGAATTAGTAGTGGGAAAGGAGCTGCAGTGCCTGAAGAAACGGTCCCACAAGTGGGCTGGAAGATGAGCACAAGTCCTGCCCTGCTGAATACCCATCAGTTGTGTTCATTGCCTTGAAAATGCAACTCTTTGGGGAGAAATCTGGGGAAGAAGATTGGGTGACACACAAACCCCTCTTGTCTGGGCTGTAGCCCTGTCTCTTGCGGAGACCTTGCGGTTCTCACGCACTTGTTTTAAGGAAGAAATAATCTTCCTCTGCCTGTGTAAGAAAGGGGTAAGAGAAACTGGTGATCTGCACTGCCTTAGGTTGTAAAGATCTGGAGAGGGCTAGGAAGAGGTTTCTGGGTCTGGTATAACATTAGACAGTCTGCAGCCTTCCCCAGCCCTGTGCCTTGTGACCGGCTCTTTCACAATGTCCTGGGTGGTCTGTCCTGGCTGTCGGCTGTGGCCCTTCCTTTCCCCTGGTGTGAACCACAGGCAGACTGGGAAACCCCAGCAAAGATCTGCCTTTTTTGCATAACTGAGAGAAGGGCTGGTGGTCCCTGTGGGTGTGGAGAACACTTACTCTGTGCCATGGCCCTGGTGTGGGAAGGAGCTGCGGATGGGCAGGAAGGTAAGCTGCCTGCGTGTCCTTGTGGGCCTCCTGCCATTCATTAAATGTGCCAAAGAAGGTCCCCGGCCTCCTCTCTGATCAAGATGTAGCTACCAGCTGTGGTGGGGTGATGTCTAGTTCCCTGCATTCAGGATGAACACGGATTGCAAAGCCTGTATCCTGCAGTGCTAGAAATCAGGTAATGTTACAGCAATGTTATATTTGTGTCTGACTGGTTAAATGCCCTGGGGCATCAGAGAAGAGGGGCTTGGAGAGCTCTCTCTAGGAGCGGGTGTGTGGCAGTGCAGTAAAACACTTGCATTGTCCTGGAGCCGTCTTAGTGCTGTCAGCCTGCTCTACCAGCTGAAAAATTGCTTTCTTTTACTATCTCTCAAAGTCCTGTAAACTGCTCACTGACACTAAGAGATGCTGGTCTGGACCCAAACAAAGCTGCTTTGGGCTAAAGATCTCAGCAAGAGCATCCTGGTAAATGTGTTATTTGAGGGGGGTTGCAGAGCCTGTAAGTCTTCTGCCACCACCATCCCTCCCAGCATTGTGGCCAGGGCCCTGGGGACCTTGTTGGCAGGAGCTGGAGTGCTGTCCCCAGGGATGGAGCAGCCTCCATCCCCCTCCCCCTGTACATACCTTCCTGTCATGCCCCTGAGGGAGCTGTCCTCCCGCAGCCCCTTGCCCAACCAGTTCAGTGGAATGCCTGCTCCCCAGACACTGCCGTGGTCAGAGTTTTCTTAACCTGGATCCATCCCTCCCTATAAAAGGCAGAGAGAATGCCTTTCCTGTCGTGGTTTTTTTGTTTTTTTTTTTTTTTTTTTTTTTTTTTTTTTTTTTTTTTTTTTTTTTTTGTGGTGGTGTCTTTTTATTATTTATTTGTTCTCCCTCATCTTCTGCAAACAATCATGGGGATTTGCTCTGACTGTGGCTTGATCAGGCAGTGCTGAGCAGCCTGTGGGGTGGGTTTCTGCCCTGGAGATGGTGTAGGGCTATGTTTTGGTATACAGCTTTATGGGCTATGGGTGACCCAAGCCTGGTAGCTACAGAAATTTTGGAAGTGCAACGTGTGTTTCATAGTTTTAAAACTGACAGCATCAGCTCTGTGGCTCTGCTGTTCTCCTTTATGCATAGAGGTGGAGGTAACAGTAGACTGTAAGATAGACTGGATGCATGTTGTGTAAGAAATGGAGGTGTTGAGGCTCTCAGCCTCAGTCCTTTTCCCAATGACATGTCTCAGAGTTGGTATTTGATGCTTCCCAATGGAAACAAGAAACCTTTCCCATATTTAATCTACTGTAGGCTCATGAAGCAGCCACCAAACCACCTCGTACAGGATACACTCCCAGGCTGCAGCCCAGCAGGCTGTAGAGGAGCTGTTCTGGCCCAAGGTGGCTGCTGGCTCTCTTGTGAGTGCTCTCAGCCTTAGCAGCATGTAAATCAGTAATTCATATTTGATGGCCATGCACTGAATTCCTGGCCCACATCCTGTGGGAGCTGTGGTCAGGATCAGCTGTGCATCTGATGGACAGACACAAAAAGCTCCCTCTCTCCAGTCCTGCACGACTGTTGCGTCCTATCCAACGCTTTGATATTAAAGCACAGGTTCTGAACTCTGTTAATGTAAATTACTTCTTAAAAGTGTTCTCCTGGGTCAGGAGAAGAGAGAACTCTGCTTGTTGCAAGGAAAGGGCTGAAGAAGCAGATGAAAGCTGGTTGTGGGGTGGTGGAACTGTGGGATGGGAAGGCTGTCCCTGTGTACCCACAACAGGGCGGGGAGCTGATGTGGTGAGCGGGGCAGGAATAGTGCCTCGGTGCAGGGACTCACTAACACGTCATGTGTGCTGCTGCGGGCTCTGGCAGCTGCCACAGCCCTGCATTTTGTTGGGAAATGGTTTTGCACCTGGAGGATGAGGCCGATTTGACCAGGAGATGCAGCAAAGTGGCTTATGTGGCCATCAGTTTCCATGCCTAAGTATTCCAGGTCTGACCATAGAAAAGAAGGAAGGAAGGACTTTGTACAGCACAGGAATGTGATCAAAGCTTTTATTACTGTCTGGTTTTTGTTTGAGAGAGTTTGAGGCTTGCCAAGTTTCTCTTCTTTGTGGTTATTTATTCGTTCCGTAGCTGCGCAAAGAAAGTTGAGATTATGCAAAGACATTTCCATAATGAGCAAAGGCATTATTCTATTGGAAGCTTCCCTCCAGCACCTCTCCTGTTTGCAGTTGAACTCAGAAGCTCTCCTAATTTAGGCTTGGCTTTGTAAGCCTGCTGGATGTTTAATCTTCTGCTGCGTAGGTCCCTCCAAAAGATCTAATCATCACATTTAGGGCTGCAGATCCAGATCTAGAAATGGACAGTTCTTTCAGATAAGAATGAATGTAAAGAATGTATCTGTATGTTCAAATCAAAGTCTGAAGTCTTGTCTTGTGTGTAGCAAGGCTCTAAAGACAAATTTATGTTTCTTTAAAATAATTTTTCCCTAGTTCCCTTTCCTGTGCTATTTGGCTCTAGTTCTGGCTGCAGACCAGGGATGGCTGCATTTTTTGTAGGAATGCAGCCAGTGGATGAGTAGTATCCTTACTCCGAGTGGTTTTTTTTTTTTAATGTCACTTTCCAGGATTCTCAGTGCTCTTGAAAACTAGTGGGTGATCCGTCTTCTGTGTGATCATTTTGGAAGTATATTTAATATTCCTGTAAATATTTCTTCCCTTTCAGCATCTTGCTGTATATTCACCTTGGGAAGGAATGAACTAATTTTAAGCTGAAAAGCATAAACCTGCAGGGAGAGCAGTGAACTGAGGTGTTTCAGGAGGCGTGGCTTTAACTCCCCAACTCTATTGCTATGAGCACCTGTCGTGGAAGAGTGTGGTAATTGGAGTCCTGTCCTCTGCCTTTATGCAAATGCCTCCAAACAAAAGAAACTTCAGAAAACATCTTCCTCAAGCAGCTAGGCCTGCTTCCAAAGGTTTCCATGGTGCTACACATGCTCCTTAAGCAAGTATGGAGCAATAATGCGTTAGTGCTTATTTTACATCTTTAAAAGGTCTGCACAAACACTTAATTAAAAAGCATCTTGATCTTGAAACAATAGATTGTAGACACTTTTGCCTCTGGAGCAAGTTTAAGGTTTATGCTGTCTTGATGGGAACTTCACTCGTTGTTTCTATCTAGTTGATAGGATCCTGTTTTTTCCCGAAAATTCACCTTGCTCTGGATGTTTTGTTTGTTTTGTGTTGTTATTTTTTGTTGAGTTGTTGTTTTTTAATTCTAAACTAAATTGTTTGAAGAAGGAAAATAAGGTCCTTTTCTCTTGTTAGCTGGAAGGATGATGAATTGAGCTGTCCATATCCAGCCAAATGAAAGCTTTGTGGTGCTTTATGGTACCCCTGTTTGTGGGGTGAGGTGAGTAGAGGATGGGAAACACCTCAGAGTGCTGTTTCAAGCTGCAGAGCTGACCATGCCAGGGAGGGGTTTCTCCTTCCATGCGAAGACAAACCTGGAGCGCAGCCCTGGGAGTGTCCTGCTCCCCTTCCTTGTCCAGCACAGCCAAAATGTCTGTGCTGCAGCCAGCTGTGGGGTGTAGCTTTTGTTTTAAAAGTTCTCTCTTGAATTAATTGGGTATTCTTGCTTTGAAGAGAGTTTTAGGCATCCAAAGTCTCACTGTATATGTTGCTTTGTGGTTCTGCAGATCCTGCCCACAGTCCTCTTAATGACCATTATTTTTTTCCTCCAATATTTCATGAGGAGACTTCTGGACTAGGTAATGTTTTCTACTGAATGTCTCTACCATCTGCTTTCCACCTCACTGTCACTGATTTGATAGCACTGAAATTAATGAGGGAGTGAATTGTCAGGCAGTCACAAAAAATTAAATCTGTTTCTGTGAAGCGTAGATTTAAGGAGTGGTTTGTGGCCTGGGTTCATTTGCTCACTGCTGACTGAACTCTCTCTAATCAGCAGTTGAATTTGCAGAGATTAATGAAAGATCAAAGGAGTTTTCAGTAACAAATATAACTGTCACTCTAAAAGCATGGACTTCTATCTCCAGCCTGTTTAAACAGAAGGAAAAGGTATCCTGAAGCCCTTTTATTTCTCCTTGAGAGCATGGATGGGTATGGTGGACTTCATGATTATGTCCAGACTGGACTAAAATTACACAAGTCTGAAACAAAAGTGATCAATCTTCTGGGGAAAATCAGCACTGCAAAGTGCAGCATTTCTTCATAGGAAAAAGGGCATAAACAGGCTTCCAGGCTTCCTGTCTGGGCAATATCGGATAACAGGGATGCGTTAATAGGAGAAGTGTGAATGGCCATGGGTTGCAGGGTCAGGGTGTAACCAGGCATTTGGAAGACTCTTCTCCAATTATTGCAAACTGGTAACTTTCTTTTAAGTACTGGATTATTGTAAAAGGGCTTGGGTGGGAGGGAGGTGGCAGCAGAGCAGAGGCTGGTTGGAAAGAGCTGCTGTGATTGTGCGTTTATAAACAGTTGTGCATTTCATGAGGCCAGTCTGTAGTTTATATAAGATAAGGAAAGAACAACACCTTCTCCTCAGCTGCTTGTGCAAGAACAGCCTTGGTCTGTCAACAGTTACTCCTTTCTCTAACTGAAAACAAAAGCTCTGTAATCAGTTGCTATCTCCTTCTCCCTTTCCCTGGCTAGAGTGCTTGGTCTTGGGGATGCAGGTTTGTGCCATGACCCTGTCCTGTCTCCAGCAGGAGGGATGGGAGTGTTCATGCCAATTAGGAGCAATTTTCATGAATTTTATTCTGTAACTTCCTCTCTCTTAACTTTCAAAAAATGTTTTCTAAATATGGGGGTTTGGGAGTGGTCAATCATGCTGTGCTGAGCATCCAAAGATCTTCATGAGGCAAAAATGTAATTTGAATGTTGAGGGTTGCTATTCCAACCAAAGAGCTGCCCTGGCTTGAACTCCCAGAGTCCCCTGGACACATCTACATGCATGAGTGTCTACTGATCTGTGAGTTTGCATTCATCAGTGCAAAAGTGTCTGCTGGCTGGTAGTTTTGCAGGCTTATGTGCTGCCTTGCCAAGATACCTTCGTTCAGATGGTTTTACCTCTAAACTTTCATAGTGAAAGCAATTTTCTTTAAAAAGAATCTCTAGGATACAGTAAAAGTGGGAAAATTAGGTAAAAGGAGTACCAGGAATAAGCAGAAACACTTGTTGATAAATGGTCCGTATGCTTTGTCTGTCTCCTGTGTCATACACCAGCTGTGGGAGGTGAGTCACTGCTGGCACTTCAGTGGGAATGACCCTTGATGGGATGGCAGGGTTTTTGGTTGTGCAGACAGTAGGGAAGGTGTGGGGACCTTGCATCACCTTGGCTGGAGAGCTGAATCTCTCAGGAGGAGTGTCTTGCTCTCTCTCATTAAATGGAGCTTGGCAGCCGGAGGGCAGAGGCCCCAGGGGCTGCATGCGCCCTTCCTAAACCAATATTGCACAGCGGTTGTGAAGGGAACTGGTTTTGTTTCACAATTCCTTTCCACCTTCCCTCTCCCTGCTCCCCCACCACGTAGCGTTATCTCTTGACATGATGCCATTAACTCTCTAATTAGCCCTCGGGGTGTTCTGGGGGAGATAAGGAGACTGTAGGAGCTCAAATAAGCAGCGTGCGCAGATGTTTACCCAGGGTCGGAGGGCAGGGCTGTTGTGACAGGCGATTGCCTTGGGAAGGAGAAGCCGACCTGCACCATGGGCAGAGCTGGGAGCTGGGCTCTCCTCCTGCCTTTGGCAAGTCCAGCTATTTACCCATCACTTTCAAAATGTGGAAGGAAATGCAGTTAGGAGTCCTTGGAAGAAGGAATTGATTTGCAGACAGGGCAAGTGTTTCTAACGTGAAGGTTCATGCATTTGAGTGCATTTCAAATGAATTTCTGGGCTTCAGACTTGTCCCTGGGTCAGTGGTGAGGAAACCAGGAGGTTTGAATTTGTGCTGCCAGGTGCAGCAGAGAGGTTACTCTGAGAGCTGGGGGTGTCTGGTCCCTTTCTAGTGTATGGATCAGCTGGAGTTCTGTGTGGTGCTGGGATGCACACAAGGCTGTAGCCAGTCAGCAGCAAGTAGGATGCTGCCTTTTATACATCGTCTCTTTATTTGTTCTGTCTTGCCATATATGGTTGGATTAAAAACGAAAAAAGAGGAAAGTCCCTGTTTCAGGGACCACGTTGTTTTTCCCTCTCTTCCTTGTGGTTTGAGCAATAAAGATCAGCTCTGCATGAGTTTTCAAGAAGGCAGGTTGATTTTTGCCTTTTTTTTTTTTAAGTATTTTCTTTTTGCTCTTTAACCTGGCTTCCTGCTATCACAGAGTACATATCCGTCCCTGTAAGATCTGGGAAGACTGTCAAAACCAATTGGCAGAGGCTTATTTTCTGAGCATTCAGCAGTTATTCAGAGGTAACAGAAAAAAAAAATCCACCAAAAACTATGTTCTATTTTTTCCCTCCTCCTCCTGTTATCTCAGTCCTAATTTGTAAACATTTCTGAGTTGAGTGAATGTCACAGTCTGTGGTGACGCAGTCAATCCAGATGCTATTTTTGAGTGGAGAGGTCTGAGCAGTTTTTTTTTATTTGATCTGCAGGAAATTCTGCATGAACTGCCTAACACACAGGCAGGTGTGCATGCATACACCCCCCTTTACAAGAAATGACACAATCTCCAATTAACACTGCAGTTGTGGTAATGACATTTTTAATTGTCACAATTTTGCGCACTTACCTTGCGACCAGGGAGAGTTATTGAGAACTTGCCTGTGGTACTGGTGAGAGGAGCTGGGATGAACCACGTAAGAACATGGGGAAAGAGCATTCAAACAAAGATTCTGAATCAGCAGTTTGACTTGGCTGACAGCTCATTTTGGAAACTTAGGGGTCTTGTTTGCTTTTTATTTTGTTCTCTGACATTACCAGCAGGAGCCACAAAGCATTGCCAGAAGCTTTCTAGAATATCTGAGTCAGACCTGGGAGGGTTGCAGCTGAAACTTTCAAATCTAACTAGCAATTATTATTTTTAGTTTCCTACAGTATTGGAGGTAAATTACTTTAAGGAGACTTCCTTTCCTCAGGCAGAGCTACATTTTTAATTTCAATCCAACTAAGCATCCAGAGCATAAGTGCCAGGCTTTTCTCTTGACGTTTTGTTTTCTACTTTATTCTTTTTCTGTTTGGGGTGGGGGAGAGCTTGTTGGACTCTAAAAATACAGTTTTAAACCTTGTTCATCTGGCCTGAGCATGAAGTAATTCTTATGTGTGAAAGGAGGGCCTTTGCCTGAATCTGTTTGCTTTTTCTGATTAGGCTAATTGGTATGATAAGGCATAATCTCTGTTTACAAAGATTGTCTTGCTGTGACTTCAGACCATTACAGCTGTTGATTCTCTTGGAGACCTGTCCAGAAGGCTCAGACAAATTATAACTATCACTGTCCCACAGCTGAAAAGTGAGTGTGCAGTGTGAGGAGGGTGACGGGTGTCCTTCTGCTTTTATGACTCAGCTGTTTAAGCATATGACATTTCAGGAAATCAGAGAGAACCCCAAAGAGATGCTGCCTGGCTGGCATTAAGTTGCTGGAGGCTCATCTATATGAAAGTTTTGTAACTGCAAAAGGAGAGAATCAAATGAGGGTCTGGGAGCTTCTCTTCCTCATGATAAGGAAGAAAGGTTCAGTCTTTACTTTTCACTTGTGCTGCTGGTGCTAGTGTGAATATCCAAGGCATGGCACCAAAGAGACAGGAGAGCATCTTATGAGGAGAGTGCATTTCCATATGAAGCCAGTGAAACAAAGTGTGGGTCCCTGGGGTGATGAGAGGGACACACTTGTGCCTGGGCTGCAGCAGCATTGGTGGGCACAGTGTCTTGTGCCTGCTCTGTCACCTCCTGCCACCCCTGCTGGCATGGTGGTGTCCTCCTCTGTGTCCCTTGTGGATGATGGATTTGCAAAAAGTCACTTGTCCAGCGTCTGCTTCAAGGGAACTGAACAGGGTAGTGCATCTGAAACTCTGAGCCAGGTCGGGTCTGTGTGTACAGAGGGCAGGGATTTGTGCTGACATGTCAATTTATTCATGCTCTATACACCTCTCCTTGTGTTTGACATGCAGATCTCTTTGGATAAACTTCCAAGTATCTCTCTGTATCTGGGTGTTGCTTCACCTCCAGCCACCTGTGGGGCAAAAGATGGCAGATACCTCACACAACAGTACTGCATTAATGACCTAGAAAAGAAGAATCTTCTGAGTTTCATTGCATAGCTATGAAAGAGGTTTTTGCAATGACCTGCTGAGGTTGGGAGATTTATGTATGTACCTTCTCCTGCTCCCTCCTTCCTCTTCATAGTTTTTGAACTCATGGGCCAGTATCAAAAACTTGACAGTGTTTAGGGATCAAAATGGTCATCTGAGCATAGCATAACTTTTTTCCTCACCGTTAGAGGACATGTGACAAGGGTGACATGAATTCTTGCTCCATGTCCAGCTCTGTGTAAGCTTTGCAGTGGTGCTGCGAAGTGCCCCGTTTGGCTAACGGTGCTGTGGCTGCTCCCTGCAGACTTTACCTGCATCTCTAGATTAGCCCTGGTGTGGCGTTTTGGCTTGTGCCCATATCGGGTGAGATCAGATAAGTACATCGGGCACAGGCCCTGGTCTATGGTGGTGCTGGGGAAGATGGAGAGGAGGGCAAAGGGCTGTGGCAGTGGCGTGTTGAGCTGTTCTGTGATGTGGCAAACTGGCTGTGTGCTCGGCAACTCTTGCAGGTAGCGCAGGAGCACTGAAGGTGTGTGTGGCCCCGACCTGAACTGGGATATTGCTGGTGGTGGTAGGTGGGGAGGGCTCCGTGCTCCTCTCTGCAGCCTGCTCTTGGAAGTGCCTCCTTGCAGTGTGCTCGGTGAGGAGGACTCGAGAAGGTGCACTATTTCCAACCTTTTGCTTGCACCCCGCAGCTCCGGTGAGAGCTACATCAGACCCCTGCTGCTTCTTGTGGCAAGGGCCTGCTGCAGGGGAAGGGGGACGCTGCAGTCCTCTGCTCTGTGTTTGTTCTTGTTTCGTTTCCTGCCTGAAAATAGTTTTGTCGCGTCTTATTAGTGGCAGCCTTAGGAATGTGCTGCCTGCTCCAGTCTGGAATAGGCTGGTGAGCGTTCAGTGTCCTTTAATTTGCAGAGCTGCCGTGTGCCAGGAAGGCAGCCCGGGAGCCGCCGGCCCCTTGAGCAGCACAGCCTACCCGCTTCCATGTCCCCGTGAGCCCGGGTCCCTCCCTGCGTGCCCAGAGAAGCTGGGGTTAAATGATGCCCGCGGCGAGGCGTGGCAGGAGCAGCAGCAGCTGCGGGGCAGAAGCGTGTGTGGGTGGCAGCCCTGCCCAGGACCCTCCTGCCTCCCTGCAGAGCCCCTGTGGTGGGTGGCTCGCCCCCTGCAGCGGAAGGCTCGGTGTTCCCGGGCAGCGCTGGCAGTCCGTGCGCTGCGTTTCGGCAGAGCCCTGCTTGACGACAGGTCCTCAAATAAAGTTCGGAGCGCTGTCAGTAGGCTGGGCACGCTGGGCCGCGCTCTGATCTGGATGTTTGGTTTCCTCTCTTCCCCCCTCCGCAGCCCTTCGGAAAGGTGTTCTGTTTCTCCTGGCTCGGTGGCGCTTCGGGAGCAGCTGCCTTTTGTTCTGCCGTGCATCCCGCTGGCCCGGCGGATCCTCTCGGAGGCTCGGGGTGCCGCCGGCACTGTGCTGACCTCGCTCCCCCGGCACGCTCCCGGGCCTCCCTGGGGGCCACCAGGACAGGACAGGGGCTTTGTCTGCTTGTCCGGAGTACAATCACAGTGGGGATCTCTCCTGCAGATCTCTGCTAAGTGCTCTTTCCTATCTTTTGAAAACTTTGCCGTGGGCATCCTGTCCAGGTGGTTTTTACTGAGCGGCATCCAAAAACTTCATCCATATATTAATTCAACACCGTGAGTTACTTCGGACGAGTTGGGGTTTTTCACTTGTTTTTTAATCATGATGTGAGTTCAAAGTAACTGCAAAGGAGGGGGAAAAATGTAGTTGGAGTGATGCCCTGCAAACACTGGACCTGTTGGCTTTGAGTGTGGATAGGAGCACACAGGTGCCCGAAAATGTAGCTGTATTATGGTGCATGGAACCAGTGACTGATTCTCAGAAAGCTCCTTGGGGGTTTTGTCCCAAATCCGCACACAGCAGCAGCCAAATAAGTACTTGGCTGCATTATTGCACCACTGGTGTCGAGCGTTGCATCTCGATCCCTTGGTAGCAGCAAAGCCTGTGCCTGAAAAAAGACAGCCCTGAAATCTTTGTAGAAAATAAACAGGAGTTTCTTGGAGCAGCTTCTTTAGAGCAATTCCATAACTCTCTTTTGAATTCCCAGACTTGTAGAAAAGTTGACAGGGGAAAGTTATTGTTTCCTTTCTTCTCCCTGCCTGTCTCTTTTTTTTTTTTCTTTTCTCTTTTTTTGGCCATTTCCCCCCATCCCCCCCCTTCCCTTCCCTTTGCTTTTTAGAGATTGGTGATAAGGAATTCTAACTACTTAATGAGCTGGGAGAGGCCTCTCTCCATTGGAGTGGAGGACTCCAGGTGGCACTTTGACAGATTGGACAGGTAAGGCAGGAGAGCCCCACCTCCTCCTCCTTGCCTATAGTTAGGTATATAAGGGAAACTTCAATTATGCAGAGAGGCACACTCCGAGTCCTGTTATCTCCACAGTAGCATCACATATTTTTAGGGTCTTCTAGGGGGTGGGAGGTGTTTGTCAAAATCCTGGAGCCAGAAGAAAGAACAGCAGCGTTGATCAATTTGACTGCTAACATGTTGTACCTGGAAAACAATGCCCAGTCCCAGTATAGTGAGGTAAGGACTCTAGGTTTGAGCTGTGATATCGCTAATGTATTTTTATTTTTAATGAGTACGTGTGATTTTTTCACCCCTGAAGTTAGGTGTGGAATATACACTTTTTTTGTGAGACTTTTGCATTTTACAATGGGAAGCAAAGTTTGTTGGGCTAAATACCTGAATGAGAGTGAACTTCAAATCTTTGTTTGGGACAGCGAATTTGTTTTGGGAACCCTGATCAGCCAACGTGACTTTCTTTCATTGGAGAAGCAAGGCAAGGCAGTTTATGGTGGGCAATGCACACAGATAGCATTCCTGTTGCAGTCTGAATACTAGCTGTGTTGTCTGCATTATAACTCTTTTACAAGCCTTTTATTGCCAAAATTGCTGCTTGTGGTTTAAAGTGGATGGTGTCTAGGAAATAACTAAAAATGTGTTATAAACCCCTTCTTAGGTTACTTTTTTAAGTAAAATAATATGCAAACAAAGGTTCTCCGCTGCAAATGCTCATTAGCGTCCACACCAATACCTCTTTTACTCAGTGCTGTTAATACCTTGCCTCATAACTTGCAGCAGCAAGGTATTTTACACAGGGTGTTTGTATAAGCATATTATATGAGGATAAATGTGTGTACAATGGATGCATTTTGCTTTCCGCAGCCCTTTGCGCTTCATGGGCGTGAGTGGGACGCAAGCTTCAGGTGCAGCTTTGATTTCATTTTTTAAAATTATTTATTTAATTGCTTTTAACCAGCTGGGTCAATGCTTTTTGTAAGGTGGCAGTGGAGAGGATTGCCACACGCTGTGCAAATCTTGGAGGAAGTTACCAGGGGTTGAGGGAGATCTAACGACAATATTGGTTTACATTCCAGCGGAGACAGCAGCTGTGTTGACACTTGCCAGAGTGGCAAAGCAGCCAAAGCTCTGTGTGTGTGCGCGTGTGTGTATTCCTGAAGAAAAGGCTTCAAGTGGAGGGCACAGGGCACGAGCCCCAAAGCAGACAGACGCTCAAGCCACTTGGAGGAGAAAACAAAATAGAAATTGAAAGGCCGAGAGCATAGCTAGGGGATGAGACAGGTGGTGAGGAAAAGTCTGTAGAAGGTTTTCTGAAGGCTTGCACGCCTGGGATGGTGGATCTGTGACTCGAGGAGAGTGAGAGGTATCCTGAAACCAGCGTGCTCTCCCCGTCCCTGTCTGCAGGGAGCCCAAACCCCCGTGTGCGCGTGGCTCCTCTGCTGCCTCCGCGCAGGAGACACAAATGGGTGACTTTTTTTTTTTCTCTAGGTTAATTATAAACTCTTAAATGTGGAGAGAGCACTTCTTGGAGTGTTTGCTTGGTGTGATTTGTCCGCTGCTATCTGATCAACTTTCGCTGAATAGAGCAGTGGGGCTGTGGAGTCCCTATGGTTGACTGGCTGGGCTCATCTGACAGAAGCGATGCACTCAGGAACGTTCTCGCTCCGCTTTAATGCCACTCGTCACTGTTGCTGTCAGGGGAGGTTTTTAAAAGGCTTTAGCTCTGATTTCTATTTTTTTTTCCCCCCCACACACTCTCTCTCTTACCTCCTTGGATTTGAACAAGGTGCACTGGCTTTGTTCATCCAGCGAAGCATTGTACTCTGGGGAAGGAAAACCTGGTTAGCATTGACTTGGCTTCGTTTATGAGAAAGAGCAGCCTCGCTAATGACTTGTCTCAAAAGAGAGACTTGTTAATGCTCAATTAAAATATATTGGTGATGATGAACCTCACCCATCTTAAGTTTGCAAACAAGAAGTAGACTTTGGCATGATTTTCTTAGAAAAGAAGAAAAATAAAAAGCTCTCAATGTGCAAATGGAAGCAGCACTTTGTTGTCACTGGTAATTGCAGTTCAGATTTTAGAGCTGTTGCTGGGTTGGTCACAAGGCAGGCATACTGACTCATGAAAAACTTAGTACAGACTAGCTTCTGGGTTTAGAAATGGACCTTATTTAAGGGGGGGAAACAATTCAATTAAAATCAAGTTTTAAAATGAAGAGCAGGGAGTCCTCTCTCATCCTGAGCCCATTTCTTGGGGTGCTTTGCCCTGCCACCCCAGGATGCTGGCTGTGTGCTGGCAGATACTGAGCTTTACCGTCCTCACAGGCTGTCTGTGCGGTGCGTTCTGCCCTGGGAATGCATTCCCAGCCTGGGAACAGGGCCGTTGCACAAGCCCTGTGCAGGCTGTGTGGTCAGGGTGGTGAGCTCGCACTGTCGCCCACGGCCCTGGGCTGCCCGTGCCTGCAGGCATGGTGCCGAACACCGCGATTGGATGGGTTCCTCCCAAATGGGTCAGATCTGCTTGGGAAGAGCTGAGAGAGGGGAGAAGGGTGTTAAAGTGAATCACGGCCCTGAGAGGCTGGAGGTGGAACCTGTTTCAACCACTTTTTCAGCTTAATCTATCCCAGCATTTGATCTGGGTCAGCTGTAAGAACAATTAAGCTCTTTGTTGGTAGAGTGCTGGACTTGATGACCCTGGAGATCTGTTCTTTTGTGTTTATGAGTAGGAGATGTGAAAAGGAGAGAGACTTTGGATGGTTATTAATAGGATGATGAGATGCTGATGAACAGGAACCCTTTGAATGTCATTGTGTCTTCCTGCCGCTTCTCCACATGTGAAATTTTTTGTTGTGTACAAACGTTTGTGAGGAAGCATGCACAAAGTTGGGTGTGAAGGAGAGTACCTGCAAGTTTGTCTGGTCTTGTCCAAGTTTCCTTTCCAAATTTCTCCCCTCCTGTGGGGAGAGATGAGAGCAACAGAGATTCCCTTTAGGGACTCTGGGCTCCTCTGCAGTTTGGCTGAGTGATGATGCAGAGTTTGGAGTGCTTGCTAAAATCAAATTAAATCATTGCCCAAAGAATAAACACATCTTGTTCAAACACTGATAAGAAATATGTGCCATGACTTTTGATTATATCTGTCATACCAAAGATCTTCCTGCTCTTTGTGGGAGACAAATTAAAGAATCTCTTTCCGTTAAGATTTTTATCATAGTTTTGGGAGGGGTGGGGGGGAAACTAGTTTTATTCTAAAAGAACCTGTGCACTGCTTTATGGGTTTTTGGCAGCATTCCTTCACCCTGAAAGTTAAGAAAAGCTGTATACATATATCTGCAAATATCTTTGAGGGTTAGGATAGCCTCTTCAGTAGGATGCATTTTTGGTTTTGTTTTTCTTTTCCCTCTTAGCTTTTAAATAATAATTCAGATGTATGTGTCTGAGCTGTAGTGCTGTGAGTCCTTTCTTTGTAGGAGCAGGCATGTGGGGCTCTGGGGTGGCCTGGAAGGATGTCCTGAGTGAGCTGGATCTCCTCAGTGAGAGAAACATTTCCTGTGCTTATCTGGGATATTGGTTCAGCAAACCTTAGTTTAAGGTTAAAGAATCTGGGAGTTGAGATACAACTGATATTTTGAGCATCTGCTTCATTGGTGTGCAGTAAAAGTGTCCAGGGCTTATTATCCTTGCTGTCAGCCTGGATTTGGCTGAGAACTACCAGAGGACAAAGCCATGGCTTTCCTTGGCTGATTTTGCCACATAGTCATCATGACTGCTTTTGACAAAGGCTCTTTCCCTCTTGCTGCCCTTTCTCCATGGCCCTCAGCCAAACCTGGGATAAAGGATGCAATCTGAGGGATGCTGTCTGGTCACTGCCCAGGAGAGCAGCCCACCTGCTTCCTTCCTGGATGTACCAGGAAGAAAGGATTATCTGTGCAGTACCCTCTGAACCCCACATCTTGTCCTGCCCCAAGATGAAAACACTTGGATAGATGCTATATAAAGCTGATTTTTTTTTTCTCAATGAAGAAAGTTTTGGCTAAACCTGTCCTCTCCTGCTTCCCTATTTTTCATGCTGTCTTGGAGTTCTGCTGGCTCTGAGCAGGCAAACAATTCCCAATCCCCGGGGAAGGAAACCTCTCTCTGAGCTGTGCAGGACTCAGATGGGAGTTCCATGCCTTCCAGTGGCCTCTCTTTATTTAAATGGTATCAACACTGCACATGTTTGGGCACAGTCTGTCATTAGGAGCAAGAAATAGGGAGATGCATCTGAGGTTCCTTGATGGTACCCCTGCAATTCCAGCTACACTTCTTGTGCATTCTTCCTTCGATTTTGCTGTAATTGCACTTATGGGATTGAAGTTCTTGTCATGCGATGACATCTGTGCAGGCTTGAGAGGCATATGTCCTATCCTTGGGCTGCAAAGGTCTTCTGCAAGATTGCAGAGGCCCTGTATAACCAGGTTCTTTTTTTCCAAGAGATTTTCAAACTGCCTTCCAGTTGTAAAGGTTTAATCTGAGGTTGAAAAGCCTAAGGTTGGAAATGCGTTGATCTTTTGTTTGGAGAGACTAAGTGGATGCTGCTGCCCTGTTTGTGTTGGCCAGTGAAGAGGGTTAAGTAGACCAGAGAGATGGGTAGTGGGATGCTGCCTCTTGCCATGTGCCAGTCTCCCTCCTGGCTGAAACAAGGGGATCATGCTGCAGGAGAAACACAGGCAAGGGCAAGAGTGGAGTATGCTTCCAGTAAAGATCCAACCCCACACTGCAGCAGGTTTGTCATGCCATGGACGGCCTCTCGTTCTGTTGTAGGGTACCAAAAAGTTTTTTGTGGTTAGTACAGGCAATGTGACCCCCTTTTGTTGAGCTGTGAATTGGAGATTTTGTCTGGAGAAATCCTCTCCTTGTTGAGGTGGAGGGACAGGACTTCAGCAGTCCAACGCTATGGGTGTAGCCCAGAAACAAGTGATTGTAACCTGCATGTGGGTGGAAAGAATGAAATATGTGCTTTATCACACAAAAATGAAACCTGATGACGTTGGACCATCTGCACGGCTTTAACTGTGCAGTACTTGTGCAGAAATCAGGACAGTCTGGCTGTGTGTGAAGTAGCTCTGGGTGTGAAGTACGTACTCTGGGGTTTGTGCAGTCATGTAACTACACTTGACATCAGATTGGAAACTGCAGCTCCAGTTTGCGATTTTCCATGGTCAGAAGGAAGGGTAGTAAGCAGTATGAAATCAGGGACAGATGATCTTCTCAGTTTCTTGTTCCATTTGGCAAAAAAAAAAAAAAAACAAAAACTAAATATTATACTAAATAATACTAAATACTATTATACTAAATTATGCTAAATATGTTCTAGTGTGACAATAGTTTTTCAGTGTGAGAGATGAAAAAGAGCTGCCATTGCACTGTGGTCAGAATGTTTTACATCTTGAAGTAGTTGCAACTGATGATCCATTTTGTTTGCTGTAAGTTGACCTTGGTAGAGACAGGATGAAGTTATCCATATATATATATATGTGTATATCTATATATATATATATCCATAGTCTGGAAATGTTTTTTCCTTGGGCACTAGAACTGCTATTTTGACCCCTTATTTTTATTGGTCTGATGGTTTGAATCTTCAACAGTGTCACCAACATCTGATTTCTCTGATTTCTTCCAACATGAGCCTAGTGATGCTATTACCTAGCTCCCTTAGGAGCTATTTTTCTTTTCACCTGGTTTGTTTGTAATAACAAACTAATGGGTTTAAGTTGAGTGAAATTGCTTTCTTTTTTTCTCCCTGGGCATAGAGAAACATCAGAAAGGAGCTTCTGCCTTGTGTTTCAGCCCATCTGGTGGCAACCTTTTGGTTTGCATTTGTGAAGTTATGCCTTGTGGAAGGGTTTATTTCCAGTTGCAGCTCTGTTTACTGTGGGACAGAGGCTTCAGTAGTTCTATGAAGAAGATATGGCATCTGCAACAGCAAAGTTGTGGATGTGGGATGTGAGAGGGTGTAAACCATTTGCTTTGCACTTTTTCCTCTGGAAGGCATTAGTTATAACTAGTGGAGAAACTACTTATTTCATTATCGTGAAGGGCTGAATAAAAGCGGGTGTTGCCTGGCTCAAGGCAAATTTTAAATTCTATTTACAAAATGTTCCCACTGAAAAAAAAAATCTGGAAACGCTTCAGAAAGGAGCTCTTGCACCGATGGATTTGTTCTAGACATTGTTAAACCCTGTTATTTTTCTGGCACTGCCTCCAACGCCTCTTGAGAATGTGCAGAGTAGGCAATAAAATGAATGCAACTCTTTTAAAGCAAGGTTGCATAAATCATCAGAAAGGAGAGGAGCTTCTTGTAGTCTAACAGCGGCACTCCATCCTCTCCAGCAGAGAAGTGAGCTCAAACCTCTTTGTGCCACTTGGCCTGGATTAGTGTTAAGTCACTTTTGGTATCAAATAGAATTAAGAGGAAAATAATTTCTTTCCAAGAGTGTTAAGGTTCAACTTTTTTTTCCCTTGCACACGTTTTCTGGATTCTCTGCTGTCTCAGTGCCATAATCCTTGCAGTCCTTTGTCAACTCTCCAAGGCCATGATCTTGAGTGACACATGAGCTCAGCCATGGTCAGGCATGTGGGTGGGTCTCTCCAATTAATAAACTTGCTGTTCTTAAAAATCTCCCTGTGCTGTTTTGGCTTCTTCAGTTACAGTAGTAAATGATTTCTGAGAAATCTGCCAGTCTTCAGTCTCCCAGAGCTTCGCATCAGAACTTTGCTGGGAGAAAAGACTGTAATTGTCAGATGGATTAGAGAGCTGCTTTTCAGTTGGAGCAGACCGTGGCATAAAGCTTTTTGTGTAGCAGCCCAGAACATACAAGGCTTTGCAAGTGATGATTTGGCTGTGAGCTACTGGCAGGAAAGGTTCACCCCTGTGTTTCTCTGCACTATTTCTTGTAAACACACTGGGTCCTGGGCGAGAATCTCAGTTCTCTTCTAAAGGAGAACCAGTGGGAGGCTTGCCAGGGTTAGTTTAGCTGCCTGAGCAAGGAACAAAGAGCAGCATGACATTTAGGGTGACTGGGGTTTTTATTTCTCTAAGGCTACTAATATAAGGAGCAAACCCAGTAAGAAACAGCTGTTCAGGAAGTCTCAGATAAGATACAGGAAAGGTTTAGGTCCTTGGCATTGGCACAGTAAACACGGGGGAGCTTTTTGGTGCTTGCTTTTTTTTTGGGGGGGTGGGGGGCGGTGTGCCTGTTGGGTTTTGTTTTTTAATTTGTACCAGGATTGATCCAAGAACGCTCAATGATATCTTGTATTTTTGCATATCCTCTGCCACTGCTGTTTCACCTGGGGTCTTAGTGGAACAACTAAAGGAGCAGTGTTTTAACCAGGATGTGTGTGTTAGTCTCTTGAGTGGATGGCTTGAGGTGTGATGTATTTCTGGGCTTGTGCTCAGTCGTCCGCTCACTTTGGAAGTGGACCCAAGTGGCAAGGCTGAGCATGCTTGAAAATTAATGCATTGATTGGAGCCCAGCAGCCTCTTGGGATTGATTCCAGAGTTTGGATCCGGATTAAACTTCCCCCCAAGGACTTTGGGAAGTGGTATACAAGGGGACCTGGTGAAATTTGAGATGAATCCAACTTCCTCAAGATGGCAAGAAGATGAATGTTTTTACCAAGGGCAAGAAAGTGGGAGGAAACGCCCAGTTTAGGGAGGGAAGGGGAAATATTTTATGGTGGGGTAGTGTCTGGGAATGAAAGGGATGGATTGTGTCTCAGCAGATATGAATCTTTCAGTTTTAATCCACATCTAGGAAGTAAATACAAAGAATCTTGCCAACTCTGGGGAGAGGGGAGGAGGTGCTGGGCTTTTGGGCTGTGCTGCTGAGGCAGAAATCACTGTGGTGCAGAGCTGTGGTCCAGCTGTGTCAGGGGATGATGCACAGGGCTGGAGCATGGTGCCTTGGGGGCCAAAGGGAACAGAACAATAGGAATAGGTGGATGCCAACAGAAGTGTTGAGTCAGCAGCTGGATCTCTCTGTTGTATGGGAAATGACTGAAAAGTATATTTAATCATTTAGCTAATTTATTTTGGCTTTTTTAGGTTATGTCATGGTGTTTTTGGGAATCACAGAAGTGTTTTTTGGAGAGTGATGGCTCAAAAAAATTAATAAAGTTCTGACTGAGTGCTCTGTAAAATTTGGACTCTGCAGATTTAAGTTATGTCTCAGAGATTCTCAGTAGCCTTTGCAAGCTTCTACTGTGATTTCTCACTGCTGCAGTTTTACGCTTCATTTCATCCAGAGCTGAAGAATTGGCTCCCTCAAGAGTGCTGCTGGTGGCTGCCTAGAACTGAATAGATGAGTGGATCTCCCTCCACCTTCTTTCAGCAGCAGGAAAGTGTGCAAGAAGTTCTTTAAAAGGAAACCAGAATGTGCACTGGCTAGGTATCACCAGTACTTTGGAAACAGGAAACTACTGCTTGATACTAAGGTGGGAAAGTTGTTGAGATGAGCCTTGGTCAGTCCTGTGTTTGTCTGAAAGGAATTGTGAATGTTCAGGTTTGAGGAGTAAGGAGTTTAATGTGGTATCATATGGAAATTAGTAGGTATATTGTTACTCAAAAATGTGGAAGAACACCTTTCTGTCTGCCCAGGGAAAGGTCTATGCAGCTGAATACCTCAAATGTAAATCTCTGAAGCTGTGCCTTGCATAAGTGACCATGGCACCGAGTGTCCTGGTGTTTGCTGAAGTCAGTAGTATTGGACATGGAGGGAAGGACTTGAAAACTGGGTTTAGTTTTGCTGTTAGACCCTGTTGGAGACCCCATGCCAGAGGGCCCATTGGAAATCCTGCATGTGCAGAATATGTGGTGGAGTGATTTAAATAGTCAGGGAGAATATTCTTGATGTTTGTAAAGCTGATGGAGTGAAGTCACTGTGGAAGAAGCAGTGCCTTTGCTTCTGTGTCTCTGTACTCACACCCCTGTCTCTCGAACACCAGCATTTGGGTTTCATGTATGCACAGCCTGGCATCTTTGGAAAACACCATATAAAGTTCCTGCTCACCTCTGAGTAGACTGCAGTAGTGATGTGAACTACAGAGGCAGGGTGGGTAGGGGGTCTCCTGGCTGTGTGTATCCTGCTGCAGTGAATCCCAGCAGATCCTTGGGCTCAGGCAATGCCAGCTTGGTGCAGGCCAGGAGCTGCTTTCATACAAAAAATAGCGTTGGAAGGCAAAGCCCTGCCTCCTTTTGTTCTCTGCAGTTGGAATCTAATCAGAATTTGGCATCCAGTCCTCTTGACTCCCCTCTCAGTCTTGAAAGATTTTCAGTCTGCTGCTTGACGTCCCGACTTTTGAGCGCACTGTCCAGGCATTTTCTTGCTTGATTTTGACAGAAGAAATGGTCAAATACATTAGAAAATCTAGTAGATCTTCTTTTTAATCTATAAGGGCTCTGATGCTGCCATGTAACCCTTTTCCTCTGCTTGCTCTAACTTGTTTTAATCTGCCCTTTGCCCTCCTATAACTCTTCTTATGAATTCTTATATTCCATAGTTGCACCACGCTTCAAAGAGTGGGTGTGGGGGGTTTATGTGTGTGGCTTTTTTTTCTTTTTTTTCTGCGTGTTTAACTGCTTGACTCGCAGATCATCTGAATTTCTTGTTCTGACTAAAATGCTACCTAGCTGGAGTGTTTTACTTTTGTGTCTAAAAGATGATGCATTTGGATTTTATTGAGCATAATGATGAATTTGGGAACTAACTTCAATTCCTGGTTCTGTTCAACCCTGGTTATTCACTGTCCTTGTGCCCTTTGGCCATACTTTGGTGGTTACTGTGCCTGCAGCCTTTCACTGTGGATGACACACAGATATCCTGTCCAGCCTAAGCTGCCCTTTCAACACAATAAAATGCTGCATGTCTGAAATGACTGATAACATCAGTGGTTACCGTCCAGTAAAGAGTTTAAGAAGAAACAAGGCAGCTTTTAACTACTGGAGTTTTCCTCTCCAGCCCTTTCTCCTCCCCAACTCCCCATTTGTATTTCAATTGGTTCTTCTTTATGTTTAAAGTTCTATTTTTATTTTTTTATCCAGCTTTTCAGCATTGTTGTACAAACCCAGTACGCAGGGTTTCTGGGCAGCTGACAGAGCTGCGATCTTACAGTTGTTCTCAGCCACTGAAATCAGTCAAAAACAGCCTTGCCGAGATCTTGCAGTCTTTTTTGGTTTTTCTGATGCAGATCTTTGTCTTCAGTTATGTTTACATCTCCTGGGAGCGTGAGGGGGTGTTTTTCCTATTTATCTGTACTTTATGGCTCTTCAGATCTTTGTTGACATTGTGTTGTCCAGCTGGTAACAGGAGAATGTAGGAAACTCTTGGCGTCTTTCAGTTTTAGGAAACTGAATGTTTGGGTTATTAATCAGTTTCTTTTAAGATCATGGATTTCTAATGTCTTGTGATTTCATGCATTTCATAGAGATGATATTGTATGATTTTCTTTTTTTTTTTTTACTGCCTTCCTCTCTTTTTTGTTTATATGTTCTCAAATTACATGTCAAATGAATTGCTGAGCACAAGCTCAGGGTCAAGGAATGACTGTGTGCAGTGGGGGTGGATCTTGGACTTTCCTGTTTTAAACTGTCGGAATTTTCAAAATAACTGAGCGTAACTGAGATACTCTAATGAAAGTGATTTATGTTTATGAAAGGGTTTTTTTGTTTGTTTTATGAAAGCTTTATAGTCTAAAAACCCTAAAATGGTCTGACTTTCAGAAACGCGTTGCTTTCTATGCAAGTAGAACTTTTTTCAAGAGCCCAGTTTAGAAATTTTTTTTTAAGGGCCTAAAATGCTGCATTGGGGAAGTCAGGGATATTATTTTTATATGCACTGGAAAATATTTAGAAGTACTTACACAGTGTAGAATGTTCAACCTTAATATTTCTGTGAAGTGCGATGCACTGTCATTCTGATAATCCTCAAATTAGACAAGGTCTTTTACGTGAACCTGTGGCAGGTGGTAGGAGTCAGGAATTAGAGGCATTCCTGCTTTGGGCTGTGCTTGTTTTAAAAGACACCCTGCTCCTGGCTGAAAAACACTTCTTGCTGAGTTAAATGAATGAACCAAGGGGCAAAACTCAAAGTTTAGCTTAAACAGAAAACTACTACAGCTGGGGGGAGCAAGACAACTCCAAAGCTTACAGCCCTTGTAGGTGGACAGAAACTCGCCCTCACATTGCTTTTCATTAATTTATCTCATTCTCTGAGCCCAGAAATACTTGCATATATGGACTTTAACTTGAACATGAAGTTCTGCTCTGTCCAACAGTACTGTGGCTCGGTGAAATGTGACCTGCAGCCTTACAGGGTATGGCTCTTAAAATTGTGCTGCTTCTGTGAACCTAAAGGGTGTAGATGTGTCCTGCTGGAATAGCCCATCCCAGTGAAAATGGCACAGACTCTTCCACCTCCTCCAGTATACAAGCCAGATTATTTTTCACATGTGATTCTCTGTATGTTTGCAAATTACTGCTGTGCACTGATTTCTCCTGTTCAGCTCCTGTGGTGTGTTGCTCACCAAACGGGCTGTTTGGGATGGCTGGGATTGAAGGGATGCTCTGCTACAGTGGGCAGAGCAGTCAAGTTTTTAAGCTTGAAATGTAGTGGTATGATTTGAGTTGGTCATTTAATGGTAGGTTTTTTGAGGGGAAGAGAGTAGTTTTGGGGGTTGGGTTTGGTTTGGTTTTTTCTCCTCCCCAGCTGATTGAAATGGAGTGTCTTCCTTAGGCTTTCCTTATGTATTTAGGTGGTGTTGGAAGCTGTCGAGGCAACTCCTGGGGTTATCTAACTATTCAACATGAAACACCTGTGCAGGAGGATTGTGTGTGTCACTCATGGGGTTTTGGTTCTTGTTCTTCTTGGAAAAAATTTTTTTCTTCACCACTCTTGTATTTAGTTTCTTAAAATTACAGTGGTTGTACATATTGCACAGCCCTGTAGATCTCAAATAGATTCCCTTCTCAATAGTACAGGAGAAAATGTGCAGAAATATTTGTGCTCCCTGCCTACAAGTGGGATTGAGCTGAGGAGAGGCGTTTTGGTTTTGCTGCGGCAGGTCTAATATCCAGGAGGGGAGTGACTGACTCCAGGGCTTCTTATAATGCAATGCCCTCCATTGCACTGGGAACCTGTTATACCACTGGGATGGGAAATAGCCTCCTCTCTTCCTGGAAAAAGCAATGACCCAACAGTAGGATTACTCAAATCAGATCGGTTTCCAGGCACTATACTAGAACAAATCGATCTTGGTAACTGTTGATATCTTTGGTTCAGCCGAAGTTATTTGTTCCCTTGCTTTTCACATTGAATATATGGTGCACATTATCATTTTATCTGAGGGCTTCCAAGTGCTTGGTGTTTTCAGCTGCGCAGTTGCTCTGTGGAAAAGCCTCTGCAAAATAGACCCACAGGATTTGTTTCCATTTTAGAACTGGAGCTGGAGGGAGTGTGGCCGAGCTGGTGTAGAAATGAGTTGTGCACATCTTCCCCTCATTGCTTGGAGGGGACCAGAGCAGGTTGCAAACAGAGTTTGTTCCTTATAAACAAATCTTCCAGTCTTTCTCTCCTCTTTTTATTTTTTTTTTGTTTGATTTCTTTTGAGGTTTTTTTTTTCTTTGTTTTGTTTGTTTGAGGTTTTTTATATGAGGAAACAGACTAGAGAGGCAAACCAAATCACAGCTTTCATTGCAATGAGTTGAGTGAGCGATCTCTGCTTCAGCCCTGATCTTAGCTGAGGGCCATGGGTGGAGCCTTTTATTTCTTGGCACTGCTCTGTCACAGCACAGGCAGAATGCTGACATGGGGTATTGTATCAGCTGCCATCTGAGCAACTGGCAGTCAGCAATATCTTGGTCAATAATTGTGATAGAAGCTTTTCTGTTGAGCTTATGGGTCTTATTTCCACCTAATAAAACCCTTTGCTAGGAAGGTTTGAAAACTTAGGTGGATTTAAGTATTTCTGGATGTACTTGAGGTGTCTGCCATCTGATTTGGATAGGAAACATTTATCCTCCTGCTTTTAAGACAGCTGTTCTCCAACGGGAATCTGATTGTTTCCCTGGGCCAGCACTGAAATATTGCTATAAGTTACTTACTAGTCCTACAAGAGTTAGCCCTAGTGCATCATTGTGGTACAGTTAAGGACAAAGCACAGGATTTCCAAGGTGCTGTGCCAATTTTCTTGTTGCTAATAACTATGGTAGTTTATTAGTTTCATCATCTCATATCTTTGGAGAATAAGCACCAGGTGTTTTGCAAGGCTTTTGAGTAGTTGGACACTGCTCTTGAGCTGCATAAGTCCAGTGGTGAAAATTAAAATGCAGTCAGTAGGTGTGTATGGTAATGATTTTCTTTTGGTGTTAGGGAGAAGGATTTTGATGGGGTGGAGGTATCTTGGTGTTCTACACCTGAAGATGGTAACTTTTTGTCTATTTTCTCAAGTGGAGAAACTCTCAAAACTCTCTGAAATGCTGCTGACTGGGTAGTTAATAGCTGGAGCTGTGTATTTTAGGGGATTTTTGGTGTGGAAGTCCCCTTCAGAGCTTTTCATGACTTGCATTAGTTACTTCCTTTTCAACGGAGGGTCCTTTTGCAGCGCTTTCTCATAACCTTATTAATTTACAAACAGGGCTTTAAGCCGGGGAGCCCGGGGTGGGTTCTTGCTGCAGGGCAGGTGAGAAGGGCCCCGGTTTGGCTGGGCTGGGGCATCTTCCCCGACTCTGCCGAGCTGCAGCTTTTGCGTTGCCCTCTGGTGGCAAGTGCCCCGGAGCCGCTGGCTACAGGCTCTGCTGTACCCGGGGAGAGCTGCCCTCCTGGCAGCAGAACCCTGTCTAAACCATCTTCAGTTTTCAGTCTGGTTTTAGTTCAGCAACCCCTCCAGCAGAACCCTGTTTCTCCTAATCCACAAGCATGAGTTAGCATGAGAACCCGAAAGTGAAGCTGATGGGATATAGGAAGCGAAACTGATAGTTCAAGATGCATTATTGAAATGATGTTCTGAAATACACCGTCTAAGATCTGGTTGTAGCTCTCTAATTATTTGCAGTTAGATTTGCCTGAAGGTTTTTGTAATGCTTCAGTGATACTAATAGTTTCAGAAACTTGGTGCAGGGAACAAAACAGCAAACAAAGGCACTGAAAATTAGATAATCTGTTCTTTCAGCTTTATATGCAATTCATTTCTTTCCACCAAATAGCTTTCTCTTTATATCAGGAATCAGGGCTACATTTCAGTCATTTAAAACGACCCCACAGCAAAATATGAGCACGTGTTAAAGTCTGGGCTCCCAACCTGCCAAGAATTAATTTCTGGATTAAATGCTGTTGTGTTCCTTTCTGTGAATGGTGAAAGGAGGCGGTGTGTGTGCAAACACACGCCCTGCAGCCCTCTCCTGAGGGGTAATACCTTGCAGACAGTCTGCAACCTCTCTTTGTTCTCCCCATCCCCAGCACTGCTGGGGCCAGGGGGGTGAATTCCTGCGTGTGCCTTCCCCGGGCCGGCTGCCCCTCTAATTGTCCTGTTGTCAGAAGGCGTGTGCCTCCCGAAGCCTTATCAGATTCCTCCAAAACCTTGCAAGCAGTTCAGGTGTTGACCCTCTGAGCGCAAACAACTCCGCGCCTGCCTTGGGGCGCAGCAGCGAGACCGGGCTTGGTGCTCAGTGTGTGCAGACCTGGTGGCTTTGTCACCGGGATGGAGCACCTGCCTGGGGAGGGGACCCGGGGGCCGGGGAAGTGGGTGGCTGGCGAGACTCGAAGGGGAGTCCAACAGCTGCTTGTGTCAGCATGAGGATAAGTGCAAGGAGATTAATAGTTATTTAAAGAGCAAATGGGGACACGGCATTCGGCTGTGGCATGTGAGTGTATAAATGCGGTGGAATGGCTGCTCTGCTGATAACATTTAGACAGATGGTCCCTGGACTGAAAGGAATGAAAAGGATCTTGGAATATCTTAAGGATATCTTGCATTTTAATGGGGCGCTTTTTTATTATTTTGGTTTAATTGGATCCCAGGCAGCACCTTCAGTATTTTCAGGCTGTGCTGTCTTGTTAACACTTGACCACTCGTTTGGCCATCTTTCCACATTAGCTTAAGTGGCCTGGGATTAGAGAAATAGTTTTTAAGTGAAAGCTGAAACACTATTGTTCTGCTGTCTGTATGTCTGAGCTGGTGTAGGAGACTGTTTTCATCACAGCTGTCTTCTCATCATTTGCTGGTTAGGGAGTGTGTCTGATTGTAATCTCCATGAGGAATGAAACAATTGAGTGATACTTCTCTATTTTTGAGAAGTCTTCAGGTCTCACTAGGGTATTCTGGGGCAGCAGGGTTGTTTTTTGATGAAATGCAAAATTACTGAGCAGGTAAAAGACTCTTCCTGGTACAGTATGTCAGAATTCTGGCTCTTTCCTTATGGAATTAGCCTCAAGGGAAGAAGTGTACCAAAAGTCCGTTAAATAGGTCCTGGTTGAGTGAATAGCCTGCAGGAGATGAGACATAACTGTCATCTGTGTTGCCAAAGCTGCAATCTCCTTTTGGAGAAGAAGAACCAGTCTGGATCACTCTTTCCCCCATCAACTATTTAGCTTTGAGTCCAGTTAAATACAAGCTCTCCCATCTAACAGGGGTGCTGGGCACTAATAACATCCACACAGCTCCAGAGGGGGAAACTGAGGCAAGGAGGGCGAATGACTAACCTGAGTCACTGGTTCACCCAGGATTAGGACTCAATATGTAATTGCTTTTATTACTCTGCTGCCTGCAGGCCTGAGACAAAGGAGGCCCATTAAGTGCAGGGCTTTTTACATGGTGAGGAGCAATCCCTGCCCTGCAGACCTTGCTGCCTGCAGTAGGGTGAGGGTGAAGGGGGAGGAGAGGTGCCTTGCCCAAGGACACAGCAAGTCACTGACAGAGCAAGGGAGGGAACCAGTTCTCCCTTCTCTCTGCAGCCTATCCCAGCTTCCAAAATGAAGTTTTCTGTGCTGTTGCCTCCTCCCAGACCTTCACAGCACAGCTCCTAGTAGCAAGCTGATCCATCTCTGGAAGGTCCCATGTGCCTCACTAGACATCCTCCATCACCAGCCTCACTTTGTGTTTAATAAAACCCCCAGAAAATACTTGCTTCTTCCTATGAAACAGAAACCTAAGGAAGAGCTGCAGTGAGTGGTTTAAATTTCTCTACTTCCATTCTGGAAGTACAGCTGAGAGTGTGAAATCTTTGGGCACATGGAAGACACTTCATCCTCACTAAGGGACCATCCTGTTTTCCTCTGTGGATGAAATGACTGGTAAAGCTGGGTGTTAAATGGCTTATCCATTTCCTAGGGGAGCTCAGCAGGGAGGTTGTGCCCTTCCCTTTCAGGTCTTTGGGGGAGTGATGTGCTACTTGAAGCTTCAGTAGGGCTGTTAGGTTTCCCAGTATTGAGAAAGCTTTTTGTTATTGATCTTTGTGGTTGGTGCTCTGACTCAGGGAGCCTTTGCTTCGTGGCTGATAAGAAGAGAAATAACTGTTGGAAAGATGAGGGAAGTTGTGAGTAGCCTAGCTGAAATACTGACAGACAGGTGAGCTTTATCCCTCTGGGTGGGACTGGAGCTATAGGGTGTTGAGGGACATGAGCTGCTTGGAGCCTTGGATGAGAGAAAGAGCCTGAGTCCCTTCTGCTGTGTCAGCAGCTGACAGCAGAACCAGGTGCCTTTATTGCTGCATATTCTTGGCTGAGCCCACAGCTGCTGGGAATGGGCACACAAACCTTTGAGATGCTGCTTGCCCTGAGTTGGGCACAGTTAGTGCCCTCTGAACACACACAGGGATGAGGTTGTGAACCCAGTGTACCTGAGTCACACTTGCCTGCTGCCCTGTCACTCTGGCCAGTGCCATGGCCTTTGGAGGATTAAAAGCATGTGGCAGTTATGTAACTTTCTCCAGAATACTTTCTCAGCGTCCGAGTGTTGGTAGTTCAGAATTTTAAAATCAGATACGCCTGTCTTGATGGATTTTTCTCAAGCAGAACTTCTCTCTGGTCTTTTTGAACTTAGGCTTTTAGCATTGTGACTTTTTGCGCCAAAAAGAGAATCCATGCTTATTTGTGGATTTTGTGAAGAATAACTGTGTGTTTAAGCCAAAATTCTGCTCAAGATGTTTGCTTATTCCACAGCTCCTCTTAGACAGAACATGAGAATTAATTTTGTATTTGCTCTTTTTCTGTGTCATCTAGGAATTTATCCCATCCTATCATACAGACTTCCACCTTTCTCCTTTTAGTCTTTTCTCTAGGCTGAAAAGTTGTCATTTATTGCTACATTACAGGATGGCATTAAAGGGATTTACTTATTCTTGTCACCTTCCTCTAAACTGTGTTCCCCTATCATCTCTTTCAGGTGGAGGACCACAGCTAAACATTGAATTTAGAGTATTAGATTTGTTTTTTCTGTTAACCTCTCCTTAATCTAACCTTTGACTTTTCTGTACTCCATTCCCAAGGTTTTTGGTTTTGATGTCTTCCAGTTGTTTTGTATGTTGTTTGTACTTGAAGGCTACTGACGTGCTATGTAGCACTTAACTACTACTAGTTAACTACACTTAACTGTACAAATGATATTTCTTAAGCACGAGAAGAAGCCTTCTGTGCTGTTTCCATTCTACTTGATGAGAACTGTAATTCTCTACCACCATCTGTATTGGTCACTGGGAGTTGAATGTGTGGTGCAGATAGGCTGGTGGCACCTAACCATTTTTCCTGTGAGTCACGTTTCAGCACAGTTACTACCTGAGTTAGAGATCCTAATGCAGGACCAGATCCACAGCCTTTGTGCAGAGCATCAGACTGTTAAAGATGGTGTAGCCTTGTACAAGTTAGAGCCAGTTGCACTGTAGTGAACCTGCTGATTTTTATCAGGTTACAGCAGTGCCTCTGAAAAGGTCTGACTGCGTGTTGCTAGACAAAGTGAGCCTGTCTCCCTGTGATGGCTTTCTGCCCTGCACATCACCTCCTGGTTATGCACAGGCTCTTTTCCCAGCTCTGCTGTTGATCCAGTGTGTGACTGTGAGAAGCTGTGCCCCTTTCTGTTTCAGTCACCTATATAAAGAGGGGGATATTTTTTGTAAATCTCCCTCCTGGTGTGACAGGAACACCGTAGTGCTGAGATGATGCTGTGCATCCTGCATGGTGGTGGTTGTGCGGTGTCTGGCCAGCCTGTGCTGATGCAGCTCCTCTAACACTCATCCTCTCTTTGCCTGCAGCCGCAGTACACGAACCTGGGGCTCCTGAACAGCATGGACCAGCAGATCCAGAATGGCTCTTCCTCCACCAGCCCTTACAACACGGAGCACGCGCAGAACAGCGTCACGGCCCCCTCGCCCTACGCCCAGCCCAGCTCCACTTTTGACGCCCTCTCTCCCTCCCCAGCCATCCCTTCCAACACAGACTACCCAGGACCTCACAGCTTCGATGTATCATTTCAACAGTCCAGCACAGCAAAGTCAGCAACGTGGACGGTAAGGACACGGCATCCCTTCACCTCTTCACTGGCTTTGGTCCCCTTGCCCATAGTGACTTTATTCATGTAATACATACCCAGGCTTGTGCAAGAACAAAGTGGCCCGAGTCCTCTGCAGAGCGTGATGTGTCACACAGAAGGGAGACATTTATCTTGGTTGCTCTGAGAGGGTGTGGTGGGAATTTAACCCTCAGTAATATCATTAAATCCCAGGAGACTAAAATGCCTTGCAAAAAGCCAGTCACGTAGAGCCCTTGCGTGATGAACGAGTGGCTCTCTTTTTGGGCCTAGCAAGAGCACTGGAGTAAAACCTGAGGTGGACAATAGCATTGCCTCACTGCTTCCCTTGGCTTTCAGTGGGTTTGGCACTCAAGGCCATGCCAGCAGGATGGAGGTGATGCTCCTTGCTCAGTGTGCAGAGTGTGAGGCTGTCACTTTCTGTGTCCTTCCCCTCTTGCAGCTGGTATGGGAATGCCCAGTGTGTCACCAGCTGGGGTCAGCCCTGTGTGTTGTTTGGGGTTTTGTTGAAGGGGGTGGGGTTGTTTTTATTGTGGAATTTTGTTGTTGGTTTGGTGTTTTGGGTTTTTTATTTAACACTTTGCTGTTATGACACTACTTTTCTTATGAAAAAAATGTAGAAGCTTGAAACCTGAATCACAGCTTATGATCCTTGGTGGCGCTGGCTTGATTGTTCAAGCTCTAGAGACTTCATGGCTCAGGACACAGTGCTGCTGGAGCTGGAAGTCCAGGTGTTGTGGTTTAGGGCTCTAGAGTAGAGATGTTTACAGTGGAGATTATTGCTATCTTAAAGATGTTCAATATTTGCCTTCCTCTCCTGCAGGCACTTGGAGTATGTGTAGTGAATAATGTCCTGCCCCACGCTACCCAAATAAAAGCAAGGACTTTTTTTTTTTTTTTTTTTTTTAAAGCAAAAAAAAATAGGCTTTGTAAAAAAAACTAAGAGCATTAAAATAGTGTGGTCTTTTTACTTTTCTTTTTAATCTGAGCAACTGCTTTGATCTCAGGTACAATCTAGCTGCAAATGCAACTAAAAAACAAGCTCCCAGCTACTGCTGCCAGCAAAGCAGCAGAGCCCTTGTGCTCTCATCTGGAAAAAGATGCCATATAACCACAGATCACTATAAGATTACATCCCTTATGTTTTAAAAGCTTTTTCTGGTAAAATTTGTCTAGAATTGGCATGAAAACTTTGTTCAGAAAATCATGTTAAATGATGTTAAAATGTCAGTCTACTCACAACCAAATTTTCATTTGTTTATGCATAAAAGAGTGAGGTATTTTTAAGCAAGATTGAAATTACACTTTTTACTCATAAGCCTGAGGAGTGATGCTCTGCTGTAGTTTGCACTTGTTTTCATATCCTTGTTTCTCCTATTACACTACACAAAATATTTATTTTCAATTCCCTTTAGGTAAGGAAACTCTTGGTCAGTTCTACTTTGCATTTCTCAGGGCTAGAAAATGCTGGCTTGGATTTTTGCTAGCTGTTCTGGAGAGGGTCCTTTGAAGGAGATATGAAAAGACGTTCTCTTTTGATACGTATGGTACAAAGAACTATCTTAACGCAGCTGCAAGGAGCCAGAGTGTTTGATGCTGTCCTTTCAACTACAAAAGCAGTCTTTTGAAACGAGGTTTGAACGTATGTAGTAGGTTGTTTCAGCAGAGATGAAGGAAAGAGAGCTACTAGCAAGCTTAAATGAGATGTTTCACCTTAGTGGCTTTTTGGGGTAGAAGTGAGGTCTGAATTTTAATGTGGATCTAGGTAGTGGTCAAAGCTCAGATTACATGCTGACTTTGAAAAAGAAATAAAATTAGTATTTAGTGACTGCAGTCATCAGATGTTTGCAGCCTGGGGAGAGGCTGATTTAGCCTTCCCTCCGTTTTCCTTGCCCTTATGTGGACCAGCAGATGAAGGTGTATTCCCCATGCATGTTGCAGTCTGTTTGGGAATAAGTCCACGTGTTTTGCTCGAGGAATGGGCTCTTAAAGAGCTGTCTGGTTAGGGAGGAGGGAGTGTGGTCCAGGTGTCCCTGCACTGAGCCAAGTGACCCAGATTTAGCTGCTGGTGCAGGGGCTGGCAGTGTGTGCTGTACGTTCACAGTGCATTATGTGGTGCTGGCTGGGGACCTTCAATCAATACACCTTGCAAAGTAGAGCATCTGTCTATCTTCGGAGCTCTGCCCTTTGCTAATTAATCCACCAACTCATTTCACATGAGCTCTTGAGCAGTTGGTAATCTGTGTTGGACAGCTTTATCAGTGGGGTGGGTGGGGAAGGACATGAAGGCTCTCCTTCCCACTGTCGTCCTGAGAAGTGTGGAAACACGCATGAAATGTTGATGAAAGGAGGAGTGATTGCCCCATCCTCTCAGCAAGAGCAAGTTCTTGGAGTTGCTCCCCCCCACATGTGACTTCATGCACTTTGATTAATGCCTGTTGTCTTTTTTAATGATGGATTAGGAACTTACCCAACTGGAAGAGTTTCTTCCACTGCAGTGACCTATTAAAAGTTTAATTACTTGATGGCCCCACCCTTATTAAGAGTCCAAAACTTGAAAGCCTTGTTTCTTAGTTTGTTTGGTTTAGTTTTATATTTTCTTTTCCTGTTTTCCCTCTTGCAGTTCCCCAGCTAACAATATTAAGTAAGAAAATCCATTGTGTTGCACTTTCCCCCTTTATGGGGGGGATGAGCCAGTCTGACCCACGTTGTCCTTCTGGGAAGGGGTTGGTGGTGCCTGGCAGAGGGTCTGCTGTCCTGGCTGACAGTGTGCTTCACCAGAGCTCCTCCGAGCTTCTGGGCTGAGTCATGTCAGATTAGGTCATGGGAGCGAAGGCAGTGAGCCGGGTAAGAGGAATGGATTATTTCTCCAAAAAGCAAGAGCTGCTTTCATGGAGTGAAGCACCTGTGAAGGTGCTTCAGGTTTCTAAGCCACTTCGTGCATTTAGATCCCAAGGATTCTGTTGGAAGTGAGGGGAAAGTAGAGAGTGTAGTTGCTGGTTACTTAAATGCTGTGTTTCTGAAAACAGACCTGGAACCATTTTTTTCCTTAAAACTTTTGGTATTGTTTTTTCTCCTCCAAATTGTGCAGAGAGGGAGGTTTATTGTCCTAGGACAATGGACACCCTTTGCAAAATCAGCAGTATTTGTGTAATATAGGCTGGGAGGGAGATGAGTGTGACAGCTTCTCTGCTCAGAGTTGCGATGGGCTCCTAATTTAAGGTGGGGGGGAAGAAAGAAAAAAAGGACAAAATTGCAAAGAGAACCACTAGCTGATGCTAGGTGACAGGGTTATTCCGTATGTATGAGCAGTTCACTTTGAAAATATTGCAAATTTTCTCTCTGAAGTCTTTCACGACCTTAAGTAGGAATTCCAGTAAAACATGCTGTCTAATCAGGTTAGGTCTCATTTGTATGCAATGTTGATCTAATTAATGATGACAAATTGAGATTGGATTGCAGAGAACTTTATAAGCATCCTTGATTATTTTTTTTAATTAATGACCTCAGAACGCGAGTAAGAATATAAGCAGGTTAATCGGCCTTTTCAGAAGGAAAGTCTTTAGCAATTGAAACTCTATTGAAGTGTTTGAAAACAAAAGCCTTTATGGTCTAAATTGAACAAAGTTTCTCGCATGCACCCTCACACAATAAAACCTTCTTGAAAACCATGCTGCTAAGGAACAAGCAGTTATTGTTTGTAGTGATGGGACAGAGAGTAGGTGGTTGAGGGAGAAGCCTTCTGAATTGGGTGAAGGAAGAACTTAAGCAGAATAGTGTCTCATTTATTGTGGGAGAATTCCCACATGCCCATGTGTTGCAGTATCTCCTCCTGTTTCTGCGGCAGAAGAAAACAAGGCATTTCAAAAGTGTGCCACCTCAGATTTTTTTTTTCTTTGTGGAAGTTGCGTGCCGACCTTCCCCACCCACTTGGAGCTCAAATAAATAAATAAACAACTGCACTCCCTTTTCCCCCTAAAAAATATTTGGCAATCACCTGCCACTAGCAGAACCTGCTAAATGGGGGAGCACATGATTGCAGTAGGAAAGTAAAAATTTAAGTTGTATGTCAAGGTAAGGAAAAGCTAACATTACTGCCAAATACAAGCTATCAAAAAATGAATCTGGTCCGCCCATCCCCAAAAGCAAGATACCACCTTATAAGTCATGAGACTCTTTTTTTAAAAGACAAACAGGTTCTTCTTATTCTCTCCCAGGTTTTTGAGCCTTTAGGGTGCATCTGCTAAATATTTTTAAACTTTTCTTGATAGTCACAAGAAGGCAGAAATTGCTTTAAGTTTTTAAATGAAAACTGAAATTTATTTGCAAATTCTTGATTCTGCTGAAGAAAGACACCAAGCCCTGGGAGACTTGCATAATTCAGGTGTTGGCAATACCTGAGTTTAGCAGTTTATTCTCATGCCCTGCAGTAGGTTGGGGCTGAGCTGGGTTGGTCTTTGCAGGGATTGTTATGGAACATGGAACTCTCCGAAGCTGCAATCCGTGTTCCAGGCAGGCTCACTGGTTTTCCTGTTCTCAGTAAACTCAGCTGTACCTACAACCATCAGAAAATGCTCAGATTTCAGACTCTATTTCCTAGCAAAGCTGGATAATAGTGTGTGCAATGTGCATGAAAGCAACTAAGTGGATTGTGCTGGCTGGGGTTAGTGAATTTGGAAAAGCTGCATTTTAAGGAAGCTGAAAAGAATGCACTTAAATTAGTCCACACAAGCAATAACAGGTTTTTGTGGTTGAGAGAACAGATTCCTTGGCTGGGCTATCTCAGTATTTCTATTTCAGATTGATTCATTCCATTATTATTTTAAATGCATTCTGTATTCTGATCCACATAGTAAATTTGGGACATTTTTTGCCAGTCTCCATAAAACGAATTAGAGGACTGTGCTTAAGCATAGTGAAGCCGTGAGAGGACAATTAGATGTGTACATTGCCTTGACTCAACTGTTCCTAATTATGTGTTCAGTGTTCTCTTAAATAATCTGTTCAAATAGTGCATCATTTCAGTAACTGTTCATGTTCAGTATGTCCTGACTGCTGATTATCCCTCAGTATCATCAATGAAAGCTTTTTTTAAAGGCTGGTGACTCTCTCAGTGAATATACGTGTATGGCTGTGCTGAGTGTTCCTGTGAAACCTTAGCTTTGTGATTCCTTGGTGGTGTGTTGGTCAGTGTAATTTGAGCTTTCCGGTTTCACCCTTTAACTCTGTATTTAAAGCTGTTAGGAGCGGGGGATTAAATGTGCTCTTTTTACAGGATTTTGGGTTTTCTTATCCTCAGAGGCTCCTTGTCAGCAGTGGTGTGGGCTTTGCCTGTTTGCACAGGGCAGCTGAGAAGGGTCCTTGTGAGAGACTTGTTTGTACGGGGGATTTGCAGCCTTCCACCAGCAGACAAATTGGTCACCTGTGGGCCACTCTGATAGTAAATGTCTTCAGCCCAGCAAAGTTTATATCACTGGTGATAGCCCCCACTTGTAAAGACAGAGAGAAGTGGAAAAGATGCTGTACTCCCAAGGGGGAGAAGCAACCTGGAAGGAGAAAGGCAGTGGAGGAGGGGATGGAGCTGCAGTTTGGGATGCAGGTGCTGCAGGCTGATGCAGTGCTATGAGCCTTCATGGTGGATCAGCAGTGCTGCTGTACTTGCCCATTTGTCTCAGGTGAAAAGTGGCTCAGATTTGGCTTCCTTAAGCCCTCAGCAGCTGTGCCTGCCTCAAGAGACTGCTTCCAGCATGTGTGGGCTCTTGGCACAGGGCGGGTGGCAATTGACACCTTCTCTCTCGTGCAGGGAGAGGTGGCAGTTGTGTTCTCTTGCTTGAGGAGCTTCTGGGGTGTGTTTCCCTCTGTGTGACATTACAGAGCCTAACACCAAGGCTGTTCAGGCATAAGTAACTTGTCCCCGGTCATCTACCTGGAAAGAGAGAAGCCAGGCTTATTGTCTTTGAAGGAGGTGCCTTTCTCACGGCAGGGAGGTGTTTTCAAGCTCACAGGGCTGGGAAGAGCCAGTTCACCTGTGAGAACAAGCCAGGAGAGGACTGCTGGCTTCTGTTTGGGTTTTTATGCTTGAGTAAAATGAGATCTCAGTGCATTAGGTTCCCATTAGAATGTAATTGTGTTTTTTCCCCATAATATCTTTGTCACGTATATTTTGTTTTTATTACCAGTTATCATCTTCTGTTACTCCTTACAAGCAGCTATACAGACCTGTGGAGCAGTTTCTAGAAAATGCCTTGTGATGTAAGCTGTCTTGCATTTTTTTTCCCTTTGTGTCCCAGATTGTTTTGTAAGTCCTGCAAAGGCAGTGTAGCCTCTCAGTGTGAGCAGGAGTTCTGCTCTGTGCTCTGTTAGACCAGTGCCCTCCATGGTGACAGAGCTGAATTGTGGTGCAGGACCACACTGTAAGAGACAGTCTGTACCCTTTGCAACTTAGTGGTGGCCAGGAAGGATGAGAAGGGAAGTTGTTTACTTACTGTGTGGACTAGTATTTGTCAGCACTGGGAACTGAAAATTCGAGTCTCCTACTTTGAGTGTGTACCCTGATCTTGAAAGAGCACAGTCAGTGTGGGGCACGCAGCATGCCTGCCCTGCTGGGAGAAAGCAGGCATCAGGTGGTGTGAATGACCTCCTGTCCCCACTAGGATTTAGCTTCTTGGTTGCAATGTTTGTGGCTGATTCCCTCGCACTGTAACTGGAGATGAGTTAGAGCTCCCTACAGGGATCCTACACTGCTCCTGGGATCTGCAAGTGAAAAACCCTGAGGCATTAGAACATAGGATGGGGAGGGGTTGTGTCCCCCACTGGAGCAGAAGATTCCTCTGCTGTTTTGCACAAGCAATTTCTAGTTTTGCTGGAATCATAAATTTTTTCTTCTTCAGAAAATTCATTTTAAGGTTTTAGCTCTTTTTGAAGGAAAACTCAGAGCGGAAAAATTAGGTGCAAGAAACTTTTTTTGGTTTTAAGGAGACTTTTTTTTTGTCTGTGTGGAGAGGAAAAAGCATAATTAAACATAATTTTCATCAATGCAACTTGCACAAAAAACACCCCACCTACTTTCATGAGAAAGGAATAAAGAGAATGATAATCCTGGATTAGGTATCTTTCACTACACATATATAAAAACAACACCGTGTGAAAAGGGGGAAAATATATATGTGTACATACACACACCAAACATACCAATGTGCCTCCAGCAGTATTACCAAAGGAATTAACTTTACAAGAAACAGCCACAGCCTGGAAAGAAGCCATTTTTCAAATAAAAGCTGAATGAGACTTGTGGTTTCTGAGAACTGTGAGAAGGAAGGGTTAAAAAAACATTTACAGATAAGAATAGCTGATGTTGGGAGATGAGTGAACATCTTGAAGTAGGGGAGGGTCACTATTTAAATCAGCTTTTCTTTCTTTTTTTCTCCTCTTAGTTAAAAATTGGCTTCTCCTAAGAACAACATATAGGATTAATGTAGTACTTTAAATCTTCAAAGTGCTGCACTAACATTACTTCCCTAATCAGCAAACACCTTTGCTTGGTAGGCAAATCAGGAGTGGAGTCGCCATTTTAGAGAAGGGAAACCAAGGCACCAGAAGTGCCCAAGTTTTTTGGAGTGGATTTTTTACATTTTATTTTGCCTTTT